>JAQLOL010000011.1:3263376-3290461 GCA_029783665.1 Naso thynnoides | reverse complement strand
GATGTGACATGAAACAGGTTAGGGTTGGTTGGTTAGTGCGTCGGTTGGTGTGTTGGTGTGTGTAAATCGGTTAGCATCTACCTGGGGGTGTAACATTATTCACTTTTCATGTAATTAACTTCAGAAAGTAGCTGTAGCAGTACATAACTCAAGTCTCAACTCTTGTTTAAGATATTGTTTATATGAACAAAAACATGCTTAATCCCATTTGGAAGAGTAATGCCTTTTAAGTTCCGTTTTCTCCGATTTGAGGTACACTGGAGACCTTTGGTCATGGCAGGTGTAATCATCTAGATAGAAAGGTCATCTTGGACTTAAATTGAAGCTTGCAAATGTGGGAAGTCTTTCATACCCATGTAAGGCAGTGATATGTGTAATAACATGCTTGAAAATCATCAGCTTTGATGACAATTTGTCAGGCAGACACACATTTTTGTTTTTTGTTTTTTTTTTATGTTCATGCAAATTTCAGACTTATCTGACCATTTATGCAGTTGCAGTACCCTAGTATATGCAATTACATCATTTCGCCAGAGGCTTTTCCTAAAAAGGGGGGTTTTTGGCCCCTGAGGTGAAACAGTCCCGAGTTGGGGGTGGAGGTTACCAACTTATGATGGCCCAATGTATGGGATAACAGAGAATTATAGTGAAAAAAGGTAGCAAAAAACATCCTGAGGGGAGGACCTGGCTCCCGGCCTAATTAACCTACAGCACAAGATATTATGCAAACCGGATATTTTGCCTAGAAATCTAGACCCTAGCGGCCTGGCTTGTCAGGTTAATGGATTATAGCTTACCTTGTGATAAAATCGTGTTTCAGAAAACTCCACCACAACGTGAAACTAACCAAGTGTTTGTGTATTGTTGGGCTGGGCAATATAAAGATATCATATCAAAACAAGTTATACAAATATTATACTGATGTGGAACACATGATGTATTTTCCTTAATTTAACAGGCTGAAATACAGTAATGAAATCTTTCAACTTACAATCAAAAAATTCTACTTGTTTGAATGCCTGCCTTTACTCACTTAGTTGAGCAAATCAAAGGGAAATCCGCACACCGGTCAAGCTCCAATCCGTTTTCTACAGAATAAGTTTAATTTTAGTTGTAACGCAAGTCTGAGGAAGAGCCTGCGGGCTCGAAACGTTACAACTAAAATTAAACTTATTATGTAGAAAACGGATTGGAGCTTGACCGGTGTGCGGATTTCCCTTTTATTTGCTCACGTATCAGGTTCCCCAACCCTAAAGTCTGCACCTGGACAGGCTAGTTTGCTAGAAAAGTGGGTTGTGGTGATTGTAATCATGCGATGTAATATTAACCCAGTCTCTTCAATCTGTGTGCAAATCAAACACAACTTTATTGCATTCAGCGTGTATGCCAAAGTTTCTGTGCAAGTGAAAGACCAATCCCTGAAACTGCTGTGCATGAAGACTTTGATTTGTAGATAGGACTTATAGTGCATCGCCAAAATATCCCCTTCGAAGCACTATAGTGATACTACATAATAAAACTATGCAGTTCATCTGTTGTAATTTCCTATAGCTACTCTGTAGTTAACATAGTATAACAATGGTAGTTATATTGTTATAATGAACTATTTATCAATTAATCGTAAAAATAACCGGCAGATTAATCGCTAATGGTGTATGGCTATGACCAATTCAATAGTATTACTGCAGTAAATTTTTTTTAGTGTGTTTAAAAAAATGAGAATCAGTGTTGTAATACTAATGGGTTTGATGGTATTTTTAAGGTATTTCTTATGGCATTACTATAGTTTTTTTTGGTTTGTTTGTTTGTTTGTTTGTTTTTGTAATGTTAACTAACTTCTAGAGAGAGCGGATTGGTCCAAATGCCAGCAAGACCTAAAATAAAAACGTACATTGACTTGTACATACAATATACAATGTACATCCAGAAGTTAACCGACATTATGTATTTTGGTGATGATGTTTTTTCTGCCACATAGGTCGTGTAACATACGACTTAACTTACTTATTTTAACCAAACCATGACCTAATTTAACATGCTGTTTTTGTCGCCTCAACATGACCAAACTTAACTTTTCTGAACTTAACAACATTTTAATTTTTGTCACAATGACGACGAACGTCACCTGGCTGTGGATCTGTTGTCTATTAAAGTTAATAGGAAGGACTGGGGCACACACGCACACAAAATTTGGTGTATACACGACACAAAATATGAAAGTGTTTTTATAAAGACCAGGTGGTAAAATTTATAGCACCGGGAGCTGCGGCTAGGAAAAAATAAAATCCTGAGAGTTATTGACAGCTTGGAGTGCTGACCTACACTTCTCCAGTCATAGCAGTAAAACTTTGTATTATCCAGAAACCCAGAAATGCCCAAAGGGGCAATAAAGTTTACTGAGGGTAGGCTACTGTATGATGTCCGAGTGATGAAAGACTTGTGTAATCATGCCTTGTTTGATTTCAATAATTTCTGCTCATTTCCTGCCTCTCCTCACATTTTTCCAATGATTTTGTTATTTTTCCCCTCATCAAAATTTTTCTTGAAAGTAAATATTTGGACACAAATGCTGTTGATTGTGCAAAATTTTGATTTAAATGATTACAGAGGAAGAATAAATTAGCTTAAGCCGTGCGTGACCGTGTCTTTACAAACATGCTATCTCTCATAGCAGCAGTAAACAGGTCAGAACTGGGAATGTCCCCATATATCTCCATGTTGTTCAATGTTTTCAGCTGAATCACAGCTTTGATTTCTCATTTTTCCTCCTCTTTGCTGCTCCTGGATGGGTCTCATTCTGGCTTACTTTTGAACAAAACTCACTATTATTCAAGCCGATCCCTTTTGGTGTAATGTGTACTCGATGTTAGTGAACCTACAATAATCTCCTCCGCTGATTTACAGGAACTGGAGGTCACTCGTGAGTCATCAGGATGTTTATGAGAGGAGCGTGTGTGCTCTCTGTTGGATAAATACAGGGGATTGTTATGCAAAGCAGACTGTTGTCCAGAATAACAGAAGACTTAAACCAGAATAGATGAAGCAGTAAAATCCTCTCAGGACAGAGACGGGAAGCGAGTGTATGTATTGCTGGTTATGGCGGCTTTACAGCTAATCCCTGTGCTCCTGCTCTCACTGGACTCTCATCCACTTACCTAACGCTCACCTGGCACACACCTAAACCTCGCCTGATACTATGGTGTGAGTGCGAGTCATTTAATACCTTTGACTGTAAACTACAACTGTGAACCTTGTCACCCCATGGCCTGACCAGCCACGTCACAGCGCCCAGTGGGAGCTCAGCCAATGGAAGGTGTTACAAGACGAGGCAGGTTTCCAAGGCTTAGCATGGCAGGACGGCGGGCGAGGGGGTGGGTGGGTGTGTTTGACTGATTGAGGGTCTGAAGCTTAATATAAGGCCATCCGGTTATGCTGACAATCGAGCACAAGGAAAAAACACAAAACAGTCATTTTTATCCGAAGTGCCAGAATTTGTGACACTACAGTAAATATTATGGGCGAATATGTGACATTTTATCACCATTTCCCTTATAGGGGTCCAATTATTGTGTGTACTGTATGTACTATGTATATAGTTGATGTCTAGCTTAGACTGTGCTGTGGGAGTGTATGGCAGTGTGATGATTGTTGACTGAAAAACATGAAGCTGTTCACATAGCATGACTTCAGCTCAGCCCGCCTCTGCAAAAACCAGGAATCCAGCAGCTTGATTATAAAGGACCTGCGCATTACAAACACTGTGTTTTATATTGTCACCCATCAATTAAGGCTGAGTCAAATGATTTAAAGTGGTTTTGACTTTATTTTTTAAGTCACACTCGAACAAAGTCATGAGATTTTTGTGGAACTGTGACCTTTAAAGTAACAAAATTATACACAATTAAACCTTGATTTTATATTTATCATGATGACAGTTCATAATTTTTCACTGTATTGCCATTTTTCCTTTAGTAAACTGGGCCTAGCTTGAAAAGAGACACTGGGCAATCACTGGTTGAAAAAAAAAGGCTGATTGAAAGGGTTGCAAACTAAAAAGAACACCTCACAATCAGGCAGCTGTAGCAATAAATCCATTTAAAAACTAAATGATTTGGGCTTTTTTACTCTCTAAATTCTTCTCAAAGACATTTGATTTCTTTCAATCCAACACAAGAGGTTACAGCAGATAGATGAAGCCTTTGTTTGCTGTAATCTGACCGTTAGCTGTTAGCAACTTCCTGTTTGACTTGATTTGCAGATTATTTTTCAGCAGCTGGTTGCACTAGATGTTTAAACCCAGGAGGTGACATGGATGCAATTACGTTTTTTTAAAAGGCAGGCATGATTTCTATTTTGCATGCCCATTTTATTTAAAAGCGTTAGTGTTAAAAGCGCTAAGCTAGCATACAATGGACCAAGCTAGTGTTAGTTTGTGTGTATGTCCTGTTAAAATCAAACAGCTGAGGAGGTAATATGGAATATGGTCTACATATGTGACCCGATACTTACTAGAAATGTTGTTACATAAAGGTGTTAGCAAAGATTAGCCTACATGAAGTCTAATAAAAGATAACGTAGTTTAGCCTACTCTAACTTACAAAACACTAGCCTGACTACAAAACATTATGCTAATAACATAGATTAAATGACCAAAAATAACTTATCTACCTAGAGTTATTGCATATTTCTGATTAACTCTAATTTAAAAACATATTTCTCCCTGTACATGTATTTAAATAAAGCAAAGTTATATCTTCCTTAACAAAGCCACAATTTTAACCATAATACAGCTTTTTTTTTTTCTTTTGGCCCTGTAAAATGAAACTCAGCTTGAGCATTTTGCTTCTCCTTTAAAATTTGATATTTTATTTAAAAAGGGGGGGGAAAATGATGTGATGGAAGTGACATGATGAAAACTCAGCAGTGACACACATCGAGTGCCCCACATAATTTAAGTGGGACATTAACAGATAGACCTTTCACACCTACATGTGCAGCAGCACATAAGGGGGCGTGTTAATTAATTTAACACTGAGACAGAAACCCAATTAACTGCACTCTGTGTCCAGGATCAACACACTGACCCGACAGCCTCTTCATCTGCAAGAGCCGAGACACCAGGTCCATGACGGAGACCTACGCTGGCTATGAATCCCCCGCAAAGCTTGCCAAGTGTGCCAGCCGAGCGCACACACACACACACACACACACATACACACTTCCTCACCATGCAGGTGAAACACAATGATTAAATCCCTCAGAGGACCAAAGTAACCATCTCCTCATTTTCAATCCCTGCCCTGCAGCCAATCAGAACGCTCTAAGGCAGATCCATTCTAATGAGCAGACTGTCTTGAGGCTTTTGCTGTACCAGACTGTAGCTTAGGAGAATCTCCTGATGCTCCAGGGGGTATTAGACACTGATATGAGCTCTATCAACGGCAGGTTTACCCACAGAGGAGGTAGTGGTTGCCTGGGGGTCAGAACAACATCTGTGACTGGAAGGGTTTGAGTCAGACAGGCTGATAAACAGAAGTGATTCCTGTCAACACACTGCTGATGAGCTGCTGCATTCATTTGGGAAGTGAGAGTCATTTTTCAAACGAAACATAACACAATCGTTCACTCACAGCAATACACCCTCGCAAAATTCAATATGCTCAGTGACGATGCTGTTATAGCCTTATATGGACTGGTATGATCAGTAGCTTGTGGATGATAATGCTTGCAAACTTTAGGCTAAGCACTGAGTGGTACTGAGCCAGTTCACTCAATTTCTGTCACAATGTTGATGTCTTTACACATCTTAAAACCCCTGAGGAGCTTTATTATTGTGTCGACTGTAGCGGTGCACATGAATAAAAGTGGTACTGCATACTGTTGTGAAGATCTTGCCTAGCACAAGCATTTGCTTGGGAAGAAAATGAAAGAAAATGCCGCTTATTTGCAGAATACTATCCATCCATTCATCTGTCCATCCATCCACGGTTGACCGTTTATTCCAGGTTGGGTCGCAGAGGCAGCAGTTTCGGCAGGGGGCCCCATACTTCCCTTTCCCTGCCTACATCGGCCACCTCTGACTGGGGGATCCTGAGGCGTTTCCAGGCCAGGGCAGAGATGTAATCACTCCACCTGGATCTGGGCCTCTAACGATACCAGTTCGACAATAAACACAAAAACTTGAAACTTGAAAAAGAACAGCAGATCGATAATGCTTTTAAACAACAAATCGTCTTTTCCACTCTGTGTTACGTATAAAGCGTTTCGTAGCATTTGTGCTGACTGAGCGGATCAGGCAAAGGCATTGTAAAAGACAGGATAGTAATCTTCAATCTGCTAAAGACCTAAAATTGGGTAGTATGAGTTTAAAGAGTCATAAATGAACTGACACACAGCAATAATTATAAAAAGTTTGCCAATATTAGCTTATATTAGCAACCATGAGCTATTATTCATGCCGGACCAAATGAGAAAGCAGCAAAAGGTCATGGTGTATATGCAACATCCATCCATAGAACTGTTCATCATTTTGCAGGGTCGTGGACACTGGACACTGGACAGGTCACCAGCTCATTGCAGCTATATGTAACATTTAAGCACCAATTACAGTAAATGTAGAGGTCCCATCTGGTCTAGTGGCAAGGATTTCTGGTTTTCAGCCAGGCGGCCTGAGGTCAAACCCTGCATAAACACATCAGTTTCATGTCTTTCAGTCAGCATTTCATACGCTGCCATACACTCATATGCCTCCATAGAACAGTTATTCTAGACATCAACTCCGCAAAAACAGCACACAGTATTTGCTTGAACTCTGGGGGAAACTGAACTGCAATTGATGCTAAAATGTCACATATAGCCAGGGCCGGTGCAGGCAATTGAGGCCCTCATGTACAGCTGTTTTTTTGGTTTTGTTTTGTTTGTTTTAAACTAGACAAGACTTCTCCCTGCACCCCTCAGCACACAGGGATGAAGGGGATTTCTGCCTGAAAAATACAGATACGAAATGCTACGTGTTGCATTTTTAACAGTTTTTGGACTCCCGTATAGATTAAATTTACTCTCAACTCCTCAATGTCATCGCCATAACCGCACTGCACGTCAAGGTGCTCAAGCAACTTGCACACAAAGCCCCGCACCACAGGCGGTCTGTCAGCTTTTCTTTCCTCAATTCGATTCTAAATAAAGCTAGAAAAAGTTGCCATTTTTGTCAGCATATGCACATAAAATGTCCACATATTGCATAATACGCGTACTTTTAACAGCCTTTTGTTGGCACTTTGAGCACAAGTTAAACTAGACTATTTGCTTTATGTGTATAGTATTTTGACGTTTGTGTGTTGATAGTGTATTGTGTTGCAAACAGAGGGGCGGCACAATTGTTTTTCACCCAGGACGGCAGAAGAGCACGCGCCGGTGTAGGTACCAGATGTGCTCGGCCTGCCAAGTTGGCTCGGGGTCCTGCACGCGCAGAAGATGAGGCGCATTATGATTGGCTGTGCGACAGTCTCTCATTATGATTGGTTACTGCTTTCAGCAGCACCCCCATTCTGCACATGTGCAGCAGTCCACTGACTACAAGACAAACTAAAATAAACTTTAAAAATGAGCGTTTCATCTGCTAATTACAATAGCATGGTAACACAAAATTACAACATTTGTGTTAGCATGCTAGCACTATTTACAATTAGCACGTTAGCGTTAGCATGGACATTAGCGTGGACTGACTGTTTCATGTGCTAGTAGCGATAGCATGTTAATGCAAAATTACAACATTTGTGTTAGCATGCTAGCACTATTTAAAATTAGCACATTAACGTTAGCGTGGACGTTAGCATGGACTGGCTGTTTAATGTGCTAGTTGCGATAGCATGTTAATGCAAAATTACAACATTTGTGTTAGCATGCTAGCACTATTTACAATTAGCATGTTAGCATACTAGCACACTATTCAAAATTAGTGCTTTAGCATATTAACACAATCATTGTCATTATAATCACCCAACCCGTTCTTGCACTTTATTGTATGAAGCACTTTGTGCTACATTAAGGTTTAATGTCCATATTTTTGTCGACACAATAACAGAATCACATTCGGTAGCATTAGTCTGTGTGGCAAGCACAGCACACATTACATGCACGCATTACATCCTCCGTATGTGCTGGACCACGAGCCGATCCTGTACTCACACCAGATCAGTCAGCATCCTTTGTGGAAATACTGGCATGAGTTAGTTTGCACCTTAGCATGTAATGTCCTTGCAAATGGCTGTGGAACGTTAGGCTACAAAAACAGAGGTAATAGAGGTTATTTCATAGTCACATATAAATTCATTACCTCACTGCGATCCATCCTGCAGTCTCTCTATCATTTGCTTCCAAACAAAGGCACACATTACCGATGTTATGCTAAATTCACCGGCCAGGCAAACACTACCAAAGATCTTTATTACAGTAGGCACATGTGTCACTGCCGCTTTTGTCCAAAGGGGCTGCTAGAATCGACAAAAGCACAAAGTTCCTCATGGTCACTTTTAGCAAGAATTCACAATAGAAAAAGAAGAGAGTTAGAGAAAAATACCAACTGCTTTTCCCATTTCACAAATCTGCAGTGTATAAACTGAATAGAAATATGTGTATGTGGTAACAAAATGGACACAAGATACACATGTGGGATTCGACGTACTGCATCAAGAGTAGACAAGCATGAAGTGTGTGGGAGGGTGTACAAGGACGCGGGGAAGTTTTAAGAGATCAGTCGAGGTCACTTGCAGTTACACACTTGAAAATTTGCAAACTAAGCAGTAGCGTAGAATTTCAACTGCAGCCTCACAGAGGAAAAAGTGACGTTTCAGGCCGTATTTGTAGCCGCATGTAAGTGTGTGTGTGCTTGACCTCTGAAGTGTTCCAGTCTTAGAGGGTGGAAAGTCCCACAGCCTCTTTCTCCAGTCCTGTGTGTCCGAGCGTTAAATATGTGAGTTTGAGGTGTGGGTTGTATCCGGCAGCCAATTACATACTAGCTCTGTGGAAGCAGGAAGGAACCTCAGTCAGCCTTACGACCAATGAGAAGCCAGAGCTGGATGAGTAAGAGGCCCCTTCAGGAAATCACTTTCTGAGTGTTGGGGCTTCAGACCTCCAACGGACTTCCTAACCAACACGACTGATTGATCTCTCAACCCACTTATCATTGTTTTTCTCTTGTAGTGATTTGTATACTTTCTCCGTTCATCCAAATCTAACCTCTCCATTGATCTTAAATTTGTGTCTCAATCCTGCACGCGATCCATCAAACCCTGCATCCGTCTTTTGTCAGTTCACGCTTTTGAAAAGTATGGTGGTTTATTGCACTGTGCTGCTGCCGTCATGTCCAACGACGTGTCCGCTCCGTCCTTGAGAAAGAAATCTATTGCAAGGAGTTCCAAGCCGAGCGTCAGGATGTGTGTTCGGGACCCGAGGAATGTCATGTAAGTCTTTGTGAGCCTGGCAGACTATTGTCTTGTTGACTTGATTGCTTGTAGTTTGTCTTGTCTACTGTCTTTCTCGTCTTTCTCTCAATGTATGGCTGTATTCCTTGACAAGTTTACTGGCGTTTGTCCTGTTTTGATTTGGTGGAATACTCTTTATTTAAGTTGTTTTTTAAAAATATTTTCACATTACATTTTTTAATCAACATGAAATCTTTTTTTGTTTATTCTGTAAACCCTAATTGTTCATTTGATGATTGCAGTTTCTGTCTTAAAACCACTAAATTTACAATGTTCAGACTGCCTGTTGGGAAGTAAAAGGTCACGTATGCATTTTCTCACAATATGTTGAAATAGTGATATTTTGACAACTTAAATAGGAAGTCACTGAACTACACATGAGCAATGTCCATTTTTTAAGAGGTTGAAGAGCAGCACTGTAGCAGCAGCAGCAGTGACACATACTGCACTTTCTACACTCTCTCCCTCTCTGTGTAGAATGACAAAGTCCAGCATCAAGTGAAGACGAGTATTTTAAGCTGACCGTCGTCACTAAAAGACGATGTATGATGGAGGAAACAGCATAACACAAATACCACTGACAAAGTGTCTGCTGTAGCAGAGCCGAGTCACATAAATCCCCTACAGTAATGAAAGGTGAAATTGTTTTTTTTTTCTTTAAAGCTTTTGTCTTCTTTTATCACTAAATTAAGCAATCAAACAGAAAAAGTGGTGAGAGGGCATTAAACCTGTGTATAAATGAGACGTGGTTACAGATGTTAAATATGGTGTAACCACATTGCAAGGGACGTCATTACAAAAGTAGGTTGTGCAGAATGTCATGTTCTGCTGGCATTGGAGTCATACGGCAGATTTGACATTTTTTAACAGGTAACTGGCACTGACAGCTGTAGCTGGTTGAGGTGAAGCTAGAGCATGTTTGACTTTACAGAACAGGCAGTTTCGTAGTGTTGGAGTCAGGAAGTGGTAAATCAGGTGGAAATTTTTTTTGTAATTTGAATTTCTTTATTTATTTGTGGAAACTGGAATAGTTGGACCTTTTTAAATGTGGAATTGATATTATTGTGACATAATCTGAGAAGTCTGGAGGGGAAATGTCAACTTAAACATATGGGCTCCCAAGTAGACACTTTTTTATATTAGGGGGCACAGGCCAAAAAATGAGCTTATCATTATGTTTTTATGAAACAAGTCTTAATCTGATAAGTACTGAGTAACCAAACATGTAAGATAAATATAGGGAAATATAAAACAGCAGAAAATTCCAAAACTAAAGAGAAATACTTCAGTAAATGTAGGCTAAGACAAAATGGCGACTCTAGAGGGAAAATCACAGCGTGGGGAATTCACTGGATTGTTCCTGCTAGACTCAGGCATTTAGTCATTTAACATTTGACAGCTGCAACTGTGAGACCACCAAAATACATGAAGATGCAACACTTGTGGCATATGACCAAACCAGAGAGTAAAATCTGAAGTGCCAAGTTCACAGCTGTGTCGTGATTTGTGTTACGTATGCAGGAAATTAAGTGATTCTTTGCTGAAGGTCCTGTTTTCAGCAGGTTTTTTATACTCTTCACTTGAAAATATGAACAAAACAAAGTTAGCAGACAGAAATGACATCTGCTTATTTTTTTCTCCTGAGAGATGTTTTTTTTTTTTTCAGTGGAAATTCATGGCACTGATAATAACAGTGATACTGCCCCTGCTGGTGTCATCCCATTGTTACCGCAGCCAATTATTCTGAAACCCCTTTAGTATGAAAACAATAACAAAAATAATAATACATTTATTTAAAATGCACTTCACATTTGAAAAAATCTTAAAGTGCTACAAAAATACAAACACAAGCAAGAAAAACATTTAACAAAACAGCCAGCACCAATAAAAACACTTTTAAAACATTTAAAGCATCAAACTTTCAAACAAACCACATGACTGCTAACACTTCCCTCCGATGGTCAGATTGTGGAGTAGTATTCCACAGACCTTGAGCCAGAGATGATTAAAAGAAAGCGAAACGTCTCACTGAGTGTTTATTTCCTATATCAGTGTCACATGGGTTTCGCCGCCGCCCCGCCCCTTTACAAGACAGGAAGCAGCCTTTAGTTCATTCATTCTTACAGGAGAAATTAACGTGATCACCGTTTCATACCCAATTCTTTTGTCCCGTTGTCACCAAGAAACATATTGGACCCATTTTTCACAAGACAAAATTAACTTTGTTCGAGACCTGTCTCTGTCTCAGCGACACTCTCTCTTGAGATCTGGTAACCGCTGCTTCCTGCCTCGCTTCACAACGGACATAAACAGATTAAAAATAGTCTCATAGGTGAAACCAGGAATTCAAAATTAAAAACTTACATCAAAAAAATAGCTTGCTGCACAAAACCCATTTGCTTTAATTCATTCACATGATGTTATAACACTTCCAGACAAGGCGGAGGGAAGGTGGCTCCTAACTGTCTCCATGGGAGACGTGACTCCACCCACTTAGGAGACAGGAAGTGTGTATACCATTTCACACCATTGGCACAGCGTGCAGTGGGGTGATCTTGTGTTAATATTGACTATGGGTGGGTTCCAAATCGCGTACTTTTGCTTTTTACTTGTAGTGCATACTGCAGCTGCCCTCACAAAGTACATACTGTTGCATGCAGTATGCAGACAACTGGGAAACTGACTCTGATGATCTATCCGCTGGAGCCTCAGCGTGAAATTTTGGAGTACAAAGGAAAGGAATGCAAATATAAAAGTTCACATTTACTCTCATTTGTCCACTTGGATTTGTGTAGCAATACTGTAGTCATATGTTAACTGAACATAGGAGTTTTTATGCTTAAACTCACTGTCATCTGTCAATCAGCTGTCAAATGTTTGCACTCTCTCTGCTTTGTTTATATTCGAGCAGAACACGGTGATGTACGTGTCATATTTTCAGCTGCGCAGAGGATTGTGGGACAGAATGACCTGAAAAGCGTGCTGGCTGGCATACTGCAAAATTTGACCGGATGTAGCAGAATATCCTGGTACTTCTGGCATACTGCATTTCACATACTGTGTACATAGTCTTTTTCTGGCGTACTAAATAGAAAGGTAGTTGAAGGCCGAGAGCCCTTTCCCCCCTTGTAGTTTAGTCCTGGGGGAGCGGAGGCGGTTGTTGTTGCCAGAGTGGAGGTGTCTTGCAGAGGCCTGGGGCGTGAGAAGTTTCCTTTTACCATGACAATGAAGGCCAACACACTAAGACAACTAAGATCACTATTGTCAGTAAGATCAGCACTACTAGACTATTGCTACTATGGCGATGGTCCCCTTTCAGATGTAACCTGACTTCACGGGGTTGTGGTATAATGGGACGTTGGAACAATGGGCAGTCCGGCTTTACTCACGTCATCTCTAACTGGTTGCTGTTGTAATTCCTCGGACGATTTTATGTCAGAGTCAGACAAGAGAAAAGGCAACATTTACAGGAAATGTGCTCTCATGTTCTCACCCGGCCGTTGGGGGCAGGGACGGTGGGCTTGTGGGCACCATAAAAAACTCAACACAGTCTTTCTCTCTTCCTGCCTCCTATCCTGTGTCTGCATGTCTCTGCCTCATATTATTTCTCTATGCCTCACTATCAGTATGTTCTGTTATCTTTGTGGTTTTTACTTTAGATAGGAAGCACAGCTCACACACTACAGTTTGATTTTTAATCTATGAAATGTCACAATGAGAGACGTTTGTTTGTGTGTGTGTGTGTGTGTGTGTGTGTGTGTGTGTGTGGTGTGTTTGAGAGGAATCCTTCCTGCAGACCGTGGAACTGTGACGGTTATGCAGTTCCTTTGGGGTAGTATAACCATATTTGGATGCAGGAAGTAATGGTGTGTAGAAAAAGTGACAGGTAAAGAAAGAGGATCTGCTTTTAGTATTTTAGCTCTCTATGAGTCTGCCGCTGCAGGTGTGTGTGTTTGCGTGTGTGTGTGTGTGTGTGTGTGTGTGTAGAGTTGAATTAGACCTTCTGTTTCTGTTCTGTTTTTGTTTGTCAAGACGGAAGCAAAGATTTTTACACACTGGTTGGTACCTGACCACACTTCACTACAACTTTAAGACAGCATCATTCCACATACATTTTTACAGGCAGACAGACAGGCAGACAGACAGATAGATTGAATCTCACGCAGGAAAACTGAGCACCAAGTATTTGTACAAACTAACATTTTCCACATTGGTCCACATTTACATGCAACGTTGACTTTTGCACATCAGAGATGCAGTTATGTGGGAAAGAAAAGAAAAAAAACTTTTGGAGTTGTTTTGATTCTTTACTTTGCTGTCAAATGAAATCCACTTCTGTTCGGTGATGTTATGAGAACGTTTCTCCACATACTAGTCCAAACCTTAACCATGAATTACCTGACCCATCATCATAGAAGCTCGCCTGTACAGCTATCAGATAAATCTGAAAGACAGAAAGAGAAGAGAGTTATGAAAACAGCTAAATGCTATCTTTTGCTAAGGAGCGGTAAACATGTAGTCACCGAGATTTATCCAGGTATTTACTTAAAAACCAAAGCAGTGGACAAATTTAAAGTCAGACATGATAACAACATTAACGGAAAGGCAGAGGAGTTGTAAAATAGTGTAGGTTTGTTAGAACTGCATTCAGGGTGGAAGGCTGCGGCTACTGTATTTCCTGTCAGTCAGTACTTCTCATTGCAGACCAAGAACATAACTAACCCAATGAGTATCATTGATTTACTTGTTAATTTTTACCAGCTCCAGCCTACATCAAAAGGATGCAAACGGCATATTAACAAGGATAAAATCATTAAAAAAATGTCCATCATGTACACAAAAACAAGTTCAGGCCTTCTCCTAGGTGGGAAGAAAACCTAACGTAGCATGACGATTCAAAGCAATTGTTTTATTGTTTTTTAGAGGATGTCTTGTAGCACACACATGCTGTCACAACCTTTATTACTTACCTAACTACATAAATCAAATTGGAAGAAGAAACACTCCAACATCTGTCCTCAAGTCTTATCTGTGTGCGTGTTAATGCGCAAACAGGAGTGGGAAAGTGGGACAACATTGTAGGCTGAGAAACTGAAAGTCTTAACAAACTCTTCTTCTTAAACTTTTAACAGGACAGTGCACATCGTCTTCACTCCAGATTCAGTCAAAATGCAGCCCTGTGTAGGGACTTTCGCAAAAAAAATAAAATTAAATTAAACAGGTATATACAGGAACTCTTTTTTGGTGCAGATTTTACTGTGTCTTTATGCCTGAAGTGCTGGAAAAATAAAGAATTTTCCCATGTGGCATAATAAAGTTGATCTGAATCTCAATCTGACTCTAAAGTGGCCGCGAAAATGTGAAGCTGAACCAGGGGAACCACTGTGGTCGGTCGTCAATGGGAACAGGAAGTACGCTGTGTGAAAAAAACGCAGCTCTGTGTGACAGTATCTGTTTCCTAGGCATGTCAAACGTTTCTCTACCTCTGCTGCACCTGGGACAGCGGTTTACCTCGGACCTTTTTCGGCCGTCTGGGGTTGTGTGTTCACGTGTGCAGGCAGTGGGGCTCAATAATCAGCTCTGAGCCTGCAGCACACACTTTGGTCTCTGCACAGTGTGGCCATCGGCCAGCCACGTGTTTTTGTAACAGACACCTGTCAGCTGTTTAAATCTGTGCCGTGACGTCACACATGCAGACGTGGCTTATGAACAATTGCAGTTTATTTTGGCCTGTAAATAATTTCGCCGATAACTGAAAAACATTAACCCCAACAAAACAGTCAAACACAAGAAAACAGCCAGGAAATCCTTTGCTGTCCACTTCCAAACTTTTTGTCAAATGAGGCATGCTATAGGCTCATGAGGTTGGGAGGTTTAATCCCCGCCTCCTCACATATGTCAAAGTGATGACATCATCATTCAGACCCATGGAGGCCTGAAGATTCATTCAAGACGCATGCCTTTCACAAATAGCGTGAACGAATCAAACGAGCGTGCAATTTATGAAACGCAAATTCATTTTAGAAAACGTGCACGTGAAATAGAAAACACGTGCAAATGAAAAAATTGTTACATTCATGATATCTCCCTGGCGTCACACTGGACTAAGTTGTACATGTAGGAAAGAATGACCCAGATTTTTTTGGGGGGGGGCATGTATAAAGATAGATGGACAGATGAGGATGCACAGCTCCATGTGATGAGTCTTTTTGTGTTTCCTAAAGTCCATGATTCATGTGGTGTGGATGTAAACAATCTTAAAATGAAGCTTGAAGGTGGATCTCTAAACTGATGGCGACTGTTCCTGCATCAAGAGATAGAAGTGATGCTTCTCAAGCGCATGCTCTGCGTTCCCCTGCCCCTCATTCTGTCAAATGTCCTCATTTTGTCATGAGGACATTTACCAGGAATACTGTCCTGTGATATTATTCATCAGGGGTTTTCCATCTCACAGATGCACTAGTTTCCTGTGGCAATTTGACGTAATGTGCTACAGCTGATTTTAAACCATTTCAAAGGGGCAATGAGAGGAACCCAACCAATGAATCTGAACTCTAGGTGGTTTGATCACCAATAAACCCACACAACAATATTTAAGCAAAAACAATGTACAACATATGACATATTAACCACACTAAAATCATGTCTCCTCCTTCTCCCTCAATCTGGAAAAAAATTGTTGCAATGTAAAACACTTTCTTTCCAGAAACATGACCGTGCGGTACTGCTGCGTTTTCCATATGGATCCTTGTTTTGATGTGCTGCTTTTTTTTTTTTTTTTCATCTTTCTGAAAAAAATGTAATATCAGTCATACCCGTCTGAATGCATGCTGGGTCTGATCCTTACGTTTAAAAAAAGAGTCAGGAAAAACAAAGTACAGCAGTGACAACGTTACTACATACAGTCAGCCAAACCCTCGCAGTGAACCAGCCCCATGAAATTAGAGTTGTTCCAATACAGACGCCAGTATGGAAAAAAGCCTCTGATACTGCCGAAAACTGTCTGTGCACCGATCCGATACCACTGGATTTATTTGCTGCTTAACATTGCACAGTTAGCTTAGCTAGCTCTCAAATTCTAAGATACCGTGAACAGTACGCAGGAAGTTGCACTGCCACGATCAAAAACTAATTTTAAGAGTGGTAAAGATCGGAGAGAGTCGACGGGGCGAACAAAATGTCTACACCAGTTAAAGGTGATGTGTACGGAATTTGATTTTCCAGGGTTTAAGTTTTTAAGTTGCTGTTGCTCTACTGTTGTATAGTGGCTTATTTAGATTTTTTTATTTTACTAAGTTATGATTACACCTTCTGTTTAAAGGAGTTTTACTTTTTATGCACTGGTATCAGTACTCGGCATCAGACACGAGGCAAATTTGGATATTGGAATCAGTATCAAGAAGTAAAAAGTGGCTTCACTTGAAATGCCGGGCCTATTCAAATGGTGGCCTGCAGGGCTCATGCGGCCCAGAAGCAACACCTGAGTGGCCCAGCCAGAAAAGCAGAGAAAAACCAGGAAAAACACGTTGTGTGAGCCTACAGAAATTTCTATAGACCTTCAATGCAATACTCAACATTCAATGTCCAATGCAGTGCGTTGTTGTAAAAATGTGTATAGTAGTGGTAGCAGTAGTCTTATGATATGACCTCTAAAAACGTCTTTTTTTTAATCCTCAAATGTAAAACTGGCAATGAAAACTGACGGTTTAGCCCTGCCTGGACTGACAAATGCTTATTTCACAGCCAAATACAAACACCAAACCAATGTGTTTCATTAACAATTAGTTTGTTGCAATATTTAGCAGAGAAATAAGAGCAGACATACGTAAAATTTGCCTTTACCCTCTTCTTACTGCCAACTGAAAATTTCTGGCCCATCTAAATGTCCTGAATTTGTAATTTAAAGGCTGGTGTTGCAGTCGAGACCAGAGTGTGCTGAGACCGAGTCAAGACCAAGTCCATTGAGCAGTTTTCCTCTGATTTGAAGGTGATAGAAGTTTAACACTGTCCCAGCCGTCTCAGTAAGCGCTGCCTTGCGGAGCGTTGCGCTCTTTCTCCTGTGAATACTCTGGGATTAAGGCAGCCAAACCTAGATGAATCCAAAAAATCAAACTACAAATGACTCACGTTATTGGCTGCATTTGAAGAAGAAAGTTTGACATCCAATCACAGTCATTCTATTAACAAATAAATCCGTTGATTAAAAATCCAGAGTACGCTATGTCCAAGACCGAGACAAGACTGAATTCAAGTAGCACAACACTGGTGCGTTGTCTTTCTCTGTATTACAGGTTGTAGTTCACAATGTCCAGCTTGTCTGGTCCAAGTTGTTTGGGTGGATAAACAATCAGATAAAACTAATTAGACGCCAACTGTCTGCTGCCACCTGTTGTTTTGAGCTCCAAGAAGGCCTGTACGAGGGCAGTGGTGGGCTAGCTTCATAGCGCCCCCTCTTGACCAGTTGACACTGCTAGCTGTTATTTTTAGAGACTCTGGTCAGTCTGCTGTCGTCATCAGTCTGTTCTCGTAACTTAATTACAGCCTTCCTGAGAAGCAGTTTACAGTCTAAGGTCACTGATAATCAGTCTATGAACAAATCCACAGAGGTTTCTTTTCATTACATCACCACAGCATAAATTAAGAAAACGTTACGTCACCTTTAGAGGGGTTTTTTGGCTGATCTGAAGATCGGCTTTATGGCCATTAAACTCACTTTCACATAAAAGGGCATCAATGAATGACGTGAACACACAGTTAAAGTCTCAAAAGTGAGGGCCACTTTAAATGACTTTTAAACCCAGACATTGTTTTACCTTGTGTGTATGTGTGTGTGAGTGTTGGTGTGTTTGTCCAGGGAGGAAATATGTTTGAATGAGTGTGGTCTGTGTGCAGCTCCCATGCTTCCTTTCCTGACAAACAGCTGCTCTCTGATAAGCATCTCTGGCACACAAAAGTCAGCAGAGTTCAGAACTAAAAAAACGGGGTGAGAGGGTTCGCAGCTTCTACGCGCTCTTTTATTCTCTTTAAATAAAATATCAAATAACAGACTGTATTTAGGACAAGACCGTATAGAAGTAAGAGCAGGAAGTGTGATGAGTCATTTTGTTTGAAAACTTTCCATTGCATTAACTTTTCTTGTCATGACAAATATGATTTAAAGAGAAAGGAAGGTGACCAGTGGAAAGAAAAAAGGTTTCAGTTGGCACATTGCAGTAAGAGGAAACTGACTGGGTTAACTTTAAAACTCAGAAATCCTGTAAACCTGCTGACAGAGAGAGATTGTTTTTCACTCAGTTTGTTTACATGACGCTGGAGAAAATCGATTTGTTGTGCTAGTTTGGTTAACACCGGACTTGAGGTGCATGTAAACGTGTTAGTTCCACTGAAATCGTACTAAATTGAATTTCTCAAAGTCGAGCTAACACACCCAGATAATGCAGTTGAAAGTGGAATCACTCCTGCATGTATATGCCTCAGCGGTCTGCACATGATCGATCGCCCCCGCGGTGTCTTTGACCCGGAACTCTAACAGCATAAATTTATAGAAGAAAACCCGTAGGAAAACAAAAATACTGTTAGCATGAGAGAAAGTGTAAATATGAAGTGCACAGCGCTCTAAAGCTGTCCATGTTTTCACCATTCGACATGGATTCTGCTAGCCACATGCTAACTTGTTTGTAGCTTGATTGGCTAACCGTGAGAAGCAACCAGCTGAACGGGACACATCGTCGCCCACCGTAAATCGATTCTCCCTCAGTGCTTGTGTACTGGGACAAGGACAGCCGTCCAATTAAAAGGCCTAATCGAGCTTTAACCATAGTTCAACTTAACTGTGCATGTAAACGTCGTGACTGATTAATCCATTGTTTCTTCTGATTGGAGGATGTGACATCAGCTGACACGAGAACTTTTTTGGCCCACTGAGTAAATCTGCTGGATTTCATTAGTTCATTCACTGAGGCTGGGACTCCTGGTCTTGTGCCTCTCTCTTGTTTATTTCAAGTGTTTGATGTTTTATTTTTTATTTTTTCAAACCCAGTGGTCACACTAATTGTTGGCATTTATACAAGTTCAACATTTTGTTCTTGTGGCTGGGCTGCAATTTTGTGTCGTCACATTACTGTGATTAACATCTGGCTGCAAAAAAGAAACAGCTGCTTCAGGTCGAGGAAAATGCCCATTTTTTTTCTCGAAGCACACAAGGCTGCACAAGTATCAGTTGAAATTAAAGCCTCAGCAGGTTTAAAGTGTTTTTTGGAATACAAGAGAGAAAAAGCACTCTGTTGAAGAGTAAGAAGTGCAAAGTGCCCTTTAAACAATTAAATTGTCAGTTTTTATGCAAATAATCGAACTTCCTTGAAGTTTGTGTTCACATGAAATTTTTCGCTTCCTGGGTGCGTACCGGATGTGAGTTGGATGCAGTTTCATTTTTGAGGCGGTTCAGATAATGTTCACAAAGGCAAAAATTAAAATGACTATAAATTGTAAACGAAAGTCGTGTGAGGAGATTTCTTTCAGTTATTGGTCTGACAGGTAGGCGGGTAAACGGGCAAATTCTTCATGATTTCTGTAGCCTACATCATCGATCGTTTTGTCCTGCGTAGTATGTAATCACAATGAACAACAACCGATACCATATCTAGGACGCCTCGCGACAGAAAGACTTCCATGTTTGATTTTTTTGTTTACCTCCCACAACGAAAGAAAGAAAGAACGAAGAAAGAAGAAGTC
Organism: Naso thynnoides; assembly: GCA_029783665.1. Taxonomy (NCBI): domain Eukaryota; kingdom Metazoa; phylum Chordata; class Actinopteri; order Acanthuriformes; family Acanthuridae; genus Naso; species Naso thynnoides. Next base: position 3,270,248 of record JAQLOL010000011.1, on the reverse strand, counting down.
AGTGGCGAGCGCTTCCGCTCGGAGGTCCAGCCCCTTTTTTGGCTGCTGCCACAGGTTCAGCAAGGTGAACTCTGAGCGGCAGAGCAAAGTCTGTGCACGCTCACGTAGGCGACAACAGCTTCTTGGTCCTACTGCCACGGCTGAGACCACCTCCCCTCTGCCGCCCTTCCCTCGCTGACATGCCTGGCGGTGGCAGGTAGCTGTTGTGATGCATTATGAGAAGACTTTTACTGTGTCCGCTGTCCACGCTTTGTGTCTTGCTCTTTCTCCTGGACAGATTTTCTCCCCTTCGCCAGTGAATAAGGGGATAAAATGCCGAAACCTGGACTGTCAGGCCTCTTCCCATAGAAAACATGAAACTGCTGAGTGCACAGTCAGAGCGGCGTCGTGTTGTTTCAGTTTTGTCTGCTGGCTGTCAGCTGAAACCAGGACTTCAGGAAATCCTTGTATTGATGATAAGCAGCTGGTGAACTTTGAAGTTACTCACACTGAGCTGAGGTTAACTACAGAATGGATGCTGTTTATCTGTGTGTGTGTGTGTGCGCGTGTGTGTGGTGGGTGTGGTATCTACTGTTATCAGTAGACGTTGCCTTGAACAAACCACATCATAGCCGTTGTAGTTTCCCTGAAGTCTTCACACAGATAAACACACAAACACAACAGGGCAGTCAGAGGTCAGAGGCGAGCAGCAGCTCCACTCTGGTGATTTTTTTTGTGTCTCAGGCAGATTTTTCACCTCCACTTTTTATCAGCTCTCTGTTCTCACTCACTCTGTCCAGACTCCCACATCTCGTCTTTATTTTTTCATTCTTAAGGCCTGACTCAACGTTTCACCCTCCAAACAGGGTAACTGAAGATACATGATGCCAGGTCAAAATATCTTCTTCCTGAAGTTGTTTTTTGTTTTGTTTTTTTTTTCTTGGTGAAAAGGTTTTTGGTTTTTTTTAATGAGTTGCGACTGTCTCTGCAGGAGAATTACAAATTATGGTAAGACTTTACAGCATGTGTTATAGGTGGTTATGGGTCCCTATAACTATTATTACACAGCACTATAGGCACAAGCGTGATGCGTGCTGTAAGTTAAGTGTTTACCAAATTGTTTTGTGATTCTCTGACCTTGTAGACAAGAAATAATATGAAAAGCTAAATGTCCAGATTAATACCATGTTTATTGCACGTTAAACTGCATTAAAAGTCTTCACACATGCATCTTTGCAAAACAGTTTGTGCTTGTAGCTTGTTGATTTGTTCCCTCGAATGTCAGCTCTGCTGAACTCTTTTTTGCGGGGGAGGACCGAATCCTTCTTGGTCGGCAGTGCAAGGCTGCATTTTAAAGGCCAAAGAATTGCACAGATTCATTTTAGCCTTGAGAGTTAATCCACTGGTTGCAATCATTCCACTAAAGTGAATTGATTTTATTCAGAAATGTTTTGAATGCAGGTGTGACCCTGTGCTGCCATAAGGCCGGAGGCTCGAAAGAAACAAATCAAAACCATCAAAGCAGCATCTCATTTCTCGTAAAGCATGCCCTCATTCTCTCGCCCCCGGCTCTTGGTGATGTGTGACACCATTCTTCACACGAGAGGCTCTGAAGTGCCGTGGGTTCAGGACACTAAACAAACTTACCCTTTGCACAAAATTAAAATGTGGGTCAGCTCAACATAGGTACATACACATCTTGAATGACCACGAGAGTTCACTCGCTCCCTCGGCTCTCGGAGGGTCGATCTCACAGAGTTCACTGGAGTTTTATGGAGAAGTGGAGCGACACTAATATGACAGCAGCGATTCCCCTCAGAGCAAGTGCCGAGGCAAAGTAAGTGAGGGCATGTTTTAAGAGAAATGAAACGAGACAATGACTTTTAGTTCCTATCAACAAGGGTCTCACACACCAAACAGTGTTATTGCCGGATGCATCCAAAGCTCGCAGTGCTCATCGGATCCTCAAACAGCATCTGAAAATCACATTACTGGCGGTGGAATCAGTTGGGCTGCGTCTCGCGTCAGAGTTAAAGCACTTATAATTACACAACCCGGCGGTGAATGATGACTAGCTGCTAGACGCACAACGTGCTGCCTCGACGACCAAGTTACATTCTAATATGGCCATATGTTATCCTTATATAAACATGTACTTTGTTTAAATCAGTGCACGAAGACTTTTCAGATGTCTGATCATGTGCCGTGCATGTCAGAGTCACTCTTTAAACAGGTGTGTAGACGGTAGATTTGTTTGAGTACAAACAACCGTTCCCGCAGATGTCGCCGGGGTCTGTTTTGTTTTGTTTTGTTTGTTTTTGTGAGAAAATAATTTTGGCTGAAAGTTCCAGTAAAATGGAATTTCTTTCATACCTTTGCACACACACACACACACACTCCAGTAGATGCTGTTGATAGAGTGGAAGTCAAACATAAACACATCAAAAGATGAAGAACTTTACTTGGGGTGTTTATTTTGACTGCTACTCTCTCTCTCTTTATCTCACACTCACACACTCACACACACACACGAGCATACACCTATTACATGAAGCCCCAGCAAAATCACTCAGGACATTATGTGTTTCCTGTCTGAACTGAATGTGTGTATGTGTGTGTGTGTGTGTGTGTGTGTGTGTGTGTGTGTGTGTGTGTGTTCATGCAGAGATCTGTGTGACTTGTTTGCGTAACAGTACTATCTCAGTTTGAGTGTGTTTATGTGCAAAAATGGGCGAGACAGATAGAAAGAGAGATCAGCAGACGCTGCGAGAGCATCAGAGAGTGAAATGAAAGCAGAGCTGTGATCAGAGGAGGCAGAAACCGGACACACAAATCCGTCTCGGTTTGGATCTGATGAGACGCAACACTGAACCCGCTGAAGACGGAGAAATTTTTTGAGCTTGAGTCCAGTCAGCTGTCTGTTCCACATGTCTGTGATGGATCTGCTGCCTGCGTTAGTTTCCACAGTGTTAGCCTCCACAGTCAGCCGGCTGAGAGAGAGCGCTGCTGTTCAGAGCATCAACAGGAGGCTCAACGGGAGGTAGGCAACACCTAAGCAGGTCCCACCTGACTCAGGCAAAGACCGCGTAAGAGGAGCTTTCAGAGGAATAAACCGCAGCAGGTGGTCTGGCTCCTTCTCTGTTTAAGTTTGTTACAAGACAGCAGGATGCTAGAAGAGTCAACACATGGGCCTCAGTAAACGGCAACTGTCGCTTTCCAAAGAGGACAAACAGTCTTCTCTGTTATAAGAGCAAAAATTTGGAATTTTTTTACCAGCCGAGCTGAAACTGCAACACAGCTTTAATGTTTTTGACAAAGGTATTAAATCCTGGCTGAAGGAGAACAACCGTTCTCACACATAAAACATTTCTTATTTCTAATTAACTTCCAAAAGTCTCTTCATGAACAGATGTAGCAAATTAATATTTTGCTATAAACACAAAGTGCAGTGTCTCTGGGATTTGTACATGGTTAAATGCTGTATGTCTATGTTAAATAAATAAACAAAAACAAATGTTTCTTGGATGTGACCCAACTGTTTACTAGCCATCAGCTCTGTCTTAACTTTCTCCATTAACGATGACACCAGGAGCGGGGGGTGGGGGTGGGGGGGGGTGTCAGGGCCTTTCTGTGTGAAGTTTGCATGTTCTCTCCATGCCAACGTGCTTTCTTCCACATACTCTGGTTTAGCCCACCTTCACAAACACACATTAGATCGTTCAGTGCGTTTGACGAGGCACGGCCTTATGACGGAGAACGGCTCCCACATGCCGTACGGTGGCTGATAAGTAAGAGTTTGAATGCAGAGAACAATTTTCACAGTCTTCTACTGAGCAAGATTGCATGTGACAGTAAAGATTTCTTCCTTTCTCCTTTTTTGCTGAGTTTGTTTCAACTTTGTCTTTTCGGACGTGCAAATTTCACCAAAGGCAGCTGAGTGTTTTTGTGTTTGTTTTTGAAAGAAAGAGAGAGATGATTTGGGCACGGTTAAGTCTTGTAGCATCGGTCAGAAAGTGAGACTTCAGTCTGAAGTTGAGTGTAGTGAAGGCCGTCAATGGCTGTGTCTCATGTGGGACATCCTGACATGTCACAGCGTGTCTGTGAAGAGGTTTACAGCAGAGTGTAAGTAAGTTCACCCTCATGTTCAGTTCGTTGAAGGTTATTGGTTTGAACTCTGACATTTACACATGTGGAAGTGTTTACATGTGTTAGTGTGTTACTGAAGAGCAGGTTGGCAGCATATGGAAGTCCCTGCTGTCAGTGAATAAATGTGCAAGTGTGACGTGTATTGGAGAAGCACTTTGAGTGGTCGAAAGGCAAGAAAGAACCATACAAATGCGGTCCGTCGCACAAATCAGAGGTGCACTAATGTTAAAGGGCAACTCTGCCAATTTTTAACCTCATCTTTTTCACTTCAAATCAGGAATATAATTTAAAACCAAAGAAATCTTTTTTCAGTGTTCTCTGTGTCTCCGGAACTCAGCTTGAAACTGTCTTGTTCTTCCTGGGACCAGTGACGTCACTGGTTCCAGGAAGAACTAAACTTTTTCTCTGTCCATCCGTATTAGTGATATAATGGCTCTGGCAGACCAAAAACCCTTGTTATTAAAAACTATGCATTATCAGTTAAGAGAAATGTTCCGATGCGACGGATAACAACCATGGAGACCTGGCAAATACTGTTTTTCATGTGATGCAATGCATCCTGGTACATGCAGGCACTGCAAGAACGGCATTTCACTGTCAATACAGCACAAACTGAGGAATGTATTGCATCAGTTGACTACAGTTACCATCAACATTGATGGACATCCACATGAGAAATGGTAGATTTTTTTTTAAATTACCCAGGTCTTCTTTTCTTAGAGTTCTGGCTCACCCCCCCCCCAAAAAAGAGAAACCTTCTTAAATAAAGGGCCTCTGGTTTTTTGTTGGTTCTAAATGTCCTCATTACATTTCCTGTCTTTTGAACTGTTTATTTATTGTCAACTGAATGTAACAGCCACAATTTGCAGATTTCCTCCATGTGGACAAAAATACTGTGTTTTGGGGCTGAATGTTTGTTTTTTTCCTCCCTCTTTTTTTTGTGGTTAGGGAGAGTCTTCTTTTATCCTGAAAGTATAACAAAGCTAATTATTACATTTGAAAAGTCTGCTTGGATACAGTCTCACAAGTTCCTGATCTAGTGCGTCTTGGTCTGTCCCATGGTGATGCAGAAGTAATAACATCCTCCTCGCTCCTCTCCTCGCAGAACCATGTCGTCTGCAGACATGTCCTGGCCGGTGCCGATGCGAGCCATTGGGGCTCAGAACCTCCTCACGATGCCAGGAGGAGTTTCCACCGCAGGATACCTCCATAAGAAGGGCGGCAGCCAGTTCAGCCTCATGAAATGTAGGTTCACAGCAACACAATTAAGCTATCTCACAATATATTGTAATCTCCAGTTACGTTCTCTTTTATCGTGTGGTTTAAACATTCTTAATATTTGTTGCCTGTCTTGCAGGGCCTCTGAGGTACATCATCCTCCACAAGGGTTGTCTGTACTACTTTAAGAGCAGTACCTCTGCTGCACCACAGGGGGCGTTCTCTCTCAACGGCTACAACAGGTCAGTGAAAATGCCTCAGTTAGTAACGCTGTTTATTTAGCATACCCTAAGACCTAAAGTTTTCTGAGAAACTTTAAACTGCGGTTACTCTAGCAGTATCCAAGTGAGGGCGAGTGCTCGCCATGCGAGGGTTGACTGATGAATGTGCAGCCTAAGGTGGAAGGAGAACACTTATACTTTCATTTTCATCACACACGACAGCAGTTCAACTTTTTGAGTGATTATGCAGAAAGTTCGATGTCAGTTACTTCTTTGGTGTTTCTGTTTCTGGTATTTAAAAGTTGCAAGTCAGCATTATCTGAGAAAAGGGATAGTTACAACCAGAATGCATTTCAGCATTTTGTGAGCAGAGAGCTGGACAAAAAGAAATTTTAGTCAACATCAGAATCTTCTAAAACCACATATTCCCAGGTGTCCTGAGCTCTGCGGGACAGAAAGTGACCAGCAGAGGTCCTTTAGTCGAGCAGTTTCTTGCCTTACTATCTCACGGATGAATAGGCGCATACACGGTGTTGAAATCTACAAGTTTCCTTTTATGTACAGAAATATTTCCTCACACACAGAATTACGTGTCTCCTCTTTCACAGAGTGATGAGAGCGGCAGAAGAGACGACGTCCAGTAATGTGTTTCCTTTTAAGATCGTCCACTTCAGTAAGAAACACAGGACGTGGTTTTTCTCTGCAGCCAGCGAGGACGAGAGAAGGGTGAGAACAACCACACGCATAATATGTTTTTATGTGTGTGTGTGTGTGTAGTTTTGCCTAACCTGCTATACGTACATATAAATTTAAACCTTATCTCTCAGAATTAGAGGTATAATGTGACATCCAATATATATATTTTTTTCAGTGTTCTCTGTGTCTCTGGGACGCAGCTTCAAAACCTCTTGTTCTTCCTGGAACCAGTGACGTCACTGGTTCCAGAGAGCCATGTTTGTTTCGAGAGGATTTTCTGGCTCTGACAGACCAGAAACGCCTCGTTATTGTAAACGACGCATTATTAAATAAAGGAAATGTTTCGATGTGCCAGTTTAAAAACCTCGGAGACCCAACTAGAACTGTTTTTTGTGATGCAATTCATCCTGGTACATGTAGGCACTGTGTGAGCAGGACAACTCAGAAAACTCTGTTTTCTCCATCAATATAGCACAAACTGAGGAATTTGTTGCTTCAGTTGATGACATTACAATCAAAATGACATCCACATGAAAAGTGGTGCATTTTCCCTTTGAGCTGCGCCTGTCATTTAAAACTTGATCAGGGGCCTGTTTCACAAAGCAAGTTTGA
>JAQLOL010000011.1:3245220-3263276 GCA_029783665.1 Naso thynnoides | reverse complement strand
GACTTTTTATATATATATATATATTTTTTTTTTATTTATTTATTTTTTTTAGTGTATTGCAATCAGTTTTTCTAAAATATAATAGGCATCAGTGGCTGAGTTACATGACAGCTTTTGGTAGCTGCTAAACTGACATCATTAATGAGGTACTGGACAACATAGAGTAAAATAATAGATTATAGTGTGGTTTATATTCGAAGAGTTAGCTAGCTTAAAACCTAGCTTATAGCAGTTGTGGATTTAAGCTAGGGTTCATATGTCAGCTTTAAACCTAATTTCAATTCTACAAAATGTCACATATCAAAAAATATGTCATTTGCACAAACAGTATCTGTCCATCAGTCCATGTGTTCATCAAAAAAAACATTGTTGCCATAGTGACTCGGATTCGGATGCTGACAGTTTCTATGGCTCGATTGAGAGGCCGATGGACATTAAACATCCTGTCGAAAACGCTGATGATGGTGAGAAAACCCTATTGAATACACACACGTCGCATACACACATCATACTTTTGTATTATTAAAGTGAGCTGTCTCTCCCTTCTGTGTGAAGATTATGGTGAGGATGATGATGATGAAGATGAGGAAGACTATGTGAAGCCCGACAGTGACGGTGACTCATCAGCTCCAGGTGAAGGCCTGCATGCTAACATTGTTTCAGCTGACATTTATACAATCACAGTTCAATTTTACATCGCTGCCATTAAAACTAGTAGTAGCACTAATAGAGACCCAGACCCCAACATGCCTTTATCCCTTAATATCAATCATCCATCCAGAGTTTACACTCACACTTTACACTTGATGTTTTTACTGTTTTACTTTGAGAGACTCTGGCAAACTGTTTATAGTAGTTTGAGTGTATTCTCCATTGTCCTCACCATCAGAGGACCTTGTTCACTGCAAAACAGGAGGTTAATCAAATTTGGTTGCATGGAGGCAAGAAATCCAGGTTGGAAACTCATTGATAATGTTTTTACAGTGTTCAGATGCATCAAATTTGTAATTATGTATGCTGTATGTGTGCAGTATTCACAATTTTACGAGTAGGGAAAAGCTGAAGTGCAATAAATCTGTAGGGAAATAAAACTAAAACAAGAAACCAGTCTGAGTTTTTATTAATAGCCTTTGGTCGGTGTCTGGTTTTACCATTACAGTCTGGTGTACGGGCTTAAACCTCTTAATTATATGCAAATCAGCTAAACCGGCATTTGTCAGTAATTGTAATCAGGGCAAATTGAAAGCAAACATCAGCAGCAACACGTTGCAGCACCCAAAGGCCCAAAAAGTCTAAAATTCTAACTGGTACTGCGTTAGCAACAGGCAGCAAGACAACATAATAAATATATAATGATGTTTGATTATGCTGTAAACAAAAATGAATGACAGCCAGACTGTGATCAAGCTGCACAGCTCCCTGTAACGTTATCAAACACACAGCTGTAAGCATTAGCTAGGAGGAAGGTTTTCTGTCACAACACACTTCGTGTCACTCAGTTCAGTTGGCTGGGTGATGTGTGACACCTAGTGGTGAAAGTATGGTAGTATTTGGCTTAATATTAAACCAGTTTGGAATGATTTTTTTATTTTATTTTTTTTACAACTCTGTATATTGTTTTTCCTGCAATTACAAGGAAACAATTTGCTTACGAAGGTACAGTCAAAACATCTCTAACATTCCCATGAGACAGACAATTTTAATGAAAAAAAAAACAACTTAAATATCGTACTACTAACATAAAAAAGTAATCATACACTTACAATATAAAAAGGAATCTAAGATAGGAAAAACAAACAATCAAGCAAACAGACAAACAACAAACAGGCGAAGCAAAACAAAAAGTCATGTGTCGGTGTATGATTAGAGTTTGGAAAGTTAATCATTAATATTGTTATTATTTTGTCTTTGCCTCCTCAGGTCGACCCACGGGGCCGCCCCCCTCCTACCCTCCTCCCCCAGTGCCGTTAGCGTCCCACCTCCGTCAAGACTCCAATCATAAAAGTCACCCTCCTCCCATCCTACCACAACACCGAATCCCAAACAGTCCACTCCCAAGAAAACCCCCACCCTCCTTCCTTCCTCCCTCCATACTGAAGGACCCCAACACAGGCCCACCTCCTCCTCCCCCCAACGCAAAGAGAGCTTTTCAAAGCAGGACAGCATCCATGGGTGAGCCAGAGATCGATCGGATTCCTAAGAGAGACTTAAAGAACCCACTGAGCGTATCGATTCAAAACCCCGCCACTCTGCCCATCTGCAACCAATTAGAGAGCAGGATGGTCCTAAATGGCCCCACCCACTGCCTCATTAAGCCTGGAGGGAGCCAATCGCTGGGCAACAACCATCATGGGATGATGAACAACCCCCGCAGCAAGCTGATCCTACCGAATCCTCATTCTGTGAATACTAAAGTGTTCCCCCTTAGACCTGCGATGTCAAACACCCTGTCCGACGTCAAGATGTCCCCCAGACAACCACCTCCAGTGGTACCCAAACCTCCCCTGCCGGCCATCAAACTTCCCCTGCCTGCACTCAAGCCCAAGCCAGGGATCCCATTTCAGTAAGTTGGACTCAAATGTGCAGAATACTTTAAAAAGGAGCAGACGGTGTCCTCTGAAAAAGAGTTGATGTGGTTGAAGTTACCTCAGTAACATGTTTTCTCCCCAGAAGATCATCTCCAGAGGGCCAGAGCTTCCGTTCGCTGGCAGATGAGACGCCCGCAGAGTTCAAGAGGAAACAAAACCCGGCCAAAGACAGAGCAGGAAACGAGTCCGAAGAGGACTATGAAAATGTAAGAGAGACCGAAGCGATGTGATAAATGATGCTGACCTCTGAATCACTGTGTGTGTGTATAGATGCTGCTTTAAACCATCCGACAAGAACTGGAAAATCTGGTTGCTGTGCTGCTCACAAATCAGATCTGTGCTAAAAAATTGATATGGCAATGTATCACAGTATTTATTTTCATGCGGTGATTCCCAAAGTGTGGGCTGTGGCCCCCTGGTGGGCCATGGCGGTACTGCATGTGGGCCGTGAGAGGTCATTTACAACAAGTGCATTTAAAAGTTTTTAGTATTCAATTTTGTTACTGAGTTTGAAATTAATCAAAAATATATACAGTTACATATTTCTATCAAAAAGTGATCAAAACTGGCAGTGCAGGGTGATTAAATTCTGTGTGATTCTTCATTAAAATGACCCGTATCCAGCCAGTTTTGTCTTGAAGTTTAGACGCATATTTTGATTGGAGGTTTTAAGGTTGAGTGGGCCGCCGAAGATTTTCCAATTTTTAAGTGGGCTGCGGCATGCTTGTGTTTGGGAATGGCTGCTGTATCGTATTGTGACCCATGTGTTGTGATACATTATCATGAGGTTCTTGCCATACTTGATGTGAAGGCACAAACTACACCGGTGATCTCAGGTCCGGTTTACTGATTTCTAAATTAGTCAACTAGTGGAAATCCAAGACTGTGTGTTATGAGAAATGCTGAATGATTATGTATGGGGTTGCTCTGTGGCACAGAATGGACACATGAGTCACAAGAAGGAAATGGTTGAGAGCAGAAGTGTGAACTAACTCCTCAATGACAGTAAACGAATGACATCAGATATAAGGGAGTGCGCCATACGGTAATCTGACGTGGCTGTCTCCCTCCCTAGTCTCCTTTAAGAACCTCTTTCCATTCTTCCTCGCCTGCAGAAATAAAACAGTGTATGATTTTAGGAGGGCCGTAAAATTGCACACAAAACAACTTTAAAATATCAGAAACCTTTGTCAACACATTACACACCTACTAAGAGGATGGAACAATGGTTTTTATAAGGTATAATAGTTATTAAACCAGAGATCACTGTAGTATTTCGGATTCTAATCCAGATTTTTATTCTTGACAGGTTTGTTTGAGTTTTATATAAGTTTTAAAAGGAAAATCCACCACTTTTCATGTGGTTGCCAATTCAGGTTGATGGTAAATGACGTCAACTGAAGCAATAAATTCCTCAGTTTGGGCTGTATTGACAGAGAAAGTTGAGTTTTCTGAGTTGTCCTGCTCACACAGCTGTTCTTGCAGTGCCTACGTGTACCAGGACTGCGTAGTTTTTAATAATGAGGGGGTCTTGGTCCTCCAGAGCCAGAAAAACCTCTCAAAGAGATTCTGAAGCTGCGTCCCAGAGACAAAAAAAGTTATTGTTGGGTTTCACATTATATCCCTAATAGGGATAGATAGAGAAAAAGTTTAAAATCGGCACAGGTGCCCTTTAAATAAACATCAATAAGATTTTGAGCTTGTAAAAATGATGTGCAGAAATTCTTTCCAAGCCAGTGGTTGTTATTTACCTTTAGGTCACACACACTTTAGGTCAGAAGTACAACTTCTAGAGTGTGTGTGTGTGTGTGTGTGTGTGTGTGTGTGTAACTGTGTGTGAGCTCAAGATTGATTTAATCTATCTCAGTCTTTCTACAACGAACATAAAGTCAAAGATAACAAATTTGCATTTCTCTGTTTGTTTTTTTGCGTAGATTTCTGAGCACATGCTTAATATCAGTTCACAACTATCGTGTTTAGATTGTGTTTAACCAGATGTTTGTCTTTACAGATGCAGCTGCCAGACTCTGTGTTCATCGAGACAACTGAAACCAGCTTTGTGGAAAAGTAAGTCACACACACTTTTTACAACACTCAGCTGTAAACTGATGTATGTCTTCAGTCAGCTACAGCTTTGCCGCCTCGCTCGGTGTTTCTGCCCTCCAGTGGCAAACAAGAATACTGCGTTCTTTTTATGGATTATTTAATGGAAATATTTAACTGACGTTGTCTTTGCTATTTTCTTTCTTTTATGTGTTTTATTGAAACTAGTTTAAGTTTTAATTTAGCCCAAAGGCAAGACTGCGAACACATCTGCTACAGTTTTGCTCAGTCTCTCCTTCTTGCATATTAGCTCTTCGCACTTCATACCAATATTTAGCTCATCTCTACTGATAAATTAACGTGTCTCTATTTATGACCTCTAATGTCAATGATGTTTGTCTGCAGGTTATTCAAAGAGAGCCCCATCCCTCCAGAGGACGGGCTGTACGGCATCCGAAACTCAGGAACCAAAACCTCAAAGGTAAATACAAACCTGCCGTCCTCCAACACAGAAACTAAGGCTAATGTTACATAGTTCTGATGTCCAGTTGCATTAATGAGTAAATCTGAACCAATATAATAATTAAAGCATACAAACACAGATTTCATGATCATTTTTTTGCCATGCTGGCAGTGTGTTAAAATATAATTTTCCAGTAGTTTGGCTTATGACGAAATAACTGCAAAACTGCCTTTTCTGTCGGCCTTCTCTGCATGCTAACTTTTAGCAAATGTTAGCATGCTAGCATGTTCAGCCAAGATGATGAACAAAACATACAGCCTAGCATTAGAATGTCAGCTTTTGAATATTTTGCATTTTAGCAAACTGACATTAGCATCTAGCTAAAAGTTCGACGGGGCCCAAGTAGAACCTCAACGAGCAGCTCGCACCTGTTTTATTAGGCAATATTTAATATTAGGCTCATCCAACCAGCCCTCTTTAGACTGAATTAGTTAACCTACTTAAATAACTTATTGTTAATATTATCTCAAAGTTAAAGCAGCATGTTTTTGTAGTGTGGAATTTATTTTGCTATACCGGCACAGCTCTTGCTGACAGAGTCATTACAGGTGAACAGAAAGTTTTGTTTTGATAACTAAATAATGGAAATTTTTTTTTTAAAGTTAGAAAAGTCAAAACGTCACCTGATCTTGAGGGAAAAATAACTTTTTTTTTCCATTTTGTTGTGTTGTTCAGGTGCTGGTGGTGTGGGATGTCAGCATAGGCAAAGCCAGAAACTACCGACTGTTTCAAGAGGTAAGAAAAACACTCCTGTCATATTTTGACTGTGTACAAAATTGGAGTCATCTATGTTTTGAACTAAGGAACAGTAATGACAATGTGACATTTACAACACAGGACTAACGTCTTCTGTTTCCTGTGGCTCTTTTAGCAGGAGGACCACATTTTTCTGGAAACTGAAGTGACCTTCCCCACTCTGTCAGCTCTGATTGAACACTACCACAGCCATCCTCTTCCTCACCACGGCTCGCTCTGCCTACAGAAGCCCTACACAAAGACAACGAGCACCTGATCACCACGGCCAGATTTCAAAAATGCAACTAAAACCAAAGACAAACGGAGCGTCGGGGAAGTTTCTACAACTGTAATCCATCTCCATGAAAGACACGGAGAGATAAGCTCGCTCACACAGATAAAGGAACTGTTGGACACGTTAAAACTGATCACACCTCTCACAGGTCGGTGGAGGACAAAAAAAGTCATTTTCACGTGTTGCTGCACCAGAATCGAACTTAAAGCTTCATGTTAAACAGCAAAGAACTCTGATCATTTCAACTGTGAGGGCAGCAGGTACTGTGTGAGAAGCTCATGTCAACTGTAATGAAGAGGAAGAAAATATTAGTCATCATAATTTAATGAAACATTAATGAACGTTATTTCAAGACAAACTAGACTTCTATCTCACCTTGTGCACTGAAATATTAGTTATTGTAAATACACGTCAAATGTTAATTAATGACAAAGATTTGCCTGTTCTATTTCTATACGGTGGCCCTAAAGTGCCAAGCACAATCACAAAATGAAAATACAACTGCAAAACAAAAACACAGCAACAAACAGACAAAACAAAACAACTAATACAAAAACAAAAACAACAAAAACAAAAAAGAAAAAACAACTGCAAAACAGAAGATTTTGTTTTTTGCAGTTGCGTTTTCTTTTTGTTGTTGTGTTTCATCTGTTTATTGTTTTGTTTGGTCTTTTTGTGATTGTGTTTTTTTAATGTGTGTGTGTGTGTGTGTGCCTTTTCTATTTGTTGTTTTGTTTAGTCTATTTATTTTCATGCTTTGTCTATCTGTTTTTGTTTTTGTGGTTGTGTTTTTTTTCCTATTTGTGGTTGCGCTCAGTGACTTTGTTGTTGTTGTTTGTGTTCTCCTTTTTGCAGTTGCGTCTCCACTTTGTGATGGTGATTGGCACTTCAGGGCCACCATAGATCTAAAATTCTAGCAAACTGTAATGGACCAAAACTCTAAACAAATCAGGTGCCTGCTCTGTTTCTACAAAATGAATAATCAGTGATAACATGAAATGTGTCAAAATATTTCCAAAGGGTCGATGTAACAGACAGTCAGATGGATGAGGAGCATTTCGGCCACAGGGGGGTGCTGTGACACCAAATGAAAGATTTGTATATATGAGCTTTCTGCACATGGGATCCCAAGAATCTGCCTTTTGGTTCTTTTGTCCCAGAGCTCTCATTTGTTTCACTTGTCCAAAATCCAAGTTTTTTGCTTCTGTCACCTATTTCTACTGCCGAGAAAAGTGTCCAAGTGCTTAAGACTGCAAGTATGTTGATGACATTATTAATACTCACAGTGAGACAGAAAGACTGTCCTGTCACTCACCACAAAACACAGCTGGTTTTATTTTGATTTGTTTCTTCACATAAAGGACAGTCAATTAGAGAAAAACATACAGCAATACAGTTATGCTCAGCTGAAAGCATATATTTAATATTATTTCTTATTAAAATGTTAAATATGTTTATTAATATATGATATACAGAATTTCTGTCGGTTCAGGATGATCACACTAATGTCAACAACAAGACCGGTGTGAGTGTGAAGGACTGTAGGGTAACTTACCTCTGAAGACTTTTCCAGGATGAGTGAGAGTGAGTTTTGGCACAGATCTCTTATCTTCTCACCCAAGCCCGGTCACACAGGACGTTTCATCCCAAAGACACACACACACATACTCTGAACTTAAAGTGTCAGTGTCGTGAGTGAGAGGGCAGCTGTGTTTTGACAATTTCACAAACTTTGTTTTTAAATCTGTGTAATTAACAGCATTTACACACATCTGTCCATCCATCACATCCAGATGCAGATACTGAAAAAAAAACGTTATTATAATCATTATGATGTAATTTAAATCATTATATGCTTCCCAAGGACTTGCAGCAGTGTGGAATGTTCCGTCAAACATTTCTAATTTTACTTCAGACAAAGACAAACATTTCCATCTCATACTGACTCACATTTCTGGCCTTGAGGTCATACTGCTTTTTAATGTAATAGAGGGTGGAAAAGATCTCACATTTTAACAAGAAAATACACCAAAAGGTGGAACCGAAGCAGAGCAAACATGAAGAATTTTTTTTTTTTTCATAAACTGCAAAAATGTCAACATTGTGCAGCTCGTAAAGCTTTAATGCTGCATATCTCAATATTTATGTGTAAATGCTGTATGTACTGTACAAAAGATATCTGTACAAATGTAAATGTATTGTTTTCTACCGAGTTGTATTTTGAAAATGTATAAACAATTATTTAGAGCTTCCTGTTGTTGTCGTTTTTAAATATCCAAACTTTAAGGTTTTAGCTTTCTGAGTATTTTTCTCTGCAGAAACTGAAAAATTACCAACAGGTCAAGGTTGCAAGTTCAAAAACTGTCTAAAGTGTGAGTGTAGATATAAACTTTAATGAGGAAGATTGTACAACAGAATTTCTGCTTTATAAACGACTTAAACGACTGATTCTTTTTTTGTTGTTGCTCAACTAATCAACTGAAAAGACCAAAATTAAACCTCATGGTCACATCATTCATAATTTCGGGATAATGGCCGCTTGATTATGTCTTAAATGTTCCGTCTGTACTTCTTTGATTTTAAACTTTCGACCTTTGCCATCAGTGGCACATTTTGATCATATTAGGCAATATTTAAAGAAGGGGAACTCGAGGGCGGTCTTACACATGGTTACACCAAATACAAAGAGGCCATCAGCAAAAGTGAACAAACCATAATTACTGTAAACATCTTAAATTACAAATATCTTTTTAAAAAAATCCCTTATCCAGTGTTTCTTGCTCCGAACACATCTGATGCAAATGAATGGGCTGTTATCAGACATCTCATTTGATTTGGTGTGAGGAGGTAAAAATCTCATAACTGCAGGGCAGGACGTCCTCAGCACCATACCTGAGTCACACAGGTATCAAGAGAAGAAGAAGAAGGAGAGGAACAACAACAGCAACAGCAACGTCGGGGAAAACAAGAAACATGGGGGCTCAACAGCAGAGGTGTTCCCTAATTAATAAATATGTTGTAAAATAGATAATTTGAGAATTTGGGGGAATTCCTGCATTTAAATTTTGCTGTTCAGCAGCCAAGTCTCACATGTCAGATGTTGGAGCTTCATTAAAGGCATTTTGCAGGAATTATCAACTGGTGTTTGTAAACACACATCATTTAGAATTGGCCCGTCCCTTCCCGCCTCACTTGCTGGAGAGTGAATAAAGTGAGTGAGCGTTGCTGCCAAGAACAAAGCCGTCGTTTAGATAAATAAAAAGGCTATTTTCAGTTTCATTCTAACACAAAAAGGCACCCTCACCACTGTACAATCATACAGGAAGGTGCCGGATCGTTGGATTTTGTGATTTTGTGTGAATTCAGAGCTCGTCCTGTCAACTGCGGTTCTCTCCTCGTCGTGTGTGTGTGTGTGTGTGTGTGTGTGTGTGTCAGTCAAAGAGACGAGCAGCGGAGGGGTGAGAGAGAAAAGTGAGGGATGTAGTGACCACGTTCTTCTGCACTTCCTGTCCATTGTTACCGGCTGGGGGCTACACGTCCACCGCCCAGTGCTCGATGCCCAGAAACATCTTGAACACAGCAAAGATGAATGAAAATAAGAAAAATCACTTCTACTTTCCGGTCTTCTAGTTGGTGCCGATTGAGAGGGATTATTTTTGCAGGAGTCTGTACGTTGTTCTTAAAAAAAACTTCCTGCGTCATATACCTGAAGTCTCCATGGTAACGGCATGTCAAGAATAACAGACAGAATTAAGTTAAGCATTTCTCGTTAAAAGTCAAGATATATTGTATTTTACCTGCAAGACTAGTGTGGTACAATAAACTGTATATAGCACATGACCTTTGGACCCTGGACGCAGTTATCTACTGTATGAAACAACAGAAACTTTTTACAGCGAAGACACGCCGGAAGCAAGCGGTGGTGCAACACCTCATTCTGGAAGCTTGTTCGAATGTAAAACCAAAACTTGGTGTTAGAAAACATGGCGGTAAAAGAGCATGAATATAATTTTTATGGAAGTTTGGGTGCGGCTTCATTTTCACTCATTCTGGTGTGCGACACTCTAAGTCTCGTTACTGCCCCCTGTGGTCAGACAGCAGAAACACAGTGCAATGAGGGGTAGTGAGAGCTTTAGTAGCAGTGGCTGTTTTTCCCTGCATCCCTATGTGTTTTCCCTATTTTCTTCATCGGGGATATTAAAGTACAAATTCTATTTGGGCCAGATTTTAAAGCCATTATTTGTAGCTGGGCCAGGAATTTTCAGCAGCTGGTAAACAGCAGGTAATGACAGTTTTTTTAAACCAACACAAATGGAGCGAAGCCTGCGAGCTAGTTCAGGCAGGCAACTCGAGCTGCGCTGCATCACTCTCTCGTCACATCTGACGTCATCAACATTCACAACCACTCAATTTGGCGGTTTATTTAAGGTGTGCGTCTTACCCATCATCCTCTTTGCCTGACTCAGCATCCCAGCACTATTCTTTTCAGCTCCACCACCACCCCAGCATCCACCTGTAGGCTCCGGGGGGCTTAAGGTTTTCGCTCATCACTCCCATTTATTTTAATGAATTCCATTCTGGGAGTGATGAAGCCGGAGCGTTGACGCCAAACTCAAATATATAATAAAGCTGCTTCAAACATTTTAATCGTGAGTTGTCTGACTGAAATGACTTTAATGAAAAGCAAGTCATGTTAGTCCTTGTTTCCTTTTTAAATACCACAACACACTCCTTGCAAATCAAACACGTCAGGAAAATTTAAAAAAACTACATCAAGTCCTTGATAGTCCAGGCAGGGCTAAACCAACAGTTTTCTCTCTTTTTTTTGCACTTGAGGGTTGAGACATCGTGTTTTTCGAGGTCGTATCATAGAACCAGGCTCCTACTACAACAACTAGACACGCTTTTCACAACAATGCTTTTTATCTGGGATTGAAGGTTGGTAGGCGACGCGGCGTGTTGCTTTGAAGGTCTGCAGGAATTTCTGTAGGCTCATCCAATGTGTGTTCTTTGTTTTTTCTCTGCCTTTGTTTGTTTGTTTGTTTTGTTTGTTTTGTGGCTGGGCCACTTGGGGGTTGCCTCTGGGTTGCATGTGGCCACCCCCCATTTCCCCCTACTGCAACTTGGGGGCAGAAGTGCAGAAAACCACAAAAACATGGCATTTCTGCTTTATCAGAAGTGTTTTTGTGTAAAAACAAATAACTAAATTTTTTTAAAATTGAAAAAGGCTCACACAATGAGAATTTAAGTTGCTTAGTCGGCAAATACTCATCTTGTTCGGTAAGCCTTTTTTATTGGAAAGCCTCAGGGACCATCCACAAGAGGAAAAGTGCTGCCAAATTCGCCTAGTGGCCGACCGTCGTGCAGATATTCAAAAGATATTTCTGTAAAATTACTGACAGGACACCATAAACTACAACAAAGGTCCCTTTCCTGCCCAGTATGGCAGCTGTATCCAGGACTGCAGGGGCCTGCAGAGGGTGGTGCAGTGGGCTGGACACAGCCTCCCACAGGGGGTGCACTGTGGGACACTGCCAGGGCTCCTGATGGACTACACCTCTGATATTAACAAACTACCTCCACCCTTGCATCTTTACCATATCTGACAACAGCATATTTTTCTGTTTTAAGACATTGTGTGTGTGGTCTGTATTCTCTTTTTCTGCTGCATACTGCATTTTTTTAATATTTGATACAAATTGTTCCGAGCACAGTGCTGGAGGGGGCAAAAAGCTCTTCACTGCACAATGTCAAGGAATTTTGAATATGTGACAAATAAAAGCAAACGTGAATTGCGACTGGATACAACAATGCCTCATCTTTATTTGTGTTTGTTACCTTGGAAGAAAGGCACAAGCAAAAGAGGGATCTCAGAAATTTCTGTAGTGTGGAGGAGCAAGATGTCCAAGTAAACAATGAACCAGAGGTAACAGAATGTTGTTTGTGTTTCAACAACAGCTGAAGATGTTTGAAATGTTCAGATAAATGTAAACAGCGTTAAGTGTCGCCGTCTGTGGTGCTGAAGAGCACTTTTCATGGTCCAAGAGCACACGAGGCCTTTTTATAATTGGATTCAATGATAAAGGTGCAATGAAGTCCAGCGATCATCACACCTTTGGATTTTTATATTGATCCCGCAACGGTGTAAAATTGGGGTGACTGCGCTTGATTTTTATGTTGATCTCAGCATTCTGGAACCAGGCGCCACACGCTGTTCCGCGATGGCGCTCTGGTCGGTTTATAATGATCCCATCTCACCTCTGTAACGCCTCTCTTCCTACCTCCCAAGGTTGTATGGACGTGGGATCATTTCATCCCCCCATCAGGGGACGTTTACATTGAAGGTGAGACGTCACAGAGGCAGAAACATCTCAGAATGAAATGGCATTATTAAATGACCGACAGCATTCAGCATTTTTAAAGCTGTGACTGGTGTTTCCAAACTGATCACTAAACAGTGGAAATGATCGGATCAGCAAACCAGTTGTGATCTGGGTGAATTAACATTCATGGATATCGCCACTGACATGCTCATTTCGTTTGTGAATTCCTTCACTGTCACTTTGCTTTTCGTTACTGCCACATGTCATTTCTGTTTAAAGTAAATGGATAATTGCAGTTACCTGCGGGTGCTTTGTCTTCCTCCCACTGTCCAAAAACATGACGGTGAGGTCAACTGGCGGCTCTGAATTTTCTGTATTTGTGAATGAGAGCAGGAATGGTTCTTCTTCTGTATTGGTCACGTGATGAACTGGTGACTTCTTCTGAGTAAACCCCGCCCTCGCCAAATGTCAGCTGGAACTGGCGTGAGTCTCACCCCCACCGTGAACTTGCCAAGGATGGATGGATGGAAGGATGGACAGATGGATGGAAATTTAGTATGACAGGTCGAACCAGCCACACGTTCCATTGGGATTTAGTCAGCATGGAACAAAAATGACTTGGGAGATGACAAGTTTACTCTCTCAATCGCTGTTTTTTTTATGATCGGGGTGCAGGAGTGGTTTGCAGAGAGCAGAGACAGACGAGAAACAGGAAGAGAAACGGGTGACCTGCGACCTGCGACCTGCGACCTGCCTCCTCTCCCCTCTTGGCGTACATCTTTAGGAAGAGGAGAGTGAACAAGCAGCTCGTCTTTACAGAGACTCTCCCACTTTGGCTAAAAACATCTTAAAGTTGCAGTAGATAACTTCTGCAAAAGCTAACGTTAGCTGTAGCATGAGACTTGTTGGGAAGCAGATGTGCTGTAGACGCTCGCGCTTTATTTTGTTTGTCGTTGCTCTGTCTTCAGTTTGAACCAAGACCAAATGATTGCTTTGAAAGTTGCAACAGAGTAAATTGGTCCGTCTTGGCTGGAGCTCGAGCCGACTGATGGTGTGGCTTGCAGACGCTCTGTTGCTGGCAGAGGCGAGTCAGAGCGCGGTGAGCTAATCAGCTCGTACCAACGTCACCTGTTGCTAAGAAGCGTCACTGATTTTTCATTTTTCTGCAAAACCCTCACTCCTGTGGCAAAGATAATACCACGGTAAAAACAGGACTTATTGGAGACCAATTTAGCAGCGAATTGTGCCTTTTTTCAACCACTGTTACACTGTTTAACCAGGTTATACATCATAATGACAAAGTTACGCCCAAAAAGTTGTCTAGTTTCACTTTAAGGAACCTGTCCCAGATTTTGGGCGTGATCAAAGATCTGCTGGTGAGACGGTGCTAAAGCTGTTCGGTCTGAGCTAGTGTTGACACCTGTGGGCCGCTGTGTGCAGCTATTGTTGCATCTCTGCTGAACTTGAAGTCACATGACAGACTAAACATGGAGGTGACGAAAGTGTAAGTTGATGGTTCTGTTTGATATTAGGCAACATTTCTCTCTCTTGTCCTGCTGTGAGCTGCTCCACAAATAAAAGCATCAAAACATTGAACGTGCCAAGGTTCGTGTAAAGCTTTAAAACAAACACATGATGCGGCGGTCCTTTGCTCGATGCTTCTGTAGTTCAAAGACAGAATCACCTTCGTGTTACTATTTAAAATATTCACACTGTAAGAGCATTATTATGCTGTGATTCTTTTTTTATGGGGGCAAAGTAAATTGCTGGAAAACAACTTCTTCTGATTCGACGTGACACTGACATTGGAAAACGGCCACATCACTTACAGGTCAACACGCGTGTGGAAAATGGTTTAAATGAAGCCATCTGGTACTGTGAGTACAACGTCGGGTTTTGTGCTGATGTCCGTCTGCAGTGACATCCATCTGTCATGTTTGATTAGAGATTTTTGACAGCACACAAAATTATCAGCTTTTCTAAAGCGACCAATCAGCCAGACTCGTTAGACACTCACTGACAGTGGCATGAACTGGATTTCGGAGCCTTTTCAGTGTGTCTCTGTGCCTAATCAAGACATTTTTACATAATCCATTTTTGCCCTCAAGTAAAAACCTGTGCGCCTCTTTTCACTAAAAATATCCTCATGGTTAGTTTAAGCAAATCTGTCATTGATTTTGGTGTAAAAATCGGAAAATCGAGAATTCTTCTCAACCTGTTTTAACCCATGCGAAGGTGCCTTTGAATTTTCTGTTGTGAACAAAGTGGTTTGAAGCTTAGACTCTCATCACCTCTAAACACAAAGTTACAGCATGAGTTAGCAAAAAACTGAATGAAACAAACCATTTGTCCCAAATAGACCTAAAAGTTCTTAAAAGTTTTAATGTAAAACTCACTCGGTACAAAACAAGTAAACTTAAGAATCAGAATCATTTATTAGCGACCACATGACCAGGTCGGTGGAGTTCGTAGTCAGTACAGCATGAAGAATGCTCAGATTTCAGCGTCACATACAGAAAAAAACACAGACATGACATGACTGATATGTTATGACACACACTATAGACAGAGACAAGAAGTTCAATAAATATAACCTCAGTTTTGCTTTTGTTGCTATATTGTCCTTCGAAAAACAAACCAAAAAAAGCACACCTAACCTGAATGCTTTGATTGACTATGTTTTATTTATTTTTTTGGAGAACAACCATGACTGTTCTTAACAAGCTTCAATTTTATATCTTCTCCTAAAACGACAAGAAAGAACGTTCTCTGTCTGACCTCCCAAACCTGCACGTCTCCTTAAAAATGTGAGTGTGGTTAATATGAAACGAGGGCCAGCAAACAGTTACAGCTAACCTGGCTTTGTCTGAATTTGCATAGGAACACAGTGTTCAGATTGACATGAACCTGCAGAAAAAAAAAAATCAATCTTCATTTGTTTCACTGAGTTTACCGTGTTGATCGGTAACATCATCCAGCAGCGCACTGCATTAGCCAAAATATATTCAGACACACTCTCCACAGGATTACTTACAGCATATTTACCTGACAAATGATGCGACAAAGTATAAAATGGCTGTGGCTGTAACTGACTTTCCTGTCTTTTCTACACCAGTCGGCAGTGTTGGCTGTTTTTACGGCTGGATTAAATGCTTGGATTAGTGATTTAAAATGGTGTAATTAAGAAGTTTGCAGCTCGTTATTAAATAACTAATAAGTGAAGTGTTTTCTGTCCGGTGCATTTAAGCTTGGAACAAAGTTTAAGATGTGAGACATCCTGCTTCCAGTCTTTGTCACAAGGACTCGATAACCACACTCAGCAGATTTTAGATACAATATCAGCCGATGTATATCGGTAAGCGGAATTTTGTTACTCCCAATTACTGGAATCGGCATCAGCCCCAAAAATCCCACATTGGTCAGGGCCGATTTTGGGCCGATCCAAACTGAAACTCGACCTTTTGCGATTGGATTTCGTTGCCTCGTGGTTACCCGTAGCAACACTCATCCACCCAAAAGTGCTGTTATTGGCCACTTATTATTTCTTTAAAGCTTTAATCTTTTCCAACAGCTATCGAGCTAATCTAACTATTTGGATGCCTGCAAACAATACTTTCCCACAGCTGGTTTGGTTTTCTACACTTCCTCATACAGAGTTGTACAGTGGTTTATGTGTGTGTGTGTGTGTGTGTGTGTGTGTGTGTGTGTTTTTTTTAGGGAATATAAAAAATCTGGGACAGGATAAGCCTTGGGGTGTATCATCAGCCATCAGCCATCATGGAAGATGAGGTTCAATCCTCTGATAAGAACTCTGAGAGTCTATGAAACCTGGCAGCAGCGAGCCCTCTGGAAAGATCCAAAGGCCTGGTGATAAAAACGGGGAGAAATCGCTTTGGACAGACAGACGGAAGAAAACGTAAGAGCTGCGTTCGGTTCCAGGATTTGATATTCGCTCTTTAAAAAAACGAGACATCTGCTCCGACAGAACGATTGGAAATAAAAACCAAAACTAACATATGGTGCTTTGAAGTGGTGGGTACTGAAAGTGTTTGGTTGCTGAAATGATGGCACACTTGATCTTCCACAGTTTTGACATGTTGATTTAAGAGCCTCAGGTTATTAGGACTTTTCCCATTTAGAGTAAATACCTATAAAAATTTATTCGATGAGGACAAACTAGGATGCAGCTGCAGGTCCTGTTTGACCGTAAGTCAGAGAATCATAACAAATGTGTGAAAATGTAATTTCCCATAACCTGCAAGCGCCACTAGAGGTCACAGTGGACATTGCTTTACTTGGGTTTACCTTACTGAGGATGTTTAAGATGGGAGAGCAATTAGGTGATCAAAATGTAAAGACGAATGGTGACGCAAAACTACTTTTGTCCTGCAGCAGCTGCAGCAGCCGACTGGACGGTAAGCTTTCATTGTTGAGTGAAACTTGACACGTTTTCACTCGAAGCAGGACTTACCGTCCCTCGGTAAGACTGACATCCACCTTGTGGATTCAGGTGAAGGACCAAGGCTACGAAAATCAGATGGTGATGGAGTACAATTAAAATGGGTCAAACTGGGTCACACTTTCATTAGTAACTGATAAGTCGTCAGAGAGGTAAATGGTCATTTATTAGGTCTAATGATTGTTCAGCGCAACACAGTAAAATGTGCTCGTTTACTGATCACATCTGTCTATTTAAGTTTCTATTTAAGGGCCCTGCTCAAGGTGACGTAAAAAATCCTTTGAGTGTTTATTTGCTGCTTGTAAACTCAGTGAGTTTAGTGTAATTTTGTTTATCTTGTTTACTGGTTCAACAACATACCGTCCAATCTAAGATATTAAGCTGAAATTATGTTATTGTGTTAGAAATTGTTTTTTAATCTTGTATATTTATCTGTCTGCAGGGTCGGGAAGGTTACTTTGAAAATGTAATGGGTTACAGACTACCCCATTTAAAATGTAATGCGTAATGTAACTAATTCAGGTACTTTATCAATGTAACTTGTTACATTTGATTACTTATCTAAATTTAACGAATGTTTTTTTGAACTGTTAACCGTTTTCAGGTGTTTAGACCGGGCCGTGTTGATGTCAGACGTGGGGCAAACTGAAACCAGAGAGCCAATCAAAAGCATCAGAGTAACATCAAACTTCACGAAAAATGGAAAAAGAAACATGTGAAGCAACAAAATGAGTATTATTAAACAATTAAACATCAAATATTCAGGTGTAACCCCAATTATAGTCTTTAACATTTTCATAAGAAACTGCGATTCAGTTATACATTCTCTCTCAGTAACTGATTATATTATATTTGTTTTGTAATTAAATTACGTAATTTCGTCACATGTAACTAGTCACTCCCCCACACAATTTATCGATCTATCTCGATTACTTAATAATGTCATAAACAGTGGTGTAGTGCAGGGTATACACAGGTATACCCACTTATTTTTCAGTCTGCATTGAGTATACCCACCTCTAAATCCCCTCTGATCCTAACTGTAGCAAATCATTTACCCCAAGAGACTGTTTACAAAAGAAACTACCTG
>JAQLOL010000011.1:3216488-3226761 GCA_029783665.1 Naso thynnoides | reverse complement strand
CATATATTAATTTTGCTTCCAATAAAATTCTTTGTTGAAAACTCCCGCCCCCGTCATATAAATGCTGTCAGTTATTAACCATCACACAGGACCACACGTCACGGGGATGAGTTGGTTAATAATCAGCCAACTCACTCCAAAACCTTGTTTGAGCTTTCCTTCATCCCTGTCTGGGTCACTAAAATCTGCTGGATTTGGCGATGGTTGTGGTTAGAAGTCCTCCACAGCAGAGAGAAGGCTGTCCTCATGGCCGTTCTCCATGTTATCACTGCTAGCCGCTGTCAAATCTAAATTTTGCAAGGGTGTAACGCACATTCAGTGCGATTGGAAACTCTAAATGCCAGTCATCTGTTTTTACAGGAAATATGTAAATGCAAGGGAGTCAATGGCACTCTGATGTTTGTTTCATGGGGTCTGCCGTGCACCAGGGGTTGTTGACTTTGGTCGCTGACTACACACATAAATACATCAGCTAAATATTAGGCGTACTGGTGCGACCAAGGAAAATTTGTCGTAGCACTTTACAGACTTTTGGTCGCAGCAGTGGTCGCATCCTGGAGCCCATCTGAAGAGGGAACTACCAGCGTTTCACAATCTGACACAATTCCAGTGACTACAGATTACAGAAATGTATGTAAGCCACTTTGATTTGTGGTCAGACTCAACCTGAAATCTTTCATTTCTCTGTGGGTGATTTAAAGGCATTCTGGAAAACAGAGTTAATCTCTGAAGCAGGTTGTTTAGAAACAAAAGTAATTTCGTGGTGAGTTTGAGCTTTTTTTTTTTCTTTTAAACTAGTAAATTACAAATGCCAGAGATAAAGTCAGCCAGTGTATTCTGGAAAATTATGCACCAGGTGAAATGCAAGAGCCGTACTTTATCTTTATCATAATTTGTGTCTAAATAATTGTTACCACCCTGGGTGTGTTTATTGCTGTATGCACGTAATTTCCAAAGTCCAGAGTACAATGTTCGGTTCCATTATCTCCTCCTGTCTGCTTTGAGCTTTTTTCCTTCAGCCTACACACTCATTTATTTAGCAGTTAGACTGCAACTGGCACTTTATGTTCTTGACGTGTTTAGATTGCCACTTATATTTTGTTTTTCTTCCTGTTTCAGCTGCCACTTCAGCTATTTGCTGTGTTTATGCGCAGTGTTTAGAATTCGGCTTAAACATTCAGTCCTCTTTAGCCGTCCTCCTTCAACTGACAGCCTCACTCTGTATTTATCATTATTGTGCCATTTACATTTTGTTCAGTCTCTTATAGTGATACTCCCGCTGAAGATTCAGCCCTTCAGATGTTAAGATTAAATTTGTCAACTGTATTTTCTTCAGTCGTCGTGTTTTCTACTTATACCTCAACTTCTTTCAGTATTTCATTTGTGACTCAGGTTCAGAGCAGTTTTTCAGCAGAAATTGTTTTTAAAGTTTTTATTTGTGACTTGTACATTAGCATTTCCATCTGTTCACTTCATGACATGCATGCAAAGAATGACTTAGTTAAAAAGTATGAACCTATGTAGTCCCTGCAATTAATCCTTATCACTGTAAATTTCAGTAAAACGTTATTTAATAAAGCATCTCAACTCCTAGAATGCATTGGACAGCATTTATGACATTGTTAATTTTGTAGTGTTTTTTAATCCAGTGCTCTCCAACACTTGACCAGATCATGTAATTAAATGGTCCTTTGTTTGGTCACCTTCTCGTCCTGTACTTGCATACCCAACATTGTGGAAAAGTCATTGATTTGTCCTTGCTAATAAAATGTCGTATTGATTTTTCTTTCTCTTTCTCTCCCGTCTCTCTTCTTACATTTGCTCACCACGCCTCATCTTGTCTCTGTACTCTTATTTAATATTTTATCTCTCCATTCTTTCTTCAACTCACTGGTCTCATTTCCTCGACCAACACACTTTTATTCACCGTTCATCTGGGCTTCTCCCTTGTGGCCCTCCTGTCTTTCCTCACTCACCTTGTATAATTATTCTTTCACTCCTGTCTTTTCTGCTCTTTGTTATCGCTCCGCTCTCCTTTTCCGTATTGATTCATGCTTCTGTTATTTCTTCTGTATCCCTCCCTTTCATTTCCCTCTTCTCACACTCTCCTCATGTTTCTTTCCATGCTTCATCCCTCTACCAGATCTGATCAAAGGCAGGTTGTACTGGGTCGATTCAAAGCTGCACATGCTCTGTAGCGTCGACCTGAACGGAGACAATAGGAAGAAAGTCCTCCAGTCTCCGGATTACCTGGCTCATCCCTTCGCTCTCACTGTTTTTGAGGTAATACTGCTGCAAGATTCTCTTTCTCACAAACACCTGAATTGTCTCTGAGGAAAAAAACCCCGAAACATTGTGATTGTTCTGTCGGTCTTCTAATTAGATTTTTGTTCTGAATGACCAGAACAAGGTGATAAGAATGTAATCAGTCTGGGTCTCCTGGAGATAAAATTGCACATGTGGTGTTTAGGGGTTGTCTGAATGTTTACTTTATAAGCCAGTTATTGCTTTTTATTCAAATTAGATCATATATGTTTGATTTTTCAACACCACGTGACGTATGTTAGAACAAACTCAGCAGACAGTGTGATGTGCCGTGATGAATCGTATCATATCATATGTAGTTTGTCAGAAAGCAACCATGTGTGTGTTCAGAAGTGTGTGGTCTGTTTTCAAGTGTGATTCAGGCTGAAGTAGACGTTAAACGAAGCGCAGCACCTCGCCGTCCTTCCTCACATTGATCTTCTGACTCAAAAATGAGTGAAAGGAACTTCAGGGTGCAAAAAAAAAAAACCCTCAGAGAAATTTGACACACAAGCTTAATGTCATCTGTAAAGCAACCTTTAAAATAGCTCAGAATGTAGATGCTAATGAGCGCAGTGTTAACACGATTAGCTTAAATTGGCACTGTTAAGGTTATGGGATTAGCTCCCAGAAAGCGGGTGGATTGTCAAAACTAAAGTGTGTGTAATCAGTTCTAATAAAATACAAAAAAAAATATCTGCTGTTAAAACCACACAGTTGGGTGCTCTGGTAGCTAAGTCAGTAGAGCGGGTGCCCCGTGTACAGAGGCAGCGTCCTCGCTGCAGCGGCCCTGGGTTCAGTTCCACCCTGTGGCCCTTTGCTGCGTGTCATTTCCTCTCTCTCCCCCATTTCTTTTCCAGTCCTCCATGCCGGGGTCGGACTGCAAGATATTTTTATCTGTTAAAATGTTCGCTGTGTCAGTTGAGACAGTTACATAAAATCTTGTCATGTCGTTGCTAAGAGACATGAGACTGCATGTTGCTCCCTGACCAATCATTGTTTGCAGCCACTGGCTGTCGTGGGAGGTAAACAAAAAATCACACATGCTAGACTTTGTCGTGAAGCGTCCCAGATGTGGCGTCAGTTGCCTCGCTAGATACTCATTGACCTTTTTCGAGCCCACCCGACGCCCTGTGTCCTCCAAGTCGGGCCTTTATTAGGCTGATATCACGTAGTCTGACCCCGGCATCAGCTGTCCTATCCATGATGACAAAATAAAACATCTTTAAACTGTCACGTCTTCATGCTGCATATCAGCACTGTGTCTTTCACATCTTTCTACACAAGTGAATTATGCGCATGTGGCTCTCTCACCTACACCCACTCATGCAACAGCTAACTCGCTCTCACTCAGACAGATGACACGTTTATTCAAATGTGGACACAATGTTTAATGTATAACCCACGTCTGCTTTAACATGCAGCAGATTACAACATGCTGCGACACTCAAGAATTAGTAACAGTTTACATTTTGGATCTTTAGTTTTCCACCTGATAGACATGTGATCAGACTTTGAGTCCATTTCATTTCCTCAGCACTTTCATTCTTGTTGCTGCTTCTATGGAAAATTCCTCTGCTGCACAGGAAGTTCTGTTTTTGGGGGCTAAACATGTTGACGTGATCAGCTGAAGCCTCTGCGGATGAACAGGCCCAAACAGAGACACCCAGAAAATCCAAGGAGGGACGTGAATTTGACTGACAGATGGTCACTGCCAAGTGCAGAGCAGGAACACGACACAGATGGTCCTGGAACACAGATGGCTGATTTTGTGATGTCGGATCTCTCCATCCCCACTTTGCACAATATTTATATTCAACAAGCCACTTACATTTGTGAGGGAAAATCATCTCAGCATCTGACTGAAGAAAGAATTATGCATCGTCTGTTTCTTGAAAAGGTTTAGATTTTTCTTTAATTTAAAAAAACAATGCTACTTACGTACCTTTTGCTCTGTGTCTTGGAAGTTTTGCTTGTTTTCTGTAGGTTGGAAAATGTTTTTGCACAGATCAGGCCTAGTGTTTACCAAAGTATTTATTGCTGAGGACAGAAATCATTGCAGTGACGCAGGATTGATAATAATTATATTTACGTATTTTGAAAAGATATTACTATGAAATTCTTTTTTCTCACAAACTGGCAGTTGTCTGTCAAAACTGTATCAGATTATTTCCAACTACTGCAAATGACCACAATAACAAACCTGAACATGTATGGTCAAACTAACTTTGGTTGGTTAAACCAAGTTTAAAGAAGACATATACTCATTTTGTGGGCTTTCATTTGGATTTTGGACTCCTACAGGGCAGCTTGACACAACTGACCTAACAGTAGAGTCTGTAGATCTTCAGAAAACTGCGGTTCGTTCACTCTTCTTGTATTTTCTGCATTCTCTCAAAACGATCTGTGTCGGTTACTCCTCCCCGTTTCCTTCATGTGCGCGTCCGCACTCGCTGAACTCACAACTCCGTCACTGACGCAAAGTAAACACGGCTAGGACACTGATAAAATGTTTCTTACAGCTCATGCTCCTCACTCAACAGGACAAAGTAATGTGCGGTCCTTCAGAAGCAGTTAACTGTCCTTCACTCACCCCCCCCCAAAAAACCCACTTTATTGGAGCCATCTCAAAGTGGTAACAGTGTAACCCAGCAGAGAGCAGAGCACAGTGGTGTCTGAGCAGAGCGGGGGAGGGGGCAGGCACAGCACTGTGTGCACGAGCTGCCGTGCCCATATAAGAAAGTCCAGCACGCATAAATGTCACTGAAAAAATGCTGTTAAAAAAAGACACTGTAAAACACAGCCTGCAAAGCCGACTGAAGAAGTCTGCATGAACCTCATGATGTGACGCTTTGGCATCGTTTAACAGTATCTGACATTGTAACAACATTTATAGATGAGAAAAAATTAAAAGCAAAATGGCTCTCCTTTAACCAAGAGATATATTCTGATACAACATTGCATGACCTTATCCTTCTGTTTGTTCCTTGGAGACGGCGTCAGTGTTGTGGTTATTGAAGCTGTTAGCTGTTGACGGATGAAATGAGCTGTTTTTCTCCGTCTTCTCTCCAGGATCGAGTCTTTTGGACAGATGGTGAAAATGAAGCTATCTATGGCGCAAACAAGTTCACCGGCTCTGATGTGGTGACGCTGGCCAGCAACCTGAATGACCCCCAAGACATCATAGTGTACCATGAGCTGATCCAGCTGTCAGGTAAGAACCTGCTGGTGGGGAACGGGAAGAAAGGGGAGACGAGTGGGTATAAAGCAGGAAAATCTTTCTCTTATTTGACCTGCGGGCTCAGTGACATCACAGCAACCTCAAATCCAGGCCTGATTTTGAAGGCATTTATGGTAGCTGAGGCTTGGAGTTAATAAAGAGAGAGTTAATCAGAAAATACTGTAATTACAGATGATTCAGGTACAAGGAAACCAATGAGAACTAGCATTTTAGCTGTAATCATGTAGTCATAATGGACAGAGGTCTAAGAAGCCATTAAGAGACGCTGCAACAAGTTAAACTTCAAAACCAACACAAAAGAAGTCGTTTATGCAGGAGGAAAAAAAAGGAAAGTTTGGCTTTTGCAGATTGAATTTCTTTGTATTTACCTAATGAGTTCTCAGCTCCTCTACCACTGTCATCTTGTAGTAATTCTGTATATTCAGCATGTTAATATCGATCAGTCGGACTTTAATTTTGACTTTCATGCGCATGCAGGTACTAACTGGTGCACAGAGAAAGGTGAAAACGGAGGCTGCAGCTACATGTGTCTGCCTGCTCCGCAAATCAACAAACATTCTCCCAAGTACACGTGTGTGTGTCCAGAGGGCCAGGAGCTGGCTGCCGACGGATTACGCTGCAGGCCTGGTGAGTCAAAGCACCACAAACAAACTGAATTTTTATTTTTATTTTTATTTTTTATTTTTTTTAATTTTGTCAATTCATGTTTACACCTTAACATGGAGCTGAAATGTGCAACATGCAAATTACATTAATTGTTAGTTTTAACATGTCTGTAGTCAAAACAAGCGCCACACTTGCAGCCGACACAGAAGCATGTGAGACCTCGTTATCGGACCCACACATTTATTTGCTCAAACCGAGGTACTACAATTTGTCCTCTGTGTGCAAGCACAACATGCGGTTTGCTTTCATAAAGTAGGGTTAGGGATAAAAATCTTTGTGTAAAAACAAGCAGACCCAATTTTTCACCAAGTTGCATCATCAACAAGACCAAACTGCAGTGTGTGTGATTAAATATGTAAAGACACGAGAAGGAAAAATAACACAGTGAAGGAGAGAGCCATGAAACGGGAGCAAAATGGTTCAAAATGTGACAAAGAAAATATGTGCACGTTGTCATCTTGTTAGTTTTAGCTGCAAAATTTACCATCCAGTGTGAATTACTTTACGTGAGCAAAGCTGAAAAAAATTAGATTTTTTTTTAAATTGATACTTAAAGGAACCCTGGAGTAAAAATTACCACTAATCCAGCTGAGTGATTTCAATTTGCCTCTAAATGCCTTTAGGCGACTATGCATGGCATCATGGGAAAACTTTGGTAATTGTATAGCTGGAAGAGTAGAAACCACACTGGTGCACAAAGCGAAGTGGGAATAAACCAGTGGATGGTGAACCTGTAGCTCCTCATTATGCTAATGTGCATTTCAATCACTGTACACACAAAGCGGTCTTGTGCATTCCTCTCTGCTTCATCTTCCCTTCAGTGTGCTGCTTGTGTGAAATGTGCCCCCTCTTAAAGAAATGATAAAAAAAAAAAAAGGAAATGCCAAAGTGAGCCGGGCCGTGGATCCGCTCAAAATGCAGCATCAATTGTAAGAAAGAGAATTAATTCAGTCTAATTCTATGGGTTAGACCGGCTTTGATGCGAAAAGAGTTTCGTCACTCCCTCGCTTCACAGTCGCTCAAGCATGTTTCCATGGTGTGAGTGTGTTCCCGTGTGAGTCCCGTCCTCTATCTGTATCTATGCCAGCCACAAACCTCGCTGTCCGTTTGCGTTAGTAGTCTGACAGCTGAACAGTAGCTGAGTCGGTCGGTGTTTTGATCCAGTTTTTCAGTGAAGCCATGGCAAGTCTCAACATAGTCCTCCTTCACATCTCAGCTGCTGCTCCGTCTCCTCCTCCCTCCGTTTGAAAGTGTGCTTGTCATCTCATCCTGACAGCTGCATCGTGAGCTCCAGGGGTTGATTCTTCTTCCACTTGTTCTTCTGCCCTGGTTCCCTTTTTTTTTTCATTTGGTTCAGTCGTGTTCTGAGCTGCCTCAAAACTCCTGGACTCTTGAGTGCTACGGACTTGTTAGTGCCATGACTCGGACTCAGAGATATGGCAAAAATATCATATCCCAGTTTTTTCTTGGCAGAATCTCAATCTTGATTTTATCACAATTCTCTAGTTTTTCATATTGGTTAAGTCTGATTTACAAGATACAGCAAATTCAAGGCCACAGTTTTGCTTACGAACATGGTGGGCTCGTGTCTGGTTCCTCAAAATGATTTGGTTTGAATTTATAAAATGTTAAAGTCTAAGAATTACATCACAAATGTGTTTTGTAAACTAACTGCAGGCTCTGCAAACTCCTACAACGCGACTTTAAACACCACAGGATTATTTTATGAACACAGACACGACGTTGTTAAGTTTTCCAACGTTTCTTGGACTTCCACAAGAGACACAGAGCAGAAATGATGATTATGCTGCTGTAGTTAACAGGAAATGGAAAGCCCCCCCTTCCTCCTGACGCTAACGTTGCTAGCTAATGCTAACGTCCCAAGTGTGGCTGTAACTTATCAGACCTGCGGATGATTTTATTAACCTGGACACGATGTCGGTAAGTTTTTCAGTCTGTCTAGGACCTTCACAACTGATATAGATGAAAAATGTTTCTGCCGACCGTAATGTTAAAGAAAATGCCATGTCCCCTCCTCCAAACTGACTAATGTAAGCGGGCTAACTCGGACTTCTCGCTCATGTTGCTTTTGGTTTGTTTTCAAGACTACGTCCTAAAAGTGGAGGGAAGAAGGCGCCACACGTCTGCTGAGTTTAGTTTGTGTGCGTGTATTTATGAGAGGCGTGGAACTAAATGGAGCAGCAAATAGTTTGATTTGGTTGAGAGAAAAATGTTTTATGTGTCTGAGTAGAGCTGCAAAAGAGAAAATGTGCACTGACGCAGGATGTAAACGATCTCTATGCAACAACGGATCGTGGACACATTCTAATCGTTCGTGGTCTAATATCGTCATATCGCACACACAAGCCATGACGACAAACCACCTGTGTGTCGTATTTGACACTACAGGTGTTTATTCCTCCAGAAGCTTCAGTCTTCCTCAGACTCTATGGTAGGTGCTGTCATCAGCGTCTTTGCCTCCACTCCCGTCCAGTCCCCACGTTACTCGACACACGTGCTCCTAGTAATCCTGAAGCTATTTCAGAACAAATCAGGCAGTGAGGTGATCGCAGGTTTGTGCAAACGTGGTGTCAGGCCATTTTGAAAATGCAATTGACTTTGTGCTCCCTCACGGCAGGACCGTTCAGTGCCTCTCAGTCTGATCGGCCTATCTGGGGATTGGCCACGGCAGTGTGACTTTGGGTTTTAATTCTCCAAAACTTAAAACTTAACTCTGTTTCGACTTCCCCACCACAGGGCAGCTGTTGCACTGATCATCCTGCGGTACCGGGGCTGGCTTTTGTAATCAAATGTTGATTTGGAATTCGAGCGTCAGTGTTAAGAACGAAGCAAAATTATTGGTGCAACTCAGTTACTTACCAGTGTTGGATTTCATATGATCAGATTAACACCTTATGAAAAACTAAAAGTGCAGCCCTGCTCGTTGGTTTGTTGGTTGCTGGGAAACGTCGTCCCCTCTCTCTGGTCTGCTCTGCTCCAGTTGATTTTGTCTCGGCCCGTCCAACTTCTCACTGCGCTTCCACAGATTAGCCTTTTCACACCGAGGCACTGTCAGATAGGTCTGACAGCTGAATTCAGTTCACATACTCTGCTAATTGGACTCAAACTGTAGACCGAGCCACTGGTGTTCACAAAGTGCTGGAACATCTCCCTGACAACTCCTCTGCATCTCCTGCCCTTCTGAATGAAAGTTTGCCTAGTTTTTGTTCAGTTCTCTTAAGGACTCTTACTCTTTGCTCTTCTCTGTATCCAAGTGAAGACTGTGCTCCTTTTTTTGACCATCTGTTAGAGGTGTAACGACACATCCACTATTGATGCATCGATTTAGATTTCTACTACACGACTACACTGATAGGTAAACAGCAAACCGTCCTGGTGTGGCTTGTATCGATCTACAATCATTTTTTAAAGCAACAATCAATTGTATCAATGCAAAGAATGAGCGCCTGTATTTAGTGCGTCAAACGTTATTATTAGGGCCCGAGCACCGAAACAGTCCGTGGACCTTTTGTAGGATTTATTATTATTATTAACCCAGATAAATGAATTGCCGTTTTGGGGACTTTAACATACTTGAAAACTCATGAAACTTGGCACAAAAATCAGTCGTGGTGAAAATTTACGTATTTTATTGGTTTCGTAAGTGGGTGGGGCCAAACGGCTCCACAGCGCCCCCTAGAAACTTTTTTAAAAATTCATGAAAAATCTGTGGTTTGACCGAGGAAGATGAAATTTGGTAGGCAAGTGGATCATGCCAAGACGATCAGATTTGCCCCTTGGACTTTTTTTGTCAGATCAACAGGAAGCCCGCTATTTCCTGTTGAAGTTTCAAAATAAGCGCATTATTGGCGATTTCAGGCATCGGAATTTAACGACTCTTCCTAGGGATTTTAGTGGATTCTCATGAAAATTGCTGGGTGTGCCCTTGACCCCTTTGGGATCAAAAGTTATTAAAATTGTTTGTTTTGGAGTCACGGTGTGGGCGTGGCTAGGCCGCCATTTTGAGCCTTTCGCCAAGAAAAATCAAATGCTTATAACTCC
>JAQLOL010000011.1:3204668-3216388 GCA_029783665.1 Naso thynnoides | reverse complement strand
GTTTTTTTTTTTAATTTTAATTGTTGAACTGGAGAACATCTGTTGCTTAAGTGTTTTGGCTGCAGCAACAGCTTTGCTTTTTTTTGTTGTTTTTTATTTCCTTGCCGTGGTTTACTCTTCAATCAGCCTTTTGTTAATGTTCTGCCAAAATCAAATGATAGATCCCCTCTTGCATCCTCTGTGCAGTGTTGACATTTCTAACATGGCTGTGCTGAATGTCTCCTTCCTGTCTAGCTGTATCTGTAGTCATGGCTTCCGTCCGTGCTTTGCTGTTTCATGTTGGGTTATGATGCACGTTCAGACGTGTTTAGGGCCTCGGTGCATTTCAGATAGCTGTTTTTATTTAGAATGTGTAACGCATCATGAAGCACGCTGAGGTCTTCATAGGGAATTTTTATCCCAGCTGTCTCCTGGTCTTGAACTTTATTCTTCAGTCTTTAGTCTTTTTTCCTCCCATCATCGTTTTTATACATAAAATCTTCCGCATCACTTCTTTGGTTCAATGTGTGAAAATTTTTGTCTGACTGCGCGGTGTGCTGTTTGATTTCCAATGACAGAATTTGATTGATCCATATTTCCCATTAATCATTATTCATGTTTAATGGATTCACAGGTAAAATGAACCTACAGGTGCAGTGATCAGAGCGTAGCCAGTTCAGTGCATTTCAGTTGCTTTTTTCACAGCTGCTGTTCCACAGATCTGAAACAAGAATCGGTCACTTTCTATAAAGCCTGTCTCTCTAATGCATAATAACACAATATGTGCATATATAACACATGTGGTTAGGGTTAAAACTGTGATTGTACAACACAATAGGTGCATTAAAATGCATTGTAAGTATGTCATAATGCATTATAGGTGCATGTTTTAAGTAAAATGTTACTCAAGAATCTAATCATGGAGTCTGCCACCAGTTTCCTCAAAAACAATCGATTGTGTTCCTGTCACACAGCTGTTTGTCTGTCTTGGGTCAGATCTTTGGCTTAACTTCAGCTGTACGTGGACTTGGACGCGTTGTTAAGTCCTGTAAACATTCAATTTGAGTTTTGAAATGCGACTTTGAAAACGTGTGCTGGAATGAAGGGTTTGCTCACTCTTTGTCCTGATCCTCTGAGAAATGCAGCTGGTGTTATTTCGTCAAGGAACAGGGACCCTAATCAGCTACACCAGGAGCGCCGACACAAGCTCGCTGATGAGTTCCTGTTTGTTTCTAATTACAATCCTCCTTCTCATGACTCGTATTCCGTTGGTTTGACCTTTGGTTTTGTATTTAGGCCCGATTTTTGGTTAAAGCTGGATCACTTTCCCCTGCTAGACAAGCGATGCATCTGCACAGAGTGTTGAGGCTTTTTATGTTCTGCTCCCCTGTTACTGCAGAAGTAGCTGAATATTGACCACAGCTCAGCATTAATCTCTGTTCCGGCAGATGTTCATCTGCAAGCACAGCCCAGGAGCAGCACCTAGTGGCAGAAACAAGGAAGTGTCCCAAACAACAAAAGCACCAAAACATTGAGAAACAAGCTCCACTGATGCTTGAAGTCAAATTCAAAGTGTAGTTGTGTGGCTGCAGACAGAAGTGTTGCAAATCCTGAAGACATCTTCAGGAGACGCTGACGCAAGAAGAGAAACGGACCTCATCATTTTTTAACTCGTCTCAGCTTTCTGGGGCCGACCAGTCTCAGAACAGTCTTGCGTACATGCTTTATCTTTTTTTCTTTTTTTTTTTTTTTTGTCTATAAATTATTCATTAAGACTTGAAAGCATGGATCAGAGAAGGACAAGTCAGAGGTCACAGTTTCAAACTGCAAATAAAATGCACGCTGTTTCTTAAGAATCTTTTTAAGGAGCCAGTAATGATGGGACATAAAACTTCTGCCTTGTCTGTGTGTTCAGCACACAAGTTTAATTTTGTTTTTAAAAAAAAGTCTCTGCTTCTACTTGTCATAGCAGGATTACATCAGCTGAGGGACAAACAGGTGTTTGTGAAGTTAAAGAAGTGGCTATAGATGGTGGGACGGCACTGAAGCCATTTTATTTGGAACAGATCCGACTCCATCCGTTCATTATCCCCGATTAACTGCCGCAGGGATTAATCTCCACCTGTGGGACAAACCAGTCAAACACACAGACTGTTTTATATGTGACTTTAATCTTAACCTCCAAAATCTTTGCCTCAAAGATAGCTTGCCTGCATATCTACATTTTGAAAATACTTCATGGTGTATTTCTAATAACAGTGATAATTTTAAAAAAAAAAAAAAAAGGATTCAACATGTGCTAGCACTGACAACATGAGATTTAACCAAATTAAATGAACCCGACTGCAAACCAACTGTCAGTGATGATTATATTAAATAAAAACTACATAGTTTACTTTAGTATCGTGGTACAGTATGAATTTTCAGACATGACACGATCTGTTACAGGAATAAAAAATATCGATGTTGTGAGACAAACTCCTGTATTTTGTAGAAATGACTGCTAAATGTCCTTTTTTGTGATGTTTGCCAAAGTTCTAAACCTGTAGACTCAACCAGAAGATGAAGTAATTGATGTTTAATAATTGAACTTCACCTGATAATTAGCAAGTATTTTCTTTAATATGTGCAAACTGGAATCAACAGCTGTTTTAATGCATTACATTGTGACAAAAAAAGAGCTGAGCTGAAAGCAAAGCTGTCGATCTGCTGATCAGTCTTTGTTCCTTCCCTCACCTTTGGTCACGAGGGATGGGTGCTGACTGAAAGAATGAGATAGCGGACACGGCTGAAACGGGTTTCCTCTGGAGGGTGGCCGGTGTTCAGTTATCCATGAGGAGCTCGCAGCAGACCCCCCCCCGGGCGACTCCAGCTGGGAGGAGGCCCAGAGGCAGAGCCAGGTCCAGGTGGAGAGATCACATCTGTGCACCGGCCTGGAAACGCCTCGCCTCCCCAGTCACACAGCCCTCCAGCAGCTCGCTGCTCTGTTTAAACAGCACGGACGCAAGTTGGGGGGGGTCCGATTTTCACCCCCAGTAAGTCACCTTTGGAGGTAGTATCAGAGTCAGAGGTGGAGCTGGGGTTGAGTGACACGTGTGAAAATGGGAGAGCCAGTAGGACGTCAGAGGCTTTTATCTTGACAGAGGAGAGAGAAATTCGATTGTTAAAACAGAATTAAGACAGAATGGACATTTATGACTGCTGTACATTGTTGTTTGAATTTTTTCTACCGTTTGCAGGTAGTGTAATTACTTCAATTGTTTGTGGTCAGAGTTGGACGTGTTCAGGGGACATGAGAGCATAAACGTTTAGGAAAAAATGAAAAATGTATATTTATCCCCGTACGAGCATTTCTCTTAAACTTAAGTATCAAACTCAACTGGGTTTTTTTAAAAAATAAAGGAACGAGCAGAACTGAAGTTTCACCTGATGCAGCACACTGCTGCAGACAGCAGCCTGTTGATCAGTAAAAAAACCTCATTGTCTTTTTCTTTTTAAACCCTAAAACGTA
This sequence comes from Naso thynnoides, assembly GCA_029783665.1. Lineage (NCBI taxonomy): Eukaryota > Metazoa > Chordata > Actinopteri > Acanthuriformes > Acanthuridae > Naso > Naso thynnoides. The sequence goes on along the minus strand of JAQLOL010000011.1, from coordinate 3,212,898 downwards.
GGCCTGCACATGTACTTGGAAAGAATTGCCCACTGTGAACATGTAGCATGGAGATTTTTGTACACGTAACCTTACACATGATTGTGTAAGGGTGTGCTGTTCTGTTGTTTTTTATTTGGCATATTTTTTGGGTGTCAATCGTTGAGCAGTAGGTGTGTATACTCCAGCGTGTGTGTGTGAGGGCTGAATTCTGTTAAAGTAACAACCAGGTGCCATAAAAAGGAGCCAATGAGCTGCAGAGGAAGGGCCCACATCGTTTACAAACCACACACAGCAAATCCTTCTCATTGTGCCTGGAAGTAATAGTGTTTACTTTGAGTGTAGCCGGTGAGCTGCTCTGTGTCTCGTTCATTCTGTGCCTGACAAGCATGTCGATGACATGACCAACTTATTTGGCAGCACAGCAGACACAACAGACCTGCAGGAGTAGCTCGAGTTAACAAACCATGTTCTCGGTATCTTTGCCCCGAAGTCTGCGCCGCTGCTTTCATGAGCTGTTTGCCAGTCGTGTCACTCACTCGCTGCTGACAGATAAACAGTGCGGCCGCTTGCATGAATCCTCTGAGACTGGATCATGTTGACCAAGGGAAAGAAGGCAAACAGTTCCTCACACAGCACTGCGACAAACTGTCATCTGTCTGAGGAAAGAACTGCAGCAGCTGGAGTTTCACTGGATCATTTTACACTTGATGTGCCTAAACCTTTTTGTACGTGATCGCACTCATTTTTTTCATACCAAATGATTTCTGTATAAAGAATGAATTCACGTATGCGCCCAGAATCTTTTTGTTTTTTTCCCCCCACAAAACATGTCTTCAGATTGGTAGTGTGAATGCACAGTAGCACAACAAAAATCATTTTTCCTCCTCTCGTAAGCTTCAAAGGGAAAATCTTCCACTTTTCATCTGGGTGTCAAATCAAGGTTGATGGTAATTGTAGTCAACTGAAGCAATAAATGTCTGTTGGTGCTATATTGACAGAGAGAGCCGAGTTTCTCTGAGTTAACCTCCTCACACAGCCGTTCTCACAGTGCCTGCATGTACCAGGATGCATTGCTCATGAGCTCCTAAGGTTGCAAACACAGCTCAGTGCACAAACAAGTGTGGCGCGGCTAATGCTCCTTTTCCACCAGCTGTTATATAAACACACAGGTTTGTTATATTCTGACCCACCACGCATCGTGGAATGAGACAAAGACGTTTTTCGCTTGAAATAACATCACGTTATCACCGAGTACTCGATGCAGGAAGCGTTTAGCCGGAGCTAACTGCTAAACCGGCAGCTTCAGCTTCTATGTACGCAGGAATAAAGCTGTGAAAGTGTCCCACTTGATTTTGAGATTCTGACCCACCGTGTATCGTGGAACAGGATAATTAGACGTTTTCACTTGAAATGACATCATGATAACGTTGAACATGACATTATGGAGTTACGGTAGATGTGGCACTGCCGGAGGCTGTTATTCAGTGCACAGAAACATTCCTCTTATTTAATATTGTACAGTTTTCAATAATGATCTGCCAGAGACCGCAAATTCCCTCAAAACAAACATGGCGCCGGCTCGCCTGGAGTGCGAGTGGAAAGGCGAGGAGTGAACAGTTTGTAGTTCTTCGGAGAACCCGTGATGTCGCTGGTTGACATTTTGAAGCTGCGTCCCAGAGACACAGAACATTAAAAAAAAAGTAGTTTGGTTCAACATTCTATCCCTAATCCGGGTAATTAGAGAGAAGGTTGAAAATGGGCGGAGTTTTCCTTTAGCTGTGGAACCGTTCTGGTTCTCGTCGCTGGTTTGGACTCCACAACACAGAAGCATTTAAAAAGTGTGATGTCATCTTCCATAATGTGATTAAGCAGCTTCTGCAGTGTCATGAATGGTTTGGAGGTCAGATGTTGCCAGCCTCTGTTTCCCATCATGCACAGTGATGATGTGATCTGACTCCTGTTCAAAACAAGTTTTTAAGTTTCACCGCTGCTCATAGGGAATCCCAAAAAACCTTTTTGACCCAGCAGTCACTCCGTTCCCTTTCATGCCACTCAGTCCTTTAAAAAGTCTTATTATCAGTACAGCAGGTCACTCAAGCTTGTGGCTAAACTTTTTTTCCAACACTAAACTTTATGTCCTCTCAGCATATTGAAATGTGCAGAAATTTTCCTAAAATAACCCAGCAGGTGTCTTGAAAGGACGTCACCTCTTCGTCGTAGGCACTGTGTTGTGGGTTGAAAGTGCTGAGCTGTTTGTTTTTGTGTTTCAGAAGCAAATGTGAGTACATCGATTCAGGTGGACTCCACGGCGAGAGGGTCTGCTGCCGCCTGGGCCATATTGCCTGTCTGTGAGTGCAGAAAACACACACACACACACACACACACACACACACACACACACACACACACACACACACACACACACACACACACACACAGCTTCTAATTGTTGTAAAGGCTCGACTGTCACAACTGTTTGTCTGTCTAAAATTAGCTGCCCTAAAAACGAATCTGTGCTCTCTGTTTACTAAAGTTCACAAAAACAGTAACGAGTTCTTTTAAATCAGTCAAACTCTCTAAACAAAGTCGGAGCGTCAAGATACGATTTACTTGAGGGAACAAATCAGATTTATGAGAGGAAATAGTTTGTTACCGGGCACAAACCATGAATTTTTAAGAGACGAGTTACTGAAGATCACACACACGTATGTGTCCAATCAGCTCTGACACTGAACTATCTGACTGTGTTGCTGTTGGCGTGTCTCGGCTCAGTGCTGCTGGCGATGGCGGCAGCCGGCGGTTACCTGATGTGGAGAAACTGGCAGCTGAAGAACCAGAAGAGCATGAACTTCGACAACCCCGTCTACCTAAAGACCACCGAAGAAGACCTCAACATCGACATTACCCGACACGGCGCCAATGTGGGACACACCTACCCTGCGGTAAGTAATCCCAACAACGTCCGAGCATAGGGCATTGTGGGTAAGAAAGCTTTCAACCTCAGAGACTGGATGTACTGATTCGAAGTCACCCTGTTCTCCCAGCTGATCATCTGAGGACAAAATGCAGCATTTTCAGAGCCTAAAATCAAGACAACCTCTTAAAGGTCAAGTGTGTGAGATCTGTTGGCATTTAGCAGTGAAGACGCAGACGCAGACGCAGACGCAGACGCAGACGCAGACGCAGACGCAGATCCCTCCGCTCACCCTCCCGTTACAGCGTGTAGGAAAACCTCCAGTGGCTGAAAAACAAACTTGTTTTATCCGTTTGAACCGCTGTAGAAACGTGGCAGCGCAACACTTAAAGTGATTTTGTCACAAGATTCAATATATGGCGTTAACTCTTGTTTTTAGTGTGTGCAATAAAAATTAAAATTGACTCACCAAGGTTACGTGCCTCTGATGAAGGGGATACTGAGAGTGATGATGAGGAGCTAGTTAGCTCGTTAGCTTACCTGTTCAGGTGGATCAGTGCACTCGGGAAGACCGAGGGACCATCAGCTGTCTTTAGTAATGGACTCTTTCCTGCCGCGATGCTCGCTGTCAGGAAAATGATCGCTGCAAACACGCAGCACCGAGTAGTTTTGCCGCAGCACATCCAACAATGCACTGGTGTCTGGGTGTTACAACAACCTCACAACCTGCAAACAGTGGAAACAGACGCGAGTTGCACTTCATGCACTTCATGTGAAACAAAAACAACTGCCAAGTTATAATTTTCATTTACTGCCAAAATTCCCCTGCTGACACCAGTCCTGCTGAAGTCCTGATTGTTTACATGTAGCAGCATGTGTCCGTGTGTCCATGTGCCAGGTCCGTGTCACGTGACGCTTCCACAAGAGGAAAAAGAAAACTTATACAAACACTTCTCAGGAAAAAAAAACACAACCATTCCAAGGGGAAAGTATGTATAATAAACACCTGGTGTTGAAAAGGTTCATCGAATGGCATTAATCGTTTATTTCACAATATTTATAAGCGCAACTCAAGTGAATGGGGAGGAAAATTTCAAACGCCTCCCCTTTGTCACAGAGGGACGTAACCGTGGTGAATCAGTTTAAAATCTTTTTTTAACAAACTGAAAGCTAAATTTTCCGCCAAATATTGAATCACGTGACAAAATCCCTTTAATGTTCTTTCATACTGCCTGAAAACCGCCTCCCTGCTGGAGGATTCCCTCAGAAAGCCGGCGTTTTTAAAAGCTGCCGCTGCCGCTGCCGCTGCCGCTGCCGCTGCCGCTGCCGCTGCCGCTGCCGCTGCCGCTGTGGTCCGAGGCAGCGATAACGGGGAGGTGCTTTGGTGAACGTCATCATGTTGGGATGGTACACACAAGGCACAAGTAACCAACGATTTCTACATGTTTGGGTTGTTAAACTGTTACCCGTTTGGAAGAAACGTCCCATTTACAGATTTGTCTTTCGGTGTCTTGTGCGACAGCAGAGCTGTGTTGTACAGCTGCCAGAAATTCGACGCAGTGAATTCTGAGCGGCAGGGCAAAATCTGTGAATGTTCATGTGGACAACAACCACTTCCTGGTCCTACCACCACGATCGAACCCCCCCACCCCCGCCCTTATCTCACTGACTGGAGGCGGCGAGTAGCAGGAAGAGAGTCTGTAGATATAAGTCTTATTGTTTTGTTTTCAGGTGATGATACACTTAAAAAACAGAATAAATAAATAATAAATATGGCCATAATGGAATATAATAATCATGTTCTACAAAAAGATCCCATAAGTCTTTCACTCTGGACCTTAAAGTGACAACAGAACGAAAGAAGACTGAGCTGCTGTAGAGTTTCTGAGCAGCTGTGCAGCTTGAATAACTTCACCCTGACAGAGAGGAAGGAAACTGCATGTTAACGACCTCAACTTTCTCCGTGACCTTGTGGCCTTTCATAATCCTTACTGCATTATTGGCCGTCCAGAGAGCGCATCTCTGTGCACACAGATTAAACAGATTAACCTAAGCCCAGCCAGAGTCACAAGATGGACACGAACCTCTGACGTCCCCTCGGCAGCTGCAGCAAACATTTCTCTTCCTCCAGATGGGGTGGAGGCTAAAAATAAAGAGTTGCAGCATGCAGCTCCCCCCAAATTTAACATTGTTTTTTGTTTTTTTTAACTCCCCCTCATATGCAGTATAAACTAGACTGAACTTGTAACTGAACTCGTGATGTGTTGGCAGCTGTTTTCACTCTGACCAGAGCAGGTTCACGGTTTCTCTCTGTTTCCACTCCAGACTAATTTGTTTTTTTCTCTCCTCCCCTCCCCCTCTCTGTCTCCAGATTTCAATAGTGAGCACAGATGACGATTTATCATGATCGTCTTGGTTTTTTGTTTTTAACGGCAGCCCGTAGTGTTGCGTGGAGCCTCCGTGTTCCCATGCCGACGGTCTGTCCGCAGCAGCAGCAGCCCTTACCGTACGACCACATGCCTTCTGAAGTGCATTATGATTATCTGAAGAAGATGACCAGAAGAAATGTTATTTATTATGTGAATACTACAATGAATTATGTGTCCTAAATGTTTTCACTCAGTGCGTCCAAAGTTAAGGATTTCTTTTCCTTTGGGTTCTCATTATTTTGGGGTCTCGGTCAGCTTTCTGTCCTGTCTCAAGGCGCCTGGCGCCATCTTTTCCCAACAGATAAGAGAAACATGATGAATTTTCTAAATTCGATGGGGCTCTCTGTGTTCACACCGAACCAGAAAACTGACAGAGGCAGCAGTGTTTCTCTCTGTGAACAGATCATCTCTGCTGGACAGGATTTATAAGTGGATCTCAGCTGACAGCATCCAACGCGACACGTGTTAAAGACAGAGCGAGACTCCTTTCAGACCGTATTTCGAGTGCTGAGGGGGTCAGAGGTCATTGAGGAGTGTTGCATCGATGGGAGAACATGGTCCAAACTTGATTTCCTGCCTCCTTTGATCCAAAAGGTTCAAATGTTTGAATATTTATGTACCATCAGGGTTTGGAATATCTAAGATGTAAGCTTTCTATTTGTCTTTTTTTTTTTCCTCCTTCTTTCAACGGTACTTTCTGGAGTGCATTCTCACAGGCTGTTCATTCAATAAGGTATTATTATTATTATTATTATTATTGAAGCTGTGTAAGGATCACCATGGTTACAGCATTTGTAAACATTGTATATATTTACCCATCTCAAAGACATGACAGTCAATCAGGACTCTCTTCAATGCACTTTGATCAAATGTTCCTTGTGTAAATAAGATTGTATACATTTGACTTGAAATAAATTTTTTGCTATGGTCGGGCATCATACCAGGGTTAGAGTTCAGATGTATTTAACAAGAAAGAAAAAGCTGAAAAAAAAAATACACAACTGAATTTGGTAAAACTATTTTGTATGTTTGTGCTGTTGCTGTGAACTTTTTCTAGCCTTGTACAGTGAAGGGGAACACTATTCAAACTTCAAAGCTCTGTATCTGTGAAGAAACTGATTTGCAAATTGCCGGAGAATTAAAACCTAATCCACAATGTTGTTCAAATTATGGTGTTCTGTGTTTTCGTGTGTGTTTGCATTTTCTTAAAGATCTGTAAGGAGAAAAGAATCCTAGTGCAGTTGTAGTCAGGGGCTTTATTTTAAATATTTGAGCCCCTTCTGGCAAATAAAAAATGGTATTCCCATAGAATACAGGGATGTTTGGAAAACGTGCTCCCAACTTTAACATGACAAGAGCCACAGCACTGGCAGAAAAGCTCAGATTCCTAACTCAAGTAAAAGTACTATCACAGATACTCTAAGTTCTGCATGTAGAATCCTACTTACATGGAATTATTCAAACTTTATCAGCATAATGTGCTGAAAGTATCCAAAGTAAAAGTCTTGGTCAGTTAGTTCATCATTCAGTCAATGCTGGTGCATCAAAATACTGTTTTACTGGGGAGCCAGTCTGATAAAATTTGTAGTTTGGTCATTTTGTTGGAAATTTCTGAAGCGTTTCCAACTGAGAGTTGAGGTTCTCTCTATAAATCTGGGTGTTGATTAATGGGAGAGGTGAGAGGACCAAAGTTCTGCTCAACATCTGTCCAGATTTTGGAAAATGTGGCAGAATTCAAACAGTTTTAACGAAACCATCTGAGAAATTCAGAGGGTGATACCGCCGATACATCTCAAACATGTCGGTCCCTTTTTGTAAGATCACAAGCAAATGTGGAGTAAAAAGTGGAACAGGAACAACTAAGGAGTTGCAAAATTTTCCAACTATTGATTTAATATTAAAAGGAAATTACAATAAATCATCTGTACATCGTGCATAGCTCGCTATCTCGTCTACAATGAGTACTATTACAGCTACTGTCGTTCAAGAATACTTCATCTGCAGTAACTTTTTTTGGGCAGTAAATCAACTTAGTTTTTATAAGAAGGTGACAAAGTTTTTGTCTATCTTCAGGTTTTGTAGGGCTCAAGAGCAGAGCGTGACAGAAAGGCCTCAGCATAGTGGAGGAACTCAGTCAAGTGAGGATGATGCCAGCGGTGGTGAGGAAGAACGGCTGCCAGAAAGAAAAAGGATTGGCAAATGCCGGCTGTAGTGTTAGTGGATCTGAGGATGCACGGAACAGAGCTCAAGGGGGAAACAAAAAAAAATCATTTGGAAAGAAAAAGACAACCAGTTTAAGGGAAGAGAAGTAATAGATTTCTTTATTTCTTTTATCTGTTTCCCAAAGATCTGAGAAACGAAATGGTGCACAGTACAAAGCAGTGTGACTCCAAAAAGAACAAGATCTGACTTCGACATCAGAGGAAATAAAAACATTTCTAGGAATAATTATGGTCATGTCATACATGAGATACCCAGACCAAGAGTGTTCTAGTCATCAGAGAAAGGATTTCGTCCAACACAATGAGACGTGACTTTTTTAAATATATAATTTTACAGTTTTCACATCTTTATATATTATTTTGTTCATTTGTTTCTTAAATATTTCCTTGAATGACAACAAAGAAGACAACAGGAAAAGCTCAACACACTGAAAAATGGATTGTCCACTCAAAAGGTTCACAGATGCAGAGGTAGCTTATTTTAATGGTCCTTCAAACAAAAATGAAAATGAAGTGCTCCAATATTTACACTGTCTGCAGAAGACGGCGTTCCACGTCCAGCCCCCCCCCCCCACGTGGTGCTTTTATCTGCCGGATCACACAGACGGTGAGAGCTATAGAGGATTTTTCATCTCTTCTTCTAATTGCACTTTTGTGTTCAATAATCCTTGTTTTTACTTGTC
>JAQLOL010000011.1:3162075-3182553 GCA_029783665.1 Naso thynnoides | reverse complement strand
CTTGGCCGTCCCGTGCCACAGACAGTGCATTGCTACTCGCGCTACGTCGTGTGTGTGAGCCATGTAGACGACCGACTCTCTGATGGACTCGATCATCTCCTGCTCACGTCACAACACATTGAAGCCAAAGAAAATGTTACAGTTTATCAATTAAAAAAAAAAAAACTCATTTGAGGCAGAAATATTTTCAGTGTTATTTTGTTTTTGAGTTACATCTGAATTCTTTTGTTTTTTAAGGAACCATTTTTGTTTTCTTCTTCACAGTGTTGTGTTTTTCACTTGGATTTCTTTTCCTTGCATTTCATCGTATTTTACAAACCACTTCATATGTTGTTATTAGCATTACTAGAGAAATGTTTGGGGACATGGTAATTAGAAGAGCCGCATACCGTTCTCTGTTTGTCGGGCGCGAACAAGAAGAAATCCAGAAAGACTTTGTGGACCAGAGAGTGTTTGATCACCTGCTCTCTGCAACAGACAAGGATTTGGTTGGAAATCAGGATACTGAGGCAAAGTAATAAGAAATTACAGCTGCTGCATGTATTCATACTCATGTTCCTGAAGCTTCTTATTTCCTTTCATTCGTCTAAGATCAGTACCTAAACTTTGAAGCTAACACGACAGAGGAAACCCAATCTCATCAGTTTTACTTATTTGAAATGAACATCATGTTGCTTTGCTCTCTCCTTCTTTCTTTGCCCTGACATAAATCTGCAACTCACTACTTACAAAAACGCCAGACAGCTGAAAAACATCAGCAATGCTCAGAACCCAAAGTGACATCTTCACATGACTCTCTTTGTTTAGGCAATTCACAAAAAACAGATAAAAGTAGAAAATGCAAACATCAAGGAAACTGGAACCAGTTTGCTGCTTTGTTTCCTCAGTGACATCAATGATTATCAGCGAACAAAAATGTTGATTCAATATTCTGTCGACTAATCAGAGAAAGACCATCGACACTGGTTACTTTTAACATGTCATGCTGACAAGAGGCGACACTCTCTCCCTGCACAGATCAGTACGGTCAATCATCTGTGTGTGTGTTTGTTGACCTGATCACAATTTTCTTCACTTGATTTCTCATCTGCAACAGATTTGTTGAGTTTTGTCGTCTTACTTTTGGGCCATGGGTGTGAGAATCTGCTTCATCTCGTCGATGATGTTGCTCAGCTTGTCCGCGTTCTCTTCGGCAACTTTCTCGATGGTGTTGCACACTGATGACTGGACACACGTACAGAAATGTTCACAGCCAATTCAGTCATGACTCAGAGCTGTTTTATGCTTCAAAGACGTGCGTCGGCGGGTGTCTTAAGAAAAGTGTCGGACGACACAAAAACGCCTTTACGCCTTTAAGTATCACATGCCATCCGGCACACGCTGTGTTCTCCATGGTTTCTCCGTACGGCCTAGTGGAACAGCGGCAACTACAAGCAGTTCATTAAATATGGCAAGATACTGTGATACATTTGATTTGGCAGAGCAAGAGGACATTTTGAATTTAACTTTACTGCAGACGAGGAAGAGACGAAGGAGGAAAAGATTGTGGTCTGTGGGCACGAGAAACTGCAGTATAGAGGAGCAATATTTCCATCCAGGAGTTTGGCGGTTATTGGCTGTCTTTAAAATCCCTCCGTGATTGGTCACACAGGTGAGGATATTCCTCATCTCATCCACCAGGCACTCCTCACAGCAGAGTCGGCTACGTAATGCCGAGGTCAGACTACATGGTATCCGCCAATAAAAGCCCAACCGGGAAGACGTAGGGCATCGGGTGGGCTCGGGCGCTACAACTGATCGTTTAATCTTGTGTAGTGAGTCATAATAGTCTCATGACAGAAAGACTGACATGTTTGATTTTTAATTTACCCCTAATAACGGTCTGTCAGCAGTAGTAGTGGTCAGTGGCGAGCGTTTCCTTGCCGGTGACGTTACACACGTCGTGGACCGCAGACAATGACTGATTGGGGAGCAGCGTGCAGTCTCTCACGTCTCTCGGCCGCGACGTGACAAGAATTTACGACTCTTTAATCACCTGATCTGACACACTGAACATTTTAACAGACAAAAATATCTCGTAGTCTGACCTCACTGTAAGTCAAATCAAAACGACGTCTGCGACCTCAATAGCTCTGACAGGAGCGAGACGCTGTCAGATGACTCATTCTTATGTTTTTTTTAAGTCATTTTTGTCTTTAGACAGTGTGGACAGTCACTTGTCCTTCGAGTAGAAAACAGCCTTTAGTCAGCAGCAGACATTTCACTCACTTTAAAACAATCAATCCAACACTGACAGTGCAACAGAGATGCAGATGCAAAATGACACCATGTACAGTAACCATATTTCCACAAATGTAATTTGATGCATATTTTGAAATGTCACATTAGAAATGGTAAATGGAAATGTAAAAATTTAAAAAGAAAAAAAAAAAACAGTCCTCAATTTTGCTAAAAGTTGTGACACTCGCTTACGGTTGTTTTTGCCTTTAACAAAAAAACAGTTAATACTCCAAAATGGGAGATGGAGCAGCTGTGTCATAGAAACTGTGACGTAGTGAATATTTAGCCGCTGTTTCTGCTCCCCAAAAGAAAGAGAAGAAGAAGTTGATTCCTCCATCTTCTCTCATATTCCCCCAATGCACGTAAACATGGCTGACAACAACAACAACAACAACAGGTATGTGTGGAGAAACAAAGAGACCGAAGTATTCCTAAATCTCATCCAAAGAACAAAACAGACGTAGCAGACAGTAAACAGCGAAGGAATGACACAATGTTTTGTTTCTGGTCTACAGCCTCTACTTCTACTTTTATTTCAGCCACATGTAACTTTGCCAATACCGCCCCCTTCTGACCAAACTACGCTTTGCAGACGAGTTTATCCACTCCAAACCAGTCGTTGGAAACTCTTTATGTTCTCCAATATGCATGAATATTTAAGCTGTTTTTGAAGGACAAAAAACGCTTGGACCAGCGATTTACAATGCTGTAATTATGTAGTTTGTCCAGCAGAGGGCAGGCCTATCTACATATAATATCGGCAGATATATCTGATATTGGACTTTTCTGGCTATGTCATACTGGCATCAGCATCAGGCCTAACAGTCAGCATGCTGCTGTGTGTTTGTGTGTGTGTACCTTGCACACAGTGAACGTGTTCCCGTACAGCTCCTCAGTGAGCATGAGTCTCTGCGCGAGCACAGCTTTGTCGTTGTAGGCGTATTCGATGATGGTTGAGGCGGCGGCATGGCGAAGCATCGCCCGCACGTGACCTTTAAATGTTTGTATTACAGCTGCCACCAGCTCCTTGTTTCTGTCAGAAAAAAGCATACACACAAGTCACACACATGTGCACACACACACACTGTAACAGCATTTATACTACAGAGAAGCTGCGACTCTCTGCCACATCAGTGAAGTCAAAACTGACGAAGCTCCTCGGACGAGAGGTGAAACGTTTGGATGTGTTCAGTAAAGTTCTCTGGCAAACGGTTAGTAACTATAATACCCATTTTCCACTGATCAATAAACCTGCATTAACTCTATGAACGGGTACATTCCCCATTTACATGTGGATCAGCTGACCCTCAGTAGACGCGGGTTTTTCTCGGCTTGACTCGGCTCGGTTTGGCTTTTAACGTAAATGTAAGACCTGAGTGAGCACGTAAATTTCTGACGTATTTCCCAGTGCCTTTCTTTTCCTTCTTCTTCTGGTGCATCATGTCATCCAGGCGCAGGATTTCAAATTTTGATGGACTTTACAATTACACAGGTTCACACTAACGGACACGGAACTGAAAATGATTCCTGCCTGACTTGTGCCTCTTTAAGCACAGAGCGTTTCTGTCGTGACGAGCTTAGATTAACAGCGCAGTGTGCTGCTCTCTCTCTCATTAAAAGTCAACCTCGCTCACCCAGCACGCCGCGCAGATCGCTCTGTAGCTGTGGGCATTAGAGTTCAGCGCACACAAGTTATTTTGTGACAACAGTTTAAAGCGCTCATGACTCAGATTTCACTCTGCAGTCGTTTACAATATTGTCACATCGCTTCCACTCTGACATAAAGACGATTAAAGAACCTCCAGTTTCCACCGAGATCCAACTTTTGCGAAGTGTAACACCCACATTAATTTCCGATACATCTGCATTGGTCATTAATCATAGTTAATATTAAAGTTGACAGGCATTTGTCTCACACATCACAACAATGTTTCCACACAAAGCAGTGCGCTCTCTTTTAAACACAACGCGTCACATGAAATTCACGAACAGGCCGCCTTGCCTGTGGGACGTCGGAGTCAAAAGACGAATTTTAGCGGGTTGACTCGCGTTTGAAAAACCGTGTGGACTCCCTAATTTTGGTCGAAAAGAGGTTTCTGTGCATGTCTGTGGTTTATGTTTGTGTTTGTATCTTAATGGAAAGCACGTGAAGTTCGGTTGTGTTAAAATGGGCCATCCAAAGAAACCTGCCCACAACGCTGAACGCAGTTTGTGTTGCTGATTTAAATATTAAGAAGAAACCAATCTGAGCGGACTCACCCGTACATCAGCAGCTTTTTCACCACGTGTCTGCCATACTGCGACTTACACAAACTGATGATGTCATCTGTGGGGAAACAACAACAAAGCAGCGACAGTGAATGCCTGTTGAAAATCTGCTCTAATCGATGTCACAAATATTAAACCAGGAGCTGACTGGCAGGCCAGAGCTCAGTCCCCCATCTATCACATCCATTACTCAGAGGCCACTGATTGGACCTTGATGTCAACAACTTACCTCACAGACATGTTTTCTGTTTACAAACAGCTAACCATGCATCAGTCCCATATCACAGGACAGCTCACACATGGACAGTTTCCACATTTAGACATTAGATAACCTACCAGGAAGCAGTAAAAGTACTTTGTGGAGTTAAACTTGGACGTAACGATGATCCTTATATTTCCATGTTCCACCACACCTGGATACACGTGTTAGCTTTAACTAGCTGAAATAACACAAGAGATGGCAGCTACTTGCTGGAGAGTAATGCTAACAAAGCCTAAATTAGGTAGAATTAAAAAAAACAAAAGTAATATTAAACTGACTTTATAAAAACAGCTGAAATCTCCACGTATAAAAAAGCAGAGAGATGGTAGCTTCCGCATACAGCTGTCCAATGACGTGGACATTTGTTCTTGGTAAAAATGGGAGACACAAACACAGACAGACAGACAGTTGAAAGGCTGAGTGAAGAAGCTGCTCACCTTTGAGCTCCTCGAACACTTCCTGTCTGTGCTCATGGCTGCCAAACTGAATGAAACACTGCAGCACTCGAACTGAGTCGTGAGCAAACGCCATCTGGAGACAGGAGAGCAGTCAGACAGGACAGGCCACGACATTTCAGAACATGAAGTTAAAAAACATCTAACTTTAGATTATAATTACCAAAAAAAAAAACACGCAAGAGAAACCGACAAATATAACTTGCAATACACACTTGCAATAAATGTGAATTCTCATTTTAAGTTAAGCTTCTTAATGTCAACTAAAAATCAACTCTGTCTTTTCGTCCATTTATGGTTCTTTGAGAGAAAAGCTGCGTGTCGACCGAGCACACTTCAATATGGTACGGCGCTCCTCGGCGCTCTCACTAGGTGGGCGGGGTATATGCCGCATGGCGATAGCTGCTTCAGCTACGTAGGTATTGTGATGTCATACCTGACTAAATAATCCCAACTCGAGTCTACATTTCACGCACTTTTTCTACGTAACGTAAGTGACAGAAATTCAGTAAATTATGTTGCTCAGTCTGTAATGTTGCTGTAATGAAAATCCAAATTGTAAAGCAGCTTAGTAAACAATAACACAGAATTGGACTGATATATTCATGTTAATGTTTTTATTTACTGAAGCCTTGTGCTACGCAGATCCTCAGAGACAGCGGCGTTGGTCTTTCTTAACTGTGCATTCAAACAGCAACTTTTATCTTGAAGTTTGATTTTTCTAAAAAGGAATTCCGTCATACTTTAAAATCCCACAAAAAAAATTACAGGTGGCATTTGATCCCAAAGCTGCACAGTCAGTTCATCAGTTAAATTTCTGGGTCGTCGCACTGCTGCAGTGAGACGACTGGCTGGTGTCACCCGAGGAGCAGCAGCTCCTCACAACTCCGAGAACTTTATGAAACATTACAAACAGGCGATATTTGAATAAACTGGCTACATATACAGGAATCTACACATGTGGTTACATCCTCGCCTAAGAAATCTTAAAACTTCTGAAATGATATATTAGCAGTCCTACAACGACGATCAAAAACAGCTTTTTGCCTGCTGGCAGTCAGGGGACGGCAGTGTGTGGCTCCACCCCTCAGGACTGAATCAGCGTGTTGGTGCGGGATTGGAAGGTACGGATCGGTTATTTTATAACCATCCACAACTTTTGACGATCAAAGTGCAAATAACTGTGTGCTGTAACGTATCAAACCGAACCGTACTGCTGGTGGAAAGGCAGCTAAAAGGCAGCTGGCAGCACGATTCCAAATATGGAAACAGAAATGCCACCTACAGTCGCTGCGCCAGCTGAGAATCTTTCACAGTCCTGCTCCACACGGTGTGGGTGGCACTTCATCAGAGGCAGTAAGCAGCAAAGACGCTGACTACACACCTGATTTTGGAATTTGGTTGAGTTTGCAGGGCGCAGAGAACAGGCAGCGAGAGACTCACCTGTTTGATCTTCCCGCGGGTCAGATCATGGAGCTCCTTCATCAGTTTCTTCTTCAATTCGGCGTTGCAATCCTTCCTGTTGACACACATGCGCCATCGTCGTCTGTCAGCGGCAGTATTTATTATATTTACTTTATACAGTCATTTATCAACAACCAGGGCTCGCACACTTTTGCTTCGTCAGGGCAAAGTGTCGCTGAATGACTCTGCGTTGTGGTGCAGAAAATGTCGAGCCTGGTTTAACTTCCTTCCAAGAACCCCCCCGCTCTTTTTTTTATCTGCAGTCCTCTACATTCACACCCGCACTGTTAACAAAGTGGCCCCGCTGAAATGAATGAGGAGTTGGCAGTAAACATATTATGGTCTGACTCACCAGATGTAGTGTGAGTATAAGTCTGACATTACACACCTGTTTCATTCAACCATCTGCATGTTAATATTTTACACTGACATGTTCTCCACATGTCGGGCTCAGCACTGCCCAAGAACACTGTGACTGTGTGTGTGCGTGTGTGTGTGTGTGTGTGTGTACCTCCTGAGGTCTCCCCACACTCTTTTTGCCTGAGCGATGATCTCGAACATGTCCTTCCTCTCCATCTGCTGCCTGTTCTTCTTCAGCTCCTTCTTCCTCTGCTGCCTGTTCTTCTTCAGCTCCTCCTTCGTCAGCGCCGTCTTCTTGGGCTTAAACTCACCTTTCTTCATCTTCTTAGCGACCGGACCTGACCCCCCCCCCCACCAACACACAGAGAAATGAAACACAATGTTTTGACACTTGAGTGACTTCAAGCCGTTAAGTAACAATTTTACATAGCGACAGCAAATTCAAAACCAGTTAAAAAAAAATCCTCCAAACGGATCTTCTGCTGCGGCCGACACAAGGACGGTGACTTTCACTCTCTCCGTTCACTGTGCGGTGACTGCATCTCGTCTCTGTCAGACTCTGTTTTCCAGCCTCTGTGTTTTAAGAGCTGGGACGACGTTCATAACGCTGTTGGGACGACGTGATTTTGTGCATTTTAAAATGCCTTCATCAATCACAAGTGGTGGAAGAGAAACGAGAGAGGCGATTGAGTTTCGTGGCTGAATCACTGGCGAATCTTCGGTCTGACTGCTGAACTGATGGAGCGTTTCGTTCTACACTGTGTGAGTGGGACTGACAGAACATCTGAGGTGGTTGTCAAGTAAATAAATGAACACGTGAATGCAGCGTGATCTGAATGCACAAAGAGAAACCACACATGGAGTCAGCTACAGCGCTTATTACCTCATAAAACTCAATGGCACCAAATTACTAAATGAATTCCCTCAAACTTCACGGAAAACAAGGAGGGCAGCACGGCATCACTGATCTGTTTACGCCAAATATTCTTCGGTTGAGCTGAGCTACAAACACAAAAACACAGAATCTGTAAGTAAATGTTGACGTGTCATTCACAGTGACTGACGGTCTTCAGGTTGTATGTTGTCGGCGCAGAGCAGAGGGGAGACGACTCTGCTCTGCTCTGCGTGCACCTCACCCAAACACAAGGGCAGAGAATATTAATGATGTCAGCAGCAGTGCACATAATCCTAATCTGCACCGAGTCGCAGTCTGTCATGTGACATGGAGCACTTGTTGAGGTTACCTTTGAAACTTTCATCGGCAGTAAGAAGCAAAAACGTCACCTGATGGATGTTTTCTCACCTTCACCATCTTCTCTTTTGGCTTTGAAAGGCGGCAGCTTCCTCTTCTGTGGCCCCTTATCAGATTTGGAGAAAGCAAATTTGTGTCGCTTCTTGCCGCCATCGTCACCTTTCCCTGGTCGGCTCTTCCTCTCTGTTTTGTTGTATGGTTTGAAAGGCTTTTTACCACCTGGCTTGCTGCCTGGTTTCCCACCAAGTTTGGTCCCCATGGAATCTGGACGGAGGAAAATATGACAAATCAGTGACAAAACTTGTTGAAACTGTGCAGAGAGATGGTTCGTGTGTTTCACAGCTCACCTTTTCCTTTCTGTGTGAACTTTTTCCCACCTTTGGGAGAAAAGGGTTTTTTGGATTTCGCCTCCATCCTGATTGGACAGACAGACAGACAGACAAGGAATCAAAAATCAGGGCCAAGTGTTTACGGTCCAAAAATTCACACATTTTCAGACCTAAAGTTATTTCACCTTGTGACTGAGCAGCTGAGCTGTGAGTCCACTTGGGCTGAAAGAGCAAATGACACATGTGGACCTCAAGCACCACAAACTTTTACTGATAATAACAGCCCATAATACTTAGGGACTACAGAACACACTGTAAGACACACGGTGTTTAGAATGTAGTTGGAGATGCCACTTGAACCTCAACATAAACAGACTTTACAACAGCAGTGAGTGTTTAAAGAAGATGTATTCAGAAACATGCGGGACATTGCGGTATTTCCCTCTGCGGGTTCGGGTTCATGTTTCCATCTACATGTCAGCTAACGGGACGACTCACGGTTACTACTCTGCAGATAACAACACGTGTTTACAAACGGAGGAAGGCCACAGACAAGAAAACAAAGTTAACTCCGCCGCCGCTTCTCGTCGCTTCTTTTAGACGCTCGTTGGTTCACAGCTTGAAGAAAATGGACGTCAGCGAGAATTATTACCTTACCGACAGCACGGCGCGCTTCTCTGGCTTTTCTGCGCTGTTTAAGCGAACAATCACCGCATGAACAACGTTTCTTACAAGAGTTACTCACATTTCACATGCACACACACGCTGTCCCCGCTCAGTCCCACGCGTTCTGTTACCAACGCACTTTACGGCACAAAACGTCCAATCAGACGGAACCTCTGCTGCCGTAAAACGTAAGTCGTTGCGACAACTCTCTGTAGCTCCAAAAGTATAAGAATATGCCGTTAGGCCCGTTTATATAGAATCACGTGTTAAATATGTGATCCGGTAAACAGTCTTACATTGTATCGACAACAGCACAAGTACTATTACCGTAATCTAAAGCGGTCTGAGCCGATGTGTGGTCGCCATGTTTGTTTACAGGAGGCAGTTAAAGGGATAGACCTTGTTACCATGGTTACAACGATACGCAGGGGGGATGTCAGATCCCCAAAATATTTGTGAATATTTGTAAAGATTTTCAAAAGAAGGTAAATTTTGGGCAGTTTTTCAGTTTATCCTACTTTAGGAGCACAAATATTGCCTTTTAGTCAAAATACTTACATTTTCTAACTAGAATTTTAATGAGGGATTCATTCTAACCCTCCATGGCATACTGTTGCCCTCAGGCAACAAAGCATATCTCTGGCCATGACACTGCCCCTTTAAATATTTTTAACTCTTTTTTTCAAATTTTATTATTCATATAGACCTATTATCAGGGACCTAAAAGCTCTCAAAAAATGGAGTAAAAATATTTTTTCCACCCTAAAATAAAAAGTCATGCCATAGAGGGCCAATTTTACGTTTCCTTAAAATCGGTGTGTGTGTATGTGAGTGTGTGTAAGAACCAACAGGCTTTGCAGTACGATGACGCGCCCTGTTGCCTGGCAACGCCTCCAAACTGACAAGCTAACTGACTTTGGGGAGTCAGGAAATCGTGAGCCGAATGAAGAAGGTTTCAGGCGGTAAACGTCACTCACGTTAAGGTAAAAACCGTCTAGCCGTTAACCTAACACGGAGTTACTGACATATATTTGTAGGGGTGTCAGTGCTGCGTTTGGCTTTGTTGTCACATTCACTGTCCTGTAAAGTTTACCGATAGTTTTGTCAGGTTGGAAATACCTTCGAACAACAAATCCCTTTATTTCACAGATTTCAAAACGGAGGCGCGGATGGTTTAACCGGGAAAATGTCGGAAGAAATTCCAGCTTCTGAGAGCACTCAGACAACCGGGCAAGGAAACCGTGAAGGTAACGTCAGGGAGCGTCATGATGACGTCACTAACGCGAACATGAGCTAAAAGCGAAAGCTCATCCACAGTCATGGTAACATTAGAATGGAAAGAACATTAATAACTGGCATAAACAAGGTTATTAATTAATTTAAACCGGATAAAATTCTGGTTTTGCAGAGAGTGGTCATTTTCGCTGCTGTCTTTTTTCATTCTGATTTCTGCAGTTCACGAAAAATCATTTCGTTATCGCGAGATGTGAGACGCTGAGGTGGGGTCGCGAGATGCCGTCCAAAAAACAAATAAATTTTAAAAATGATTTAAATTTGCATTTTCAATCCATTCTTGTATAATTCTGTCAATAGTCTTTTGTGTATTATTTTTTGAAATTATTGTATAATAATATTAAAGGCTGTTAGGCTGTTGTTCTTTTGCGTTGTATTGATGCCCGTGTTTGCACAGGCCTGATAGTACATGTGTGCGGCTGTGCACAACCTTATACGTCACCGCTGGGGGCGCTGGGGTTCTTCAGCCTCACTGTTACTTTGAGCGTCGCGGGCTGAACAGTTTGGCAACCCTGTCTGTCTTAAGCCACCCCGTAAAGTCCACAGTGACCTGAAGATTTGTGTGTTCTTTATCATAAACCTTAAAAAAGATTAACTATATGTAAGCTCAAAATCTTTTATTTCTTTTCTGTCTTAAAGATATCATATGTAAAGAATATGTTGATTTGCTGGTGAATGGCAGCTGCTGTCAAATGTTTCCTCTCTCCCAGGATGTGATGCTGGAGACCCAGTGATGGAGCAGGAGGCTGAGGAGGACACAGACAAGCAGCTCTCTGCAGACAAGTGCTTCAGCTATGAGGAGCTTCAGTCCCGACCGTTTGTCACGGCCGACTGTGAAATCCCAGAGAACTTCCTGCAACTGTCGTATCCTTTTTTGAAATTTAGTTTTATGGTTTGACTTGTCTGGCTCATTTACATATTTTGTTTCCCAAGACATAATTTACAGTCGTGTTTGTTTATCTGTTTGTATGTGAGTTAGCGGCTATAACAACACAAGATAAATAAGATACAATTTGATAATGAATGTAGAGAACTATCTGAGTGAAATAAACATAAAAACAATAAGAAATATACAATGTATAGATTACAATACCTTACATATAACAATTCTGCAACTATTTGCCATCATTATGTATGTACTTATTGTCAGATGGGTGGTTAAAAGTATTAAAAATAAATGTACTACATATATTTTTGTATTACTCAAAGGAAAAGTTTGGTATTTGTGACACCAAGTGTTTCCCATAGACCTGAGACATAGGGACAGTTATTTACTGATTCGTCTTTGAGCTTTTTACAGTTCTGCAAGCTCTCGTTGAGCTAAAATGGACGTACATCGTATGTCAATCGTAAACATGTTGGAAAGACGAGGAGTGTATGTTTTTGAGATGGGGACGCTCATGGCGTATTTTTGGTCTCAGTATGCTCTCCTGTGAACTGTATCATTTGCCATCGTAAGCATTATGAGTAGATGTGGACCAGCGGGAGCTTCCTGCTTCTCGCTGCCGAGGACGACGCTCCATCCCGGCGTGAGCTGGCATGAAGCATCAGTGCAGTCAGATGAGCGGGGGCCATTTTTCCTCAAGCTGTTGACATTTGGATTGATAGAGTTCCTTTAACATTTTAGGATTTACAGGCAATTTTTATACAAGATCTCCCTATTTTCAGAGGCTCCGTAGTAATTGGACGACTTTACGACAGTGTAATCTGGAGCGTCCTACTAGGCAGCAAAAAGCAGGAAGCTCCTGCTGTTCCACGTCTACTCACAGTGATAATGCTGACGTCCAAGCCATGGCAAGAGACACAATTCACGGGAGAGCGTACTGAGACCAGAAATATGCCATGAGCTTCCCAATGTACGGCCATTGTAGTGCAGCGAGAACTGGCGGGAAAATTGGAAAAGCTCAGTGCAGGACTGATCACTGAAATTACTGTTTGTATGTTCCAGATCCATGAGAAACCCCCCCGCATTAGGGTCTAATGTCAAAACGACTGAACTAATCCTTCAACGCTATAAGTTGTGTAAAAATTACTATTATAATTGTAATTATACAACCTTTTGTTATGTGATGCAACAATCTAAAGTAAATTTTGTGCAAAGCTTCACTGAATGTAATCTTGATCCTTAGCTGTCCTGCATCCAGTCACTCCTTTGGCTATGACAGTGGACGCAGGGGGAACCTGCAGCTGCTTGATGATAAAACTCTGCTCTTCATAGCAGGAAACCTGCTCGTCCTGCTCGACATTAACACCAAGGAGCACAGATACCTCCGCTCCTGCAGCGGAGGAGGAATCGGCTCCATCACGGTGAGACGGCTGACAGACAGGTGAAGAGTCACTCTGTGGCTCCCGTCTGACGGAAGAACAGACTGATTACACTTACATTTACTCAAGCACAGCTTTGAGGAATGAGTCATGATGTTGAAAGCAACATTTTGTATCTTTGACCGCAACCCGTGGCTTCGAAAAACAAAACTTAACGATGCATGTTTATGTCGCACAAAACAGCAATTTCAGTAAAAGTGGGTCATATTTTACAGAGAAAATGTTCTTAGTTTTCTCTCTGATGTTCTACGACTGCTCTGTCTCAACTCTGTGATTCACGGGGGTCCCTGAATGCAACATGTAGGCTGCCTGCAGACTGAGGCTGCAGCTGCAGCAGCGTGTAGTTGTTGGTGACAGCTCCGCTAAATAAAAGGCTGCAGACACACAGAGCAGTCGTAGGACATCAGAGGGAAAACCAGAGGACATTTTCTCTGCAAAATATGACCTGGTTTTACTTCTGTTGCTGTTCTATGCGACATGTAAACATGCATCGTTAAGTTTTGTTTCTTTGAAGCCAGCAGTGAAAATTACACAGTGTTTCTTTGAATAACTGTTTGAGGATACAAAGTTTTTGATTTTTAAAACATTTTAGAAGGAAATACTGTTGTATCAACTGACATTTTTTAGCAGCAGAATGACGGTAAAATCATACGTTATGGTTGCCAACTAAAAGTCACATGTTGCATTTTTAACATCACAGCTGTACACACAAACCATCCTGTTGTGGTTTCATCATTTGAATGTATTTTCCTCACTGCTCTAGGTTGTCATCACTTTAAGAGAGATAGAGAAAGAGCGCCACCTCAGGATCTCTTATTTATTAAATTCACAGATATTTG
The DNA here is from genome assembly GCA_029783665.1 of Naso thynnoides. Taxonomy (NCBI): domain Eukaryota; kingdom Metazoa; phylum Chordata; class Actinopteri; order Acanthuriformes; family Acanthuridae; genus Naso; species Naso thynnoides. The sequence goes on along the minus strand of JAQLOL010000011.1, from coordinate 3,168,760 downwards.
TTGAACAGTTTATTCAGGAGTTTTGTCAATCAGAATGTAGTAAAACGACTTCACTTTTCTCTTTATCTCAAGTGAAAATGTAACTTTTAGCCGTCTGATAGACCCTACAAGCTTTGATGTTACACCCGCATGTGTAAATATCCCGAAGAGAATTCTCTGTGAGCCCTCCTACAGGAAGACATATGGTCTGATAAAATATTCTAATGTTTAAAGTGAAGAGTTCCAATAATGAATGAGGTTTTTGACTGAGTTAGACACAATTTTTCAGAAATACTAATTTCCAAAACTGTTTTATTCTTTACTTTAAGTTTTTAAGAGATTTACTGTATCCACATGAATGTTGAGCAGAAATATGTTACTGATATTGCTTAAAAAGGTTTGTTTTATTGCTCCTTGCCTCTGTGTGTGTGTGTGTGTGTGTGTGTGTGTGTGTGTGTGTGTGTGTCTCAAGGTACACCTGAGCAAATCGTATTTTGTTGTAGCAGAAAAGGGAAACCTGCCCGACATCATAATCTATGAATATCCCTCATTACGACCGTACAGAATTCTCAGAGGTAAACAAAGACACAACCAGTCGAGGACTTTTTCAAGTGTCATATTTCTGCCTTATTGGTGATCACATGTTAACCTTCTTTTCTGTAGGTGGCACAAAGCAAGCGTATAGCTTTGTCGATTTTAACAGTGACGGAAGCCTGCTGGCCAGTGTGGGAAGTGCACCTGACTTCATGCTGACGGTGTGGGACTGGAGGCAGGAGGAGGTGATGCTGAGCTGTAAGGCCATCTCGCAGGAAGTCTACCGAGTCAGCTTTTCCCCATACAACCCAGGACTGCTCACGTCATCTGGATCCGGACACATCAAGTAAAGGACATGCTGAATCCTCACAAAGCCCCCTGACCCTTTTTAAACACTGCTTTGAGTATGGGAGGTTATGGACAGGACTATTTTTTAGGAGGACAAGCAACTTTCTGAGTCTTGTTATCACTGTGAGGTTGCCTGGCAACTAGTTGAGACTCCAGGAAATCACGGCTCTTGGCCAAAAAAAATAGTCCTGTGCAAAACATAAAAGCTTCAACTCTTCTGGAACAGACATCAGAAGCTGAATAAACCCAGTCCTCTGAAATCATGATAAATCTGTTCGTCTCTTCATGAAGGCACAACACTTTGTCTCTGTCTCTCTATCAGGTTCTGGAAAATGGCGAGCACATTCACAGGCCTCAAACTGCAAGGTCTTGTGGGACATTTTGGGAAAACCACAGCGACTAACATTGAGGGCTACATGGAACTTCCTGATGGAAAGGTCTGTGCTCTGCTGTTCTGACAGGTTGGGTTCATACACGTTAGAAAGGTCTGGAAGTACAACGAATAAAAATTATAGTAGATGTGACAGCCATGTCGGCGGCTTGGGGAGGCTGTACAGAGACACAGTTTGGGAGGGTGTGGGACAAAGTAGCATTAAAATGATTGAGCGCAGGGCGCCTGGTGGCTCAGTTGGTAGAGCAGGTGCCCCATATACAGAGGCTGTATCCTCGCTGCAGCAGCCACAGGTTCGATTCCACCTGTGGCCCTTTGCTGCATGTCATTCCCCTGTCTCTCCCCTGTTTCCTACCTACTCCTCAGCTATCCTTTCAGAGAAATACAGGCAGAAAGCCCAAAAAATAACCTGAAAAAACAAACAAACAAACAAAAAAACAAAACAAAACAAAAAATGACTGGGTGTGTCTCCTCTCCTCAGTCTTCTAAATGCGAGCTGTTGGTTTTTTTAGAGGAGGCGGGGTGCGGGGCTTGGTTGGTGACGAAAGTGACCACCAGACACGTCACGTTTCACCTAATCAACCAACTGCAATGCATCAAAAAACTGCACTGCAGTAGCTGGGTTTGCTGCGCACATTTATAACAGAATATGGAAAAGTCAGTTAATTTGCACTAAAATGTCAAGATTAAGATCTGACTCAATCAAAAACACTAGTAAATACTAAATATAGCCTCAGTTTTCAGCTAAAAAAGTGTTTTAGGTGTTTAGTTACCCTGTAAGTTCATAGCTCCAGACCAGGTAAACTGTTCACATAGTTCTTTCATGGGTTTCAGTTTTGCAGAATCTCTTCATAGAGCCAGTAAGGGAGCATCTGGTTATTTCCAGCTTGATGTTTTGCATCACATCTTTGATCCACTGACTGGGAGATTGAGCGCCTCAGTAATAAAGAGGAAAAAACAATAACACTCTTTAAGCAAGCAGAGAGATGGGAGTCACGTGAAAGTAAAGTTACACCAAAAATTCCAACAGAAGGAGAGGGTTCAATATTACAGCCATACACTTTGGAAGTGATTTAAAAAAAATCACCAGACAGGGACAAGTTTCGGGCAAGAACATAACATGTGACAGACTGTCGCCACGGCCTGTTTACACCTGTCACACACTGCGCTTCAGTTTGGAAATATTTTTGCAAGTTTAGCCTTTGAGAGATGTAGCGTATGGAGCACTTTGAACTGTATTAGGGCATCTCTTGAGCATATAGATGATGAATGAACCCTGAAAAAGTCAAGTCCCATTCCTCATCTGACAGTAAATCAGTGAAACTCTATGTTTGTTTAGTATATTGACCCCTAGTAAAGAATCTCGGCAGGATGATGAGGGAATGGAGGGAAAATTAGCAACTTTTTTTTAAAGTACAAAGTCCCTAATTTGTAAATAACGAAAAAAGTGAACATTAGTAATATTCTTTGGATAACATTTTTTGGATAATTGCTCAAAGCTGGCACCAATATAACAAGTCAAGTGTTACATACACCCTTGTCATGCCAAATTTGAAAGCCTTTGTCTGATAAAGATGGCTGAAAAAGGTGGTGGTAGTTTCCTGTAGGCGAGTAAAAAGAGATGTTCTGAATACCAAGGGATTTCTAAAACTGCATCACAATGCGTAATGATCAGGTTGCAATTATATTTCTGGGAATATTATTAACTACTGGAGTGATGGTAAAGATGGAGGCACAGCAAAGTTTGAGCTTATACACTAATGTCATCATCCTGACAGGCTCATTAGGACAATGCTCACATGCCTATAATCAACAGATGAGATGTTTACCGTGCTCGCCATCTTAGTTTAGTAAACTAAGGTTAAAAAAATTAATAATAATAAATTTTTTTTAAAAAGCACAGATGAAATTTAAAGAAAATTTTTACCTTATGTTGAACCGATGATCATGATACATCCTGTGAGTCATTAGTGACGACTAAATGACTTTAAGCGTAAATCAGAGAACAAAGTCAAACTTAGGCCAGTTGTCACAGGTGCTTATTTTTAATTTAATTTAATTTTTTTTAAAATGAACACTTATTTATCAAAATTGTACGATATGACTGACAGCTCCAGGACAGCTGCTGGGTGGTCTTTGTGGTGAGATTGTTTTTCGTGGCTGCTGTTTGTAGGAACATTTTTAGTTCAGAGATCCTCCGTATGACCCGAGTAAATTCATATCGGATCATCGACTCCTTCGTCTCCTCCCGTCAGGTGGTGTCCGGCTCAGACTGGGGCAACTTGCTGCTGTGGGAAGGAAATGCCATCAAGGTGGAGATCTGCCGTAAGGAGGGACGAAGCTGCCACAGCGGGCTGGTCCAGCCGTTTGCTCTGGAAGACGGACAGCTGATGACGATTGGCTCAGATGGAGCCGTGCGGGTAAGAAACTGGCATGTGTAACCTTATAACCGGAAAACTCTTAGTTTTTAGAAAGCGTTCCTCATCAGATTCTGTTGTTATTTTTTTCTACTTCTGTGTTGGGGAGTACCTAGTTACATGTAATGGAATTACGGAACTTAATTACAAAATAAATGTAACTATAATCTATTACAGTTACATTTATTTTTAAAAATGTGGAAAAATGTATTTATAAAAAAATTGTAATTAAATTACAGTTACTTATGAAAATGTTAATGATAGGGCACCTGGTAGCTCAGTTGGTAGAGCCGGCGTCCCGTGTACAGAGGATATGTCCTTGCTGCAGCGGCCGAGGGTTTGATTCCATCTCCAGCCATTTGCTTCGTGTCATTCCTCTTCTCTCTCTTCCCCATTCCCTCTCCGTGCCTTCAACTGTCTGTCAATAAAAAAAAAAAGAAAATGTTAATAATCACAAAGGGGGTTACAGTTATAAAGGAAAAAATAACAAGAAGAGTTTAAAATTCAAAAGAAAGTGAAAACAATAATTGAGTTTTAAAGGTGATTATTAAGTTAGATATATATTAAATAATACAACTATTTCTTAGATGTATGTTACTAGCAGCTTTAAAGAAGCTTAGCTGAAGCAGCGTCCTTCAGTGTGCAGCTGAACCAGGTGGACACACAGATTGATTTTCAGTCTTGAATTTTTTTTTAAGCAGGCTGACGTTTTACAACATCTGATGAACACTGTCCATCCACTCTGAGCGCACCTGAGCACTGAGCATTATTCATATCGACACAGAGCCCTCCTCCTTCTCTGCCCAGCGGAGTCTTGTGACCTGTCTGCTGTGAATAAGTCACGCCCATTTGGAGAGGTTAACCATGCCACGGGGAAGATGTGTGCACAACAGTCTCTGATCTCCCACTGCTGAGTGAGCCCAACTCGTATCTCCATCCCATTTTCCTGAGGTCGTACGTTTGACAGAAGAAAGCTCGTCAAAGGACATCTTTAGGTCCACTTCTCTTTCCTCTTTCTCTGTGGCCCGTGCATCCGCTTCCATGACACCTGGTCCTGCTGATCTGACTTGCCGGTCGGCCGATGCCGTTGGCGGAGATCATCTACCGCACTCAGTTCAAATTTCACACATCTTTTCCTGATGTGATGGAGTTTGTCTGTTGTACACAGTCTGTGCCTCCATGTGAAGGACCAAAAAGATGAAGAAGCAGAAAAATATGATAAAAACGTAGCAGATTTTGCAGGAGCTATCGACCGCTGCATCTGTATGTGCTGCTGTTGTCATACTTAGTTTGTTAAACAGTTAACTGACTCTTCCTAGTAAGCGTACATTAACTGAGCAGGGGTCATGATCAAAATGACTGTAATGAGTTTCAATACAGTCAGTATATGTAAACCACCCCCCCACCCCGCTTTTCTCCTGCAGGGCTGGGACTTTGAAAGCATCGACACTGCTGACAGTAGCAGCGACAGCAGCAGGTTTGAGATGGAGCCCATGAATGAGATGGTGGTCGGGCACAATGTCTGCCTCTCCTCCATGGTCAGGAGCTCCCTGCCTGACTCCTTCATCTGGTTCGCACAGGTCAGAGGGCAAAAGGTCAAATGTTATGATGCTGTGTCGCCTCAATGACAATTCCTCGCCTGATTTCTAAGTATTTTTTTCTCGTAGGATTCCAGCGGAGCCATCTGGAAACTGGATCTTTCCTTCACCTATATGGTGAGTTTCCTCCACTGATGCTTTTCTTTTCAGTACCCAACAAAGCACAATGGAAAACAGGACTGTGTAATAATTTATTGTATTGCCGAAGTGACGAAACTATAATAATAATGAAATAATAATTAAATACTACAAACATATGTGGTGGCAGTTAATGTTAAATAAAGTACAGTCAATGCTTACTTTCTGTAGTTTAACTCAGCACCTGCAGCTGGACTCACAACACCATCAAGTGAAAGAAAACATAGAACACAGGTGACGTCAGTGTTTTATACACACTGATGACTGTAAGGTCGGCGAGGGGGTTTGTCACACATGATGACACAAAAACAGCATCTCAGAAGACAGCACAGGAGTAATTCAGGCCATCTAATCGTGTCCTGTCACATACAGACAGAAAATTGATTTGCAGAGAAGTAAAACATGAAGTTTCTTGACATTTTTGTTTGGTTACTGACAAAGTACAAAGTACATGGTGGTCAGGAAAAGTTCGTGGTCAGTTGCGATGCAGAAGGATACATTGTCTGGAAAATTTTCCATACATGATCTCCCTTCAATCACTGCTCACAAAAACTAGGGCTGGCTGTTGGCAAGAACTTCCCGACATGCATCGTGATACGAGTACATAACGCTACATTGTGATATGATGCATATTGTGATAATTGCGATATTCAAAATCGTTTACTGAAAATGTAAAACCAGAGGCAAGTTACTGTGTATGATCTGGGTCTCTTCATACATCGCATCTCATTATACTATATATTATATATCATTATATTATAATTTAACTGACAAACTGAGTCAAAACAATTTAATTCAAAGATTTCTTTCCAATTTATTTGAATGGTATTGAAAAATTACAAAATACACTGGTGTAGCTGCCATAGCACCATAGTGAAAAATGAATTTTAAGTACACTCTTGCACTTAAACTGGACACACAGGAAATTGAAAGTATGAAAATAAAATGCATAACTGCTCTTTTGTGTCACTGAACTTTAAGGTTGGGCTTTGGCAAGGACTTTGCGATATGATACGTATCACAATACGTGGGTCACGATACGATACAGAAATCACAAAAATAAATATCGCAGTATGTGGTTGTATTGATTTTTCAGCACAGTCCTAATGTAAGTCAGCAGCACACAAACATGAAGTTATCATGACATTTATTTTTACTGAGGTAGATACAAGTGGTAATAGTGATGTATGACTGGTATTGTTTAGTCCTAATAAAAAACAGTTTCAAAAGAAATGATAATATGGAATAATGATAAAAAGGAATAAACACGGTCTCTCGGT
>JAQLOL010000011.1:3144246-3155485 GCA_029783665.1 Naso thynnoides | reverse complement strand
AAAAACAAAACTGGAAAAAAAATTACAACTACAACCATAGGTACCAAAAATTGATAAATAATGTTAATACTTGATCAAAAGTCAAAAAGTCAATAATCCGCAGTCCAATTATGCAGAAGTTATCTAATTTTTTCCTCCTCTTCCATGCTTTATAAAGATGTCCAGAAAAAGCAAAAACATTATCAAAGGGGTATTCAGTAAGACTCCATCCTCATTTCTTTAGTCCAAATCAGGACCTTGAACTTTTTCAGACGTTTTTTGTCTCAGGTCAAGTTGTAAAGGACAGTATAAAATATAAAATGATTTTCATTCTCCACCTCATTCTGCTCACAGTATTCACAATTTTTTTTATCTTCTGTACCTTCCTGTTCCAATACGCAGTGGTAGCATACCACATCTTAACTGTGCACATAATGATCTCTGGCGTACAGGCAAATTATACTGCACATATTTTTCACATCTATAATATGCCTTAAACAATAAGTTCTCAGTTTGGGATTCCTCCAGATTTCCTCAGCCCACTGTTTTAAGCATTTTGCCTGACATTTTGTTTTAACTCCTCCACTTCCACAGTCACACGTCAAGGAGTCCAACCACATATATATCACCGTTAAAGACTCTAACAGGTGCATATTCATGTAGTCCCGAATTGAATTGAATTCTGAACAATTCATTTTTCAGACATCATTTGTAACTTCAAAGTCCTGATACATAATCTAATACTGGACATATTCGTGTTTGATAGAATTTAGAAAATGTAGAGTAACCCAAATCTCTCAAAATTTTAGTTGTACCTCCAATATCTCCCAGCGCTCTACTCGCTGAGTGTGCGAGACCTGTTGCACCGTGTAAGAATGGCATATTTTCATCTAGAACAACAAAAAAAAAGATGTTTACATTTATCTGTAAACTTGAGTCGTTTCTCACCGATGCAAGTTTAGGAGGGCTTTAAGATGTCATTGCCCTGACCCAGCACCTCGGTTGTGTTTTTGTATTAGATGGAGATTCATTTAAACAGCACTTTTTCCAAATTTATTTTATTTTTCAAGAAGGAAGAAGGTAAAAACTTTGTTTAAAAAAATACCCATGTAAGTGTGGACTACTGAGTTTACCCAATGAGCTTGCCAAGAGGTGTCACCAACTAGATGTGGCATATTCATTAGCTTTCATTAGCTTGTATTAGCCCCATTTGAGACCTGATGACTCTTTGTTTCATACTCATCTCCGCGCTGCAACACGTGAGCCATGCTGATTCGTTTGCGTATCCATTATTTTTCTCTAACCCTAAAATTTTATGCCCTGTATGTATGTGTTTCCACTGTAGTATCAAACATTGAATTGAATATTGATATTTTTCAAAGTGTTGTTATGAAGTTAGAAATCTGGGTAGGTGTATCATACAACACTACTCCACACATGCACGCACATGTCAACACTTGCTGGGGAGACTCGAGGCTATAACCGCCAATTCTAACTCCTCCTCAAACCACTCCCTAGTTTCGAACAGCTTGCAATTCACGCCGGGAATATCTGCTTGACTGAGAAAATATATTCTGTTTGACTAGTCAGGATCTATCACAAAATACAGTGAGTATTTCCTGTGGGCACAGCTACTGCACGCACTGTAATATTTACCTTTTGGATGAGCATGCTTTTTTCTTCTTTTCTAAAAACTACACAAAGTCATCAACACACTGCAGCGATTAGACACGCTGCGATTCAGAGCAGTCAGGACTTCAGTATCATCATCAATGTGTCATTCAAATCTCATCATCATTGTAAACATGTCAATCGAGAATTGTCATCATCATCACCACCATCATCAGTCATCACCACCACCGGTACTGTGTTAGTGGTTTCAACAACAACAACCACAGCAGTATCAAAAACATCAACAACACCAAGGTTACTAAATCCGGCACATATTGCTCAAGGCTCAGATGAAGACAGGGACAAAGGAGTTTTTTAAATCTGGCTTTAGGGGCACTTGAACCTATGCCAGATGGAAAGAGCTCATATTCTGAAGTAAGAGGATGGGCACCATCAAAACAGATGATCCTCGATTTGTTTTTCACCTGCTTATTGAATATAAGGCTCAAGCTATTGAACTAAGTACCCACAATCTTGCTTGCTACCTTCATAATTTTCTCAAGGGCGTTCTTTTGTTAGATAGTAAGATTACCATACCAGCATATAAGCTTTACAAAACAATAACATCAGGACAGGATCTTGTCATTTTGGAATTTAGCCAATGTCCTTGGGCAGGAAAGTCGTTGCTGGGCTCTCTTGCATTCCATTTCTGTGTTGTCATCAAAATTCAAGTGGTTGTCGATCATGGTGCCAAGATATTTATAACTGATCACCACCTCCACTGCCTGACCCTTGATGACACTGCTCTGGGGAGCTGGGGCAGCTCGTCTAAAATCAATACACAGGTCTTTGGTTTTGGTGATATTTAGTTGAAGAAAAGCACCATCACACCAAGAAACAAAATCATCTATGACAGGATCGTGGCTCACTTCATCATCAATCATCAAGAAGATAAACTATGGTGTAGTCGTCTGCAAATGTGCCAAAGTGTCTGTGGGCATAATGGCTATGACAGTCGACGCAGCCTTGTGAACGTTGACCGCTCACTCGATAGGGTAAATTTTACCTTTACTTTCTGAGTCCCATTTGTAAGAAAATCAAAAGGCCGACATGTGAAGTTGTAAATTAGTTTCTCTACAAGCATGTGCGTCTGAATGATGTCAAAGGCTGATAAAAAGTCGACAGATAACAGCCTAACATGGATCCTGCTGCCTTTGAGGTGTTTATATATAAAATTAAGTAAGGTAATCATGGCGTCCTGCACTCCCCTCAGAGCCCAATAAGCAAATTGAAGTTTTAGATCACAGCTCTGCTCTGTCCAGTCTCTCAATAGATTTCATGATCAGGGAGGTTAAGGCGACGAGCCTGAAGTCACTGAGGGCTTATGGGTGGATACCTTTGGCGACTGGCATCACAGTGGAGTGTTTCCACATGGACACGGTCCATTGTGGGGCCTGTTTCCAAAGGTATCCACTCTTCACTTGCCTATTAAAATGCACATAACTATATTTAAATAGAACCCTATGTCTCCCAACCAATGACTTTTCTAAAAGTGTGTTATTTATCATCTTACGAGTTATGGAATGGAATGAAAAGGAATGAAAAAAAATGTCTTTTAACTTAGAACCGCCATGAGGACATTTTGACCCCCATTACATAGAAAACCTGTAGGAGCCGGCCTCCGGTCATTAACCTTCCAGCTCTCAGGCAGCGGCTGTACCTCCAGATCTACTGCCACCCCCAATGAATCATTCTGCATGTTGGTTGCCTAGCAACGCCTGCTGTTACTTTTTGAATTGTGTGTGTGTGTCTATAAATAAACCAATCTGAATTCTCAGTCACTGTCAAGATGTCAGTAGTAAAATGCCACAGGCCTTTTCTCTGGTTAGTTTGTTTGTTTTATTGTTGGTACATTTATTTATGTCGCTTTACATCATTTCTCATTTTCTTATAGCCTACTTGTTGTCAAATAAATGATTGTGCTATTTATGTTTGAGCAGTAGAAAAACAGTTTGGCCAGGGCTTTTATACTATATACTGATATAACAGCGTTTGCCACTCCTTAAATGACCTCATTTTGTGCTTATCAGTCATTTTTCAGTCTTTTAAAATGATTTAATCATTGCAACTATTACTAAGTGATCTCTCTTGATGATTTGTCTCCAGTGAAAGTGTTTTTTTTCTTCCTCCTTGGCATATCTTCATGTGTTATTTTATTTTTTAAAAAAGATTTCCTAGCACAGTAAATGTTTACTCTCTTTATTGGGTATTTTTCAGTAGAGATAGTTGGATTTGGAATCTAGCGGTCAAAATGACCACTAACAGCCTGTCTAGCAGGAATGGGATTCTGGCCCTTCTAGTGTTTAAGAGGCTGCAGACATTTTAGCCGGTTCAATGCGATGGTTGCTATTAGGGATGGGCCGATACCACGTTTTTCATACCCGATCTGATACAGATACTGCAACCCTGGGTCCGATCCGATTCCGATACCAATCTGATACCATTTACCCCCCACTCTTAAACAGCTTACCTGTTGGTGCCCTGATACATCATCAAGCACCATGAACTCTACTACTACTGTCGCTTTCTGCAGGGAATTTCTCGTGTTTCTGGAGTCTTTCTTTCAATGTTTGTTGTTGCGGCTCACGTTTCCTTTTGGCTTTCCTTGCTTGCATAAATTCTTTGTGCTGTTGTCCGTAGTGCTTCGCAAGGTGTTTTATTAGGTTTGTAGTGTTGAACTTCCCAACGCTGTTTCCACCCCTCGGAATACTTTCTTACGTTGCACTCAGCAGTTTTCCTTTTTGTGTCTGTGAGCTTAAAATATCTCCACACCACAGACATGCGTTAAGCTCAGCTGGGCTGCTGGCTGTGAATCATGTGACACATGACACACAGCAGTGTCATGAAACATCTCCTTTTATATTGTTTCAGGTAGGGAAGATCGGATTGGAATTTCACTCTCTGTTTCTCCCGATATTCAGTTAGAAACCACCAGTTATTTTGGCAAATATTGCTCCAATACCTATCCTAGTATCGGTATTGGCCCATCCCTAGTTGGTATCAGTCACAAGAAAAATCACAGGGCCCAACCTGTTTAAATCACCTCAACCACACACACCCACACACAGCCTGGAGCGAGTGTATTTACCAAATAAAAACAACAAATATGACTCAGGGTCATAACTGTCAGTTTCTAACTCCTTCTCTCTCTGGATTGCAGCACAACCTGAAACCACTCCCCGACTGCAAACAGCTTTAAAAAGAATTCTCTAACATTCACCTTCAGTGAGAGGGGAAATGGCCCAGCAACAATATCAGCTTGACCATGAACAACTATGGTGTTCGATCTGTCTGGAGCTACTGCAGAATCCAGTAATTATTCCCTGTGGACACAGTTACTGCATGAACTGCATCAAACGCCAATGGGAAACAGAGGATCAGAAAAAAATCTACAGCTGTCCTCAGTGCAGACAGACCTTCAAACCGAGGCCTGGCCTGGTGAGAAACATAATATTGGGAAATCTAGTGGAGGAGCTGAAGAATAAGGAAGACAAAGCTGCTCCATCTGCTCACTGCTGTGCTACACCGGGAGCAGCAGCCTGTGGTCCCTACCCTGGGAGAAAGCCGGGAGCTAGACCCGTCAACAAATCCCGACTGCAACACGTCCATCCTCACCATGACGTGATTCCATTAAAGAAACCAAAGCTAGCTGAAGCCTCTGCAAAGCCTCAATGGAAAATCTGCCCTCTTCATAATGAGTTGATGAAGGTTTTCTGCCGCACTGATCAGATGACTATCTGTTATCTCTGCGCAATGAAAGAACATAAAGGCCACGACCAATTCCCCGCTGAGGAAATAATGACAAGAAGAAAAGAAAAGATCGGACCAAGTCGGAAAAAAATCCAACAGAGAATTCAGGAGCGAGAGAGAGACGTAGAGCTGCTTCAGCAGGAGATGGGGGCTATTAATCATTCTGCAGAAAAAACAGTGAGGGAGAATGAGAAGATGTCCTCCGAGCTGGTCCAGCTCATTGAGAGAAGAAGCATCAATGTAAAGAATAAGATAAAAGACCAGCAGAGATTGGAGGTGAGTCGAGTCAAAAGGCTTCAGGACAGGCTGAAGCAGGAGATCAGTGAGCTGAAGAGGAAAGATGCTGAACTGATGAGGCTCTCATGTACCAAGGATCAAACTGAGTTTCTGCGCAATTTTCCCTCAATATCATGTCTCAGTGAATCTACCAACTCACTTAGCATTAATTTGCGTCCTGTTCGATACTTTGAGGATGTGGCAACAGCTGTGTCTGAGGCCAAAGATAAACTAGAGGAGCACTCTAGTGAGGAATGGAAAAAGATCTTAAAGACGGTAACTGAAGTGGATGTTCTACTGCCACAAGACCCCAAGACCAAAGCTGAATTTTCACTGTACGCAGCTGACAGGAGAACCTTTAAATTAGATCCAAACACAGCAAACATGCGGCTGGTATTATCTGAAGAGAACAGAAAAGTAACACTGGTGAAAGATGAACAGTCTCGTTCCATTTCCCCGGACACATTCATGGACAAGTCTCAGGTTCTGGGTACAGAGAGTCTGACTGGACGGTGTTATTGGGAAGTGCAGTGGAGTGGATTATCCGTTTTTGTTGCAGTTGCGTACAAGGATATTGCCAGAAGAGGAGAGGAGAGTGGTTTTGGAAACAGTGACAAGTCTTGGGTATTGGAATGCTCGAACAAAGGTTATAGTTTTAAGCATAATGGCGAGAAAATACCCATCCTGGCTCCTCAGTCCTCCAGAGTTGGAGTGTTCCTGGATCACAGGGCGGGGATTCTTTCCTTCCACAGCATCTCTGAGACGATCACTCCCCTCCACAGAGTGCAGACCACTTTCACTCAGCCGCTCTACGCTGGTCTTGGTACTCATTATTATGGATCCTCAGCTGAGTTTTGTCAAACGAGGTAGATAAGAGTAAAAATGGGTTGTTCTGAGAAAACACTGTTTCAAACAGCAAACACAAAAGAAAATTTGGAAAACCATCTAAATGAAAATGTCATCTTTTGTGTGTGTATCCTGCTGTTCTTGTGTCACCGTTGTTGTAGTATATATAAAGCAGTTTGTATATTATATTTCCATTGTTGCAGCATCATTTGTTGTAGTTCATACACTGCAGTTTTTATGATGTATTTCTATTGTTGTAACTTTTGCCGCTCTGTTTTTTTCCATAACTTGGCTTTTTTTTTTTAAATCACTGCTTTAGTAGTTGATTTTGTTTGCATTTTCTTCCTGTCATGTTGTTATTGTTTCTGGAAAGTGTGATTAAGTCTGAATTATTGCTTTGATTCATACAGAGAAAAGTGATTACTGTCCTCCACAGTGCTGACATACTTATCATTCTGTTTTAGTGTAAAAGGTGAATGCAAAGATCAAAGACTCTTTGGATATATGATCAGAGCTTATCAATAAAACTGATTTGTTGTCTAAAATATGCCTGTTTGTGGGTGGAGTTCAAGACAGCATGTTTCAATTAGGCATCCAAAATAATGACTTAAAGAGTTTAAAGAGGCAACAAAGCAAAAAAAAAAAATTTAAATAAAAGCAATTTCTACTGCAGCAACGGAAAAAACAAAAGGTTTCAGAATGAAGTGATTCAAAAATGAATTAATATTAAATACTATACAGTCACCTTCTAACCACGAATTACACAACGCTCACAAGAATCCACTGAAGAATTGGCCATATTTAAAGACAAACACAACAGAAGAAAGAGCTAGACTGACTTGGATAACTAAAAGAAGTCAAAGGGACTATTAACTGCAAGAAACAAGACTGAAAAATAAGAAAAAAGGAGCAAAAAGTAATTATGAAGAAATCTGAGAGGTGTAAGGTAAAGTAAGAACTCTAAGGTAGATGAAGGGAGACACCTGGTGGTCAAAATTAAAAATGACAGAGGTCCAAACAAATCAAACAGTGGAGGCCAGTTACATAATTCTGGTAAAACTCGTCATTCAGCAAGAAGCAACATAATCGTTTTTGATCAGACAGAATTCAGTTTGACTCCGCACTGCACAGACACAGAGGTCATTTAATTTTTTTGAAAAAAGTCTATTTTAAAACTGATCTAATCCAGGCAGGAACTTGTTTGAAACACTTTCTGACTTGCCACTATTTAAACTATTGACTAACTTGCACAAACAGCCTGCAGGGGGATAAAGACGTGTGTTTATCCACCTTCCTGCCAGTTTTTAAGAAGTTCTTCATAACGACATCCGTCTCACGTAACGTCTCACTGGATTTCAGGACTTCACTGCAATTTGTTTGCTATTGAAATCTGTCAAAGTAAGTCACTGGACTCTGGCACTGCTGCCCAAGCTGTAAATTTATAATATTAAAACAAAAGTCAGTCACCCGGCTGTGATAATGTTCAATGTTTTTTATTCTAAATCCACAAAACTTTCACCAAGTTTTAGAAACCGAAATTTCTTACAGTAAGCTTTATCGATCCATCGCTTCAGAAATAAAGTGAAAGGGATGTTTGTGTATCTTTGGGCACAATATATTAACAAAATGTGTTTTTGATTCACAGTTGTCTACTAACATTGCAGTGAAAACACAATATTAGTAACACCTGAATGATGCATCTTTAAGAGGAAATATCAGGTTCTGCAAATCTGGGATTAGTCAAGGCCGAAGAAAAAGCATAAAAAGAAATATATGAACAACTGTTAATCATGAGATGTTTCATGTGTTAAACATCAGCTCCCGACATCCTAAACATCCAATAAACTTCATTTACAGCAACAATAACAGCTGGATAAGTCCAAAGGCACATTCTGTTTGTCACTTGTCCCTCGGTGGGCTCTGATTCAGAGTGATCACCACAGGAGGAGGCTCTTCTTCGTTTTAGCTCATTTACCATAAATTAGCTTTAGATTTTTCAACATCATCAAAAGTATGTGGACATGAAAACTTTACAGCCGTGTGATCGCTGCACATGTCATTTCAAAACAAACGGCATTAATCTGCTTCCACTATCATGGTGAGACTTTCTACAAGATGCTCAAATCTTCGCTCCCATTCAGACTCAGTGTGTCACTGAGGTCGACGCCCACAGTCGGTGTTTCATTCATCCTGGAGCTGTTGGATGTGGTAACGGGCTCTGTGCCGGCCACTCAGGTTCCTCCAAATTAAAGTGGGCAGAATATTTCTCTCAGAAAAGTTCCAAAGTTACAGCTAGTTGTTGCTCTACAGATACCAGAACAAAAGCATTCTCTCTTTAACAAACATGTTTTTAAAATTAATGGCACTCACAAAATGATTTTGATTTTCTTATCATTTCAGAACGGAATATTAACTTTGCCAAAAGTAAATAAAAGTTGAATTTGTTGACTTAAAACCAATTAAACAATGAGGAAGCAAAACTACAAATCTGACATTAGATACTATCTAGAAGGACAAGAGCTGAGACGATACGTGATCGAATATGCATCCATCTACAACACTTGTGACGACGGGGATAATTTTTTAAACGGCAAACTTGACAGAACTGCTCTTGTTCCACTTTCTCAAACGTGAGAATTTGAAGCTTTTATTATCAGTAGTATTATTTTTATCACAGTAAACCGAGTTTCTTTGAGTTTTGCACTTGGACTGGGGTCTGGGCTCATAAACCAAATGATAAATCTATTCAAACTTTTCATTAATGACAGTAATTGTTTGTTACAGCCCCAGTCACAATACACCTGTGCAATAATTTTCTTTAAAATTCAAACTTAATATGTAAATTCAGCAAAATTAGGATTTGAATGAGGAAATGTCTCATCAAAAATATGCAATTAAGACTAACCAGACATTTAATTTCAACTTTTGGTAACATTCAGTTATCAATGGGCCAACTCCGTACAGTCAAACAGGACAGTGTTGAGCTTCGACAAGCAAGGTTGAGAAAGTTGAGAAAATAGTGAACAAGCTAAAACAAGCGAAAGTCATTTCCCTCCGTCAAACAGCAGAGGAAGAGCTGGTAGTGGTCCGTACAGAGTCCTCCTCCATCCGCTGCGGTGACACGTCCTCCCGGCTCACAGAGCAGCCAGCTCCTGCAGCAGCCTCTCCTTCTCCTGCTGCAGCTCCACCACGCTCTGCTTGTTCTGCTCCAGCCGGTCCTCCAGCCACTGCAGCAGCGGCCCGCTCACCGCCGACATCTGGCTGCACAGGTTCTTGGTGAACACCGAGCCGTTGTGGATCTTAGTGACGGGGTCCAGGTGCGCCAGGCTGTGGATCTTGCGGTAGGTGTCCTGCTCCTCCTGGCACAGGATCCGCGGCAGCTCCACGGCCGACTCCAGGCAGACCTTCCCGATGGCCTCACGGGGCACGACGTGGATGGGGATCTCCACCCGCTCATACTCGGAGCTCTTCTGCGCCTGCACGGACTGAAAGCAGGTGTACAACACCCGGCCTGTCTTGGTGTTCTTGTCCTCGATGAAGCAGGAGAAAATAAGACCCACGAAGCACTGGTCCAGCATCTGGTACATGGCTTGGGTCCTCACGTCAACGTGGGATGGCCACACGGTGATGTGCGGGTGGGAGTGGTACCACCCGACCACCCGCATCGGCCTGCCGGTGATGTCGGCCAGCCTCTCCGCTTCCGTGGAGGCCGCCGACAGCTGCTCCGGGGAAATCTCCACCCGGTCTTTCCTCTTATCCGAGCGGCGGAGGATGATGACGGAGTGGATGTGGACGATTCGGGTGGTTTCCACCTCCCCGATGCACAAACCCATCACCTCCTCTTTTTCGGTGCTTAACGCGTGATTCATACACACCAGAAAGGCGTCGGACTCCAGATGAACGGCGCTCACTGCCATGTTTTGATCGACAAAGCGGGGTTTCTATCCGGTGCGAGGAAAAAACATAAACAAACGGGCGCACCGCCTCACTTCCGTGTTCTGAAGTCCTGCCCAAACAGGTTCCGTGTTCGCGCAGCCGGACTCGTGTATAAGTCAAAGGTTCCGCTTTTTTCGAGTGTTGTAAAAAAAAAGTTCATACATATTTTTAATCTATGTAAAAATTAATAATAATTGATTTTTTAAGATTAATAAAAATATAAATAGACAAAAGGCTTGTTATGTTATCATGGCATATGTATTTAAACACACTCGTGTTTCTCTTGATATGTTATGTTTTTCCTGTAAACCAGGGGTTTTCAAAGTTTGAGGCTGTGGGCCTCCCCCCAGAAAGTATAAAACAACTGCGCCCCCCTCCCCGTAAATATATAAATGACTTAACATTTTGTATTTTATGAAATAAATGAATTAAATCTGTTTAACATTTTTTAAACATTTCGTAGATACACACATACATACATTCTTCTGTGAGAATTTTTGGAATATTTCAAACATATTTTAAATGTGTCCCATCACTTTAACATCTTATTAAACATTTTTAACATGCTAATCATTTTACAAGGATTAGTTTGGAAACAATTTCTTTTTCCATTTGCTATCAGCAATCCTTTGCTTATACCTTCCTCAATAGGAACAGTGATTTTGGCAGGGATGCACTTTGGAAAGGAACAAATGCAAATCATTCTTTATCTGTAGCCTTGAGCGGTCGGCCTACTTGCTTTTACTCAGGGTCAATGCAGAAAATCCACACCCATACAGGT
>JAQLOL010000011.1:3131267-3144146 GCA_029783665.1 Naso thynnoides | reverse complement strand
ATGTAAGAAGGGGGGAGAGACAGAAATGGTAATAAGGAAGGGAGACGGGAGACATGTGGAAGGGAGGAGAGGACAGAGGAGTGCGGTGGCAGATGAGGAAGTCAGAGATGTCAACAAGGCTTAGTTGTGGTCAGACCAAGAACTTGACTCAGGCCTTTGAGTGTGCTGCTGTGTCACAGAAGACAGTTTGAAGCAGCATTCAAATTATGTTGTTGTCAGTGACAGCTTGCTGTATAATTTCTTTTTAAAAAAAGGAAAAAATTCAGTCCAGACACTCGGCTCCTGCGGCTATTAACATTGATGTTATTACTAAAATTGCTTTCTGCAATTTTTTAAATTTTTTCTGATGCTCGCCAACACAAGCTGGGAGTGACTTGTTGTTGCCATGGTGACTTAGTTGATGCTGGCCCACTTCATTCTGCTTTGTTCAGTGTGGCCTGACTTTGTGAACGGGTTATCTGAAGCATGACCACGGAATATTTGCATGCTCAGCAGCAGTCACGTCCAGTCTGAAATATCTGGGTCACTCTGTGTTTTTCTGTGTGTGTGTGTGTGTGTGTGTGTGAGTGTGTGCATTGTTGGTTTGTAGGCTTCAAAGAGAGCATTAATGACTTGGGACCCCTCAGTGTTTGTGGGTGAATGTTGCAAACGTTTTGAGTGTTGACCAAAGTTACTTACATCTCCGTCCATGATCCCACAGAATTATGTAAACCTGCACCATCACTGCCTGTTGCATGTTTGAAAATCTGGTCTCTATGGTGACATCAGCAAGTACACTGTACTTCATTGTGTTGTGGTGCTCCTCTAGTTAAAGAGAGAAAAAAAGAGGCTACTAAACTGTCAGTCACACTTTAGAGCAATGCTTCTTCATGCCCCATTTCAGCCTGAATGAGTGCCTATTCCAACCACCTCCTGCAGTACTTTCTCTACAAAATGCAACCGTGTTTACACAGCAGCTCAGGAATTTAAAACAAAGAGTTAGTGACATTGTTTTGTAATGATACAGCAACAGCAAGAAATTTAAAACAGAAATCTTGTTGTGACAGCAACCTTCTTGTTTACATGCTGGGAAACATAGAAGATGACATAGACAGGCCTGGCTGAGGGGAATCTTGTTGACAGTGTGGTGTAAAAGTATCTAAAAATAAAAAAAAGGTATAATTTCTGGTCAGTCATGTTGTATTTTAGCTCATTGAAAGTCTTGGTTGACCTTAAATTTGGCTCCAATGCCATATTGATCCTGCTTATGGTTTTGGAGTATCCTGGTTATATGTTTGCATGTTTCAGAAAAACCCTGATAACAATATAAATGTAATATAAGTGTTTGTGATAAAGCAGAACTTTACTGATGTCGTTTAAGTTGTTTTTGTAACTAATTTGGTTTAACTACAGCAAATGATTATTTTCACTGAAAAAAGAATCTGCTTATTATTTTGTCTTTTGATCCATTAATTGATTGGTTTGTAGATTTTCTGACAATAGAGAGAAATGCCATCACCATTTCAGAGTGCCAAATAATAAATTGAAAATAAATTTAAATTACTAAAGTAATCACACAGAAATGCAGCAAACCTTCATATTTTTGAAGTTAGAGTAAAAAATGTTTTCCAAAATAAAGGACTTAAGCAACTAAAATTTAAAAAAAGATCAAAATGACTAAAATAAAAATGTTTAAAAAAATATCGAACATAGTTGCCAACTGGTTTTCTGTCAAACTAATTAATTATTTGACAAATTTAGTTTCAGATATACTGTTTACATAGCAGCCACCTTACTTTAAAACAAATAATCATATTTAATAAGCAGTTTGTATGTTTCTGCACAAAAATGAACCAGTAACTAAAGCTGCTAGATAAATGTTGTGGGATATGGAATACAATATTTACCACTAAGATGTGGTGGCATAGAAAGTATGAAAGGAGGAGACTCAAATAAAGTACAAGTACCTTATATGTGTACTTAATTTCAGTACTTGGCTGTATGTACTTATTTCCCTCACTACACATGACTCATTTACAGTTAATACCAAGATTAAGATGATTGTCAATTGAATGTATGTATAATCCAGTCAAGGTTTCATGGCAGCTACATTCTTTGTCTGTCTGTCTATCTGTCTGCCTGTCTGTCTGTCTGTCTGTCTCTGTAGGGATCCATTCAGCAGCTGGTGATAAAAGACGATCCCAGAGCCGCTGAGGAGCAGTGTGAAGATGATGATCCTTATGTGAGAAACACACACATTCACACAGTAGAGGTGGTTGGCACACAGGAACTCACTGTTTATAACAGAACCACAGCAGTTTAATTCTGTGCTAATAACATTTACATGAATCAACAGCACCCCCGAGTGGTTAAATGACTTAGGTTCACCATAGATGCCCCTCTTATTTGCCTGACTGGACAAATGGGTTAACTAACAGTAATCGGTCAATGTTTAGTTCTTTGCAGCTCTCCGTAAGTGTCATATAAGTACTTCATTCATAAAATGACTGATCCAGTACCTACAGGATTTGACACTGACTGCTTACAGTTAAATTTAAATTGTTCCTGTCATTTATGACAGTATCTGAAACTGGCAAAACTGTCCATCACTACATCATCATTGGTTGACATAATTTTTGCTGTAAGCTTTTTTCTTCTCTCTTGATCTAACACATAATGTGATGATAAAGGCCTCTGGATACACAAGTGGAGATGATGCTCTGGATGACAGAGAGACAGAGGAGGAAATGATGAAGAACTCGCAGGAGAGAAAA
Source organism: Naso thynnoides (assembly GCA_029783665.1). Lineage (NCBI taxonomy): Eukaryota > Metazoa > Chordata > Actinopteri > Acanthuriformes > Acanthuridae > Naso > Naso thynnoides. The sequence continues at coordinate 3,141,393 of JAQLOL010000011.1, read as the reverse complement.
TACGGTACAGCACAGGTAGGTTATTGTAAAACAATGTCCTGTAGCTTTACTAAACAACAGCTGCAAGAAAGGATTTGGTCATAATCTGGTCCAGTAATTACCTTTATGTGTGTGTTTGTGTGTGTTTGTGTGTGTGTGTGTGTGTGTGTGTGTTTCCTCTCTGTTCCGATGTCATGTTTTTTTCTATCACAACCAGTAAGTCAGTTTGACCCAAACATCCCATACCAACACTGACTTTGAAGCTACAAAGAAAACTGTCCTTCAGAAACTGACTAACAGTTGAGGAATGTGAAAGCAAAGTTCTTCAAACTGAGTCCCATAATTCAGTAGCCATCCTGGAAACGCCAATGTGTGGTTATTTCAGACTAGCAAGACCAGGGACCTAAAAACTGCATGTAAAGAATCAGTAACAATGTAAACACCTTTTTTCCTATTAGTTATATGTATACTATGCATGGGCCAGATATCTCGAAACAAATTGTTTAAAGGAGAGCTATTATACTCATTTTCAGGTCTTTCATCTCCTATAGGGCAGCTAAACTTAGCATTAATCCAGCTCAGGTGCTCATTGAGGAAGTAAATAAATTCACATGGAATAAATCCATAAAAAACAGGAACGCTATCAACTTCTATCCGGTGCTCACCTCTTTAGGAAGATTTGACAAAGTGAACTGTACTTCATGCACCTGAAAAAAAAAAACACTGAGCAATCTCGAACAAAGTGTTGACAGTAATCCATGAAGCAGAGAGCAGAGTGCAGCAGTATCTGAGCAGAGCGGGGCAGGGGCCAGACATTGGCTTGTGTGCACGCGCTGACATACCCATATAAGGAAGGCCAGCACGCATTAATGTCATGGGAAAAACACTGTAAAAAAAACACAGCATGCGGAGCTGTGCAGAGCCAACTGAAACAGCCCACAGGACTCACTTCCAAATGCATGTACCTCAGAATATGATGCTCTGGCATCGCTTTACACGAGTATCTGACATTATGATAACATTTATAGGTCAGCAAAGATGGAAAAGCATAATAGCTTTCCTATAAGGTGCAGTCCAGAGTGCCAACACAACTGCTTAGAAATGTTTTCAGGTTCAGCCATTGTAGAGCAGACCACAGCTTTTTTTTTTGACATCTTTAAATCTTTCTATCTTGATTTAAAGGAGGAGGACAGTGTTCCAGTCAGAGCTCCACCCACTGAAGCTCCAGAGGTGGAGCTTGATGAATACTCTGGTCACCAGACCCCAACAGAGGCCAGTGAAGAAGTGCTGATAAGAGGTGTGAATGTACCTTATTCTTTCTGGTTGTTTTATGTTTTTTTTTCTTTTTTCTTTTTTTTTTTTTGTTTTGTGGTCCGTCAAAGTTCTATGCTTTATTCCCGTCTGATGTGAAACACACCACAATGCATTTACAGCTTCTGGAATGTTTTTATGTTTTAGTAGGATTTTATAACTTATGAACAACATCAGTACAAAGAATATTTTCACTGAATCTAACTTTTTGATTAACCAGTGAAACAGAGCAGTTTGATCCCAAGACTAGTTTAATACATTTGTGTTGAGGGAATGTAAAAGTAGTGCTTAGCTCTCCAACTTTGCCTTTTCTGAAGTGCCCAGCCTCCATCTACTGCAGCACTGCACTGTTTCAATTGTATAATAATTGATCTTGATAGAAAACGGAGATGGAAGTGCTTTGTTACAGCAGCAACTGTAATAAGATGCTACAAAAAAAACATGTAGATTAAGAAATGCAGCACTTTGTTTACACCAAATCCCTTGTTACAGTACATTTGTCTGTGTGATGCTGAGTAAGTAGGAATCTGATTAGTCAAACCAAGTGATGATGTCATATGTTATGTGTGCAGGGCCACAGCGGACAGAGGAGCCAGGGGAGAGATCAGGAGATGTAAGTTCAGACGTGTTAATTTCCTGTCAAAGTTGTTAAAAACATTACACCTTATTTTTAATATTCTGCCCAACAAAACCACCCTTACCATCTCTCTTCATTTGGCACAATGACATGTGAGTTTTATTTAAATTTACAGGGTCGTGTCAGGCATGGTTTGAAAGGAGAGCGTGGGGATCCTGGACCAAGAGGCCCACCTGGACCACCAGGCCCCAACCCTTCACCTGGGCAATCTCAGCCTGGACCGAGAGGGACACAAGGACCACCAGGAGCCCCTGGATCCCCGGGACTGCCGGGGAGGGATGGACAGAAGGTGTCTGTTTTATTACATTGCAGTCATTTTGAAGATCCTCATAAGACTTCATACGAATGAGAAACCCCTCTCTTTCTTTACAGGGAAGCAAGGGGGATAAAGGAGACCCAGTAAGCTTTTTATCTCTTCAGTTCTTCTGTCTTCTTCACGTTGTTTGTATTACATGTACAATAACAACTGAAGTGTGTTTATATCCAGGGTCAGAGAGGATCTCAGGGATTTCCAGGTTTGGATGGAGAAGCTGGGGCTAAAGGAGAGAAGGTACAATGAAAAGCATACATGGTTGTACTAAATAACTTATTACAAGTGGCAAACTCTTCCTTCGTAATACAGTGCAATTTTCCTTTAATGTTCTGTGTGTAATTAATTCACTGAAAAGACAGATCTTTTCCTTCTGCTTTTTCTCTCTCTCTGTAGGGAGACCCAGGAGTTGGTATGCCCGGCCCTCCCGGCCTCCCTGGGCCACCTGGACCCCCCAGATCACGAAGTGTACCTGTGAGTATCACAGTGGGTTTTGGTTTGTACACATAGCATTGTGGTATCATCCTGTATTTTTTAAGAAATGATCACAAATTTAGGAAATGGAAATGAGGGCCTATCGTAGTTTGCAACCAGAGTGAAGGACGAGACAATGAAAGTAGCACAAACATGCACATGTATGTGTTATATTCTGTTTATTTGGATCATAGTACGGAGCAGATGCCCTGGGATCTGGCTTTGAAGACCTGGACAGCGACACTGAACTCGTAAGGGTAAGAGAAACGTCTCAGAGATACAGGGTTTGGCCTCAAAGTTTAATTAAAGTTAAAACAACAAAAACCTTCTTTCCACCAGGGTCCTCCTGGTCCCCCAGGGCCTCCAGGACCTCCCGGTCCCCCAGGAACCATCCCGTCAGCGTCGGAGACAGCTGACGGTCACTCTCCAGGGTATGCTGGACCAAGCGGTGCCCCCGGCAGAGACGGGCTCCCCGGCAAACCTGGAATACAAGTAAGTTTCCCAGAGGGCATATGGTATTCACTTAACTACAAATAATTTGCCATGGCCAAGAGGTGTTTTATGAATTTACTCTTCATGTGGAGGCATGCAGAGCCTGCCTATAGGACCTGCAGACACACAGGTTAACAAAAATAAAGACACTTAATAATTGATCAAACATTGTTGGTCTGGCAATGGTCAAACTTAAATGTAATTATATTATTTCAGAGCAGTATTGACTATGCATGTCTATGTTTTCAAAGCTCACTAAACTGATGACTTTGCTCAAAATGGTTGTGAGGCTAAAAGTTTAACAAACTGGTTCTTAGTATCTAGCCAAACACGGTCCACATTTCCCAAATGTAATACACCAAAACACCAAATTGTTGGCTTATTATTGAGCAGGAAGGAGCCAAGATGAATTTAGGAGGTCTGGACCAATATTAGAAGCTTCTTATATAGTTAGTCTAAATTAACTAAATAAAGTTAGAAACAGTTAGGGAGAGCTATTTTAAAAAATCTGTAAGGTAGACTTGTGTTTTAATCCGTTGTGTTGTGTTGATGGAATCAATAGTAGATCAAGGAGTCGTTTGCATAGAAATGGAAACTGATGTTGCACTTATGGAAGATTTGACTGAGAGGTAACATATAAATGTAGAATAATGACCAAGGACTGAACATTAAGATGCTCTGTAGAATGACAATGGCCACACAGAATTATCCATTAGAGACACTGAAAACAAAATCAATCCAAAACTCTTCCTGATATACTGACTCAGGGCTCTAGATGATCAATTAAGAAAGTTGGCAGTATTAAAAGCTGCAGAAACATCTAAAAACAATAAAACAGAAGTTTGACCATTTTTCAGCGGCTAAAATAAAATCATCAATAACTGTTTCAGTGCTGTGACCGTAGACAAAACAACACAGTCAGTTGTTAATTATATGATCAATGAGCTGCACTTTTTTTCTCCAAGCCCTCAGCTGGTGTCACGAATAAAAGCAGTTTGAGCTCCATTTTGCATTAAAAGGTTTTAATACTGTGAAAGATGTTGTAGCATGATGTGTAAATGTGCCAGTATTTTACCTGTTAATTACCTTCTCATTTGTGTCACTCGTAGTTTTGTTGTATTTCTGTCTTTAATTTCATTGTGTATGCTTGTTTCTTTTGTTTTTCACCTTTCAGTCTTCTTAAAATTTTAATATACTTGTATTCAGATAAAGTAATATCTTTTATTCCATTTCCATTTAAAAATCACTCGTGTAGGTGTTTCTTGTAGCGATCACTATCTGTGTGACATGACCAATGACCAGTCTTTTATCCTCCCTCTTCCTCTGCTCTCATCACCTCGTCAATCTTTCCTCTGTCCCCTCCTCATCCTTCATTTCACGTTCTGCTTCACTCCATCCATCTCCTCCCCCTCTCCGCTCTGTTTCAGATGTTTGACGATTGGTTTAGTGGTTCTGGGTCCGATGGCTCAGGTTTGAGCTCAGAGCTGTTCTCTGACCTCGGCTCAGGCCTCGACTCTGGTTTCAGTTCTGAGCCCAGTTTTGCGTCTGGTTCTGGGCTTGACTTTGGGTCTGCTTGGGGCTCAGGCGAGGTATAATGTCCTGGTTTGCTGGTTTGCTCAGTAAACCAGCAAGCAATAAAAGGCAGAATTGCAGTCGAAAGCCTGAGAATTGAGGACGAAACATAATTCTACAATTTTGAAAAACAGCAGATGTTACTGGAATCTGACACAATCAGTTATTTATGTGCTCAAACCCTGTGATGGAGACTGAAACTTAGTGCCTTAATGCTCAAGCTAATGACTGTACATTATCTCCGACCATGTTGTCTTAATTACTTAATTGACAGCTGGCTGAATTAATTACTGACTGACAGCTGGCAGAGGTGCTCAGTGTGAGCGTGTGTGTGTGTGTGTGTGTGTGTGAGAGAGAGTGATTTGCATGCGTTTTGCTCTCTGAGTTACAATGTCTTCAGCTGGGGTGTGTGTGTGACACGATATTCCACCTGTTTGGAGTGTGTGAACCACGTCTTCATCAGGATTTCACACAAATTAGATGTTAACTTTTTCAAAGGCTTTTTTCACAGCTGTCTGTGTTTCCTCTAGTTCACTGAAGACTATCTTAACCTTGACAAATACAGCGAGATTTTAGACAATAGTGTGCTTCCAACTTTATGTCGACAGTTTGTGTCTGACACATTTGCAGCATGACAACGCCATCATACACAATGTGCGAAGAATCGGTTCTGATGTGAAACAAACTGGGCCGTCATGTGCTGAGTCCAGTCCTCAACATCACCCAGGACCTTTGGGATGATCTGGAACAGAGTCCCTCCTGCCCAACGCCACTGTTTGACCTCACTAATACTCTTATGGCTGAATTAAAGTAAATCTCTGCAGCGTGTTTCCAAAGTCTAGAGGAGCGCACAAGGCCAAAAGAGCGAAGGCTGTTTTATCACCACATTCATGCCATGCTGATAATAAATGTTCAGCTATTATATTTGTGTGTTCAGTGCTTTCAAAATGATGTGTGAGTGTGAGTGAGTATAAAATCCAGAGCAGCCCAGCAGGAGATCATCCAGAATCAAGTGAAAGTGCACGTAAGGATTGTACAATAATGTGCATGTAGTTGGAAGACAGATGAGGAGCCTGCTGACATGATAACCGCCGACTCTCAAGCATTTAAAACAGCACCTTTGCTAAGCCACGCCCCCTTTAGTTAGTGTTGCTGTGTCTGTCAAGCTCTTGGAGGTACTGTTGTATGATTTCACACTGTAACTAACTACAGTGCCTGGTGAAATATTTTCTAATTTTTGGAAAAACCAAAAATTGTTTGCAGACAGAAGTAGACAGAAGGTCTGCGATAAGACTTTGAATGACAAATACAGGAAGTCAAAGTGACTCAGCAGTGAAAACAGTTATGAATAAAAAGATACATGTTAAAGCCGACAGGTCACAGTGCAGCGACTTTAACTTCTGTTTCACTTCAAACATTCGATAAGCAAGGACCCTCCTAACGGTTGAGGACCCGTTCAGGACCAGAGGAGGACACGTGTCTTTGTGTGTTGATGATAAAAGTGAAGCTGGGCTTTATGGTCGGGTTTGAGTTCAGGTTACCAGCTATCAGACTGTGGAGAGCTGCTATGTCCAGACTGCAGCCATAGACTTTAGCTAAGCTGGCCAGGCTTGTTCACACTCTTAATAGCTCTAAGTAACTCAAATTAACCAGCTAATATTAACTAATAACAACATAACGTGGCTTCCGTGTTTATCGAAGGGTTACTGAAGCAGATGTAACGTTGGCTGTGCTTGTTAAACTTTGCAGTGTTCAACGGGGAGTGCGGATGCCTGAACAGTTTTTCCCAGAGCATAATGTTACACTTTTCAGTATTTAATTTTGGAAAGGTAAAGAACGTAAATCTCCTTCAAACCCGGCCGAATCACTTTCAAAAGTGTCCCAGACTCAACGTTTTACCACGATGAGCTTGAAATGATTAATGATCGATCACGATTAATAGACTTTGCATGCCTCTGGTTCTATGGACTGAGCTCCTGGACTCATGGACTTCACCTCCTTCTAGATCTTTACACTCTCAGAATCCAAGATGTAGCAACAACATTGTGATTGTTTTGTTGTTGTGTTCTGTACACGTGACATCCATGACACGTGTGTCCGTCCTAAGGAGAGGGATCCCTCCTCTGTGGTTCTCTTGGAGGTTTCTTATTTTTCTCAGATTCTTTACATCGATTTAGGGTTTTTTAAGTTTTTCCTCACCCAGTGAGAGGGTCTACGGACAGAGGATGTCACGTCTGTGCAGTTTGTGAAGCCCCCTGAGATGAATTGTAATTTTTGACTTTGGGCTATACAAAAATAAATTTGATTGATGGATTGAAATCCACAGAACCAGCCTGAAAATGACGAAAGTCTGAAAAGATTGCATGAGTTTTAATGGAGGACAGCCGTGTAGCTGTCAGACCCTGATCAGAGCTGGTAGATGCTGCACTGTGATTGGTCCGTTTGTGTTCAAGGGCAACGGACTCAAGTGGTAGAGCAATGCTTTTGCCCTTTCATCTACTCTTTTCTCAAGAAGACGGTGACCCAGACAGCTTCAAAAAATTTCTTACAGAGACGCATCGAAATTAAATCCAAACGCTTACCCTAATGCTGGGTTATCGTCTTGAGGAATGCTCAGGCTAAATGGCCTCTAAATACATGTAAAATTTGCATTTTAGAAGTTTTAACGTTATGGATTAAATTGTGCTCAATTTCGATCATTTTCTTAATGTTTCCTTGCTTATAGAGCGGTCAGCTAGTCGCGATTAAAATTTCAGGTTAACGTCAGAGAAATTAGTCGCCACCTGCACCCCCGGTCTCCATCAGTGCATGTTTTTAAATTTACTGTAAACTGTTCCGCTAGGTGTTTCCACAAATGAGGTATATTACTATCACACACACACACACACACACACACACACACACACACACACAATAAAGCATCATGTGCGACTGTGACAGTAGTGATTGTCTCTCTCAGTCCCATAGGCAGACTCACGGCATTTGTTGACTCATAAATCAGTTTGTAAACAAAGACGGAAGGAGCACAGGTAATTAGTGGAAGCAGCCTTTATTGGTTTGGTAATGCACCCACCGTCCCCTGAGCTGCTGGCAGCTTTATTGTTTGACGTCTCCAATATCAGTCCAAGATGATTCCTCACTGATGGACTCATTATGGAAATTACAGATTACATTTGACTCGTGGGTATTTTATCTGTGACGGTATTCTTATTATTATTATTATACACTGAAGGCATCAGCTTACCGCTATTCATTTCTTACGAGTTCATGAAAAGATGAATTAATCAGAAAATGAAGGTAAAAATAAGAACTGTGTATTTGTTTTTTTCTCTACTAGTCTCATGTCAGCCTACAGCAGCTCTGCCTGATGCTGCATTCATGTCCTGTCAGACGTAACAAACATGCAAAGTGACATGGAAGAACTTGTCCCCAAGCTCTTTGTCTCCTGTAAAGCCGAGCAATATGCACTCTTGAGTCTTTGTCACAGGTCGCATGTGTCAGTGGAGTCTTGAACTCAAGAGTAATGTTTCCCAATGATAGTTTACAGAACACGGTAGAGTTTTCAGGAGGAGGTATTTACATCAATGTTTACACGATATGTTAAAACACCCCACTGCTCACGACAGCTGATGCTGAGAAGAACCTCCAGGCAGTCTCTGCAGGAAGACACAACCAGCGATGACACTTGCCATCATATCATTAATTAAAACTGCTGGCTGCTGCTTCATTTGCATTTTGCATTTGCTCACACCGCCGCGTAAAAGCCGTGCATGAGTGACCAGATTGGTTATATTTCCTGCAAACAGCTCGTGGATCAGATTCAAAACAGAGATGTGACATTCTGCTGTGTGTGCAGGTGACTCTGAGTGATGGTGTGTGAACACAGTTAATGTCGTTTCTGTCTCTTTCAGTGGCATTTTGCAGCAGCACTTAACACATCACTAATGCTACATCCACGTTCCTGCGTCTTAAATCAAAGATGCTTTGTTTGTATCCTCACTAACCCGGCGTCTCAGCAGCTCAAAGACGGAGCAGTTTAGAGACAATCGAGTCCACGTTTTATTTTGAAGACTCTGGCCTGGTGTCTTACTATGAACAGACGCAGACAGAGACGTTTGGAAATACTGGTACTGATACCCTTTGTGATTGGTCATGCCCAAGTCATGTGACTATTTTACGGAAGAAAACAAGTCTTTATGAATCATGCATGTCTGTGAGCCTCGACTACGTTGTTGCTTCTGCTTGCAGCTGTTGTGCAGTTAAATTCTGCATTTTATCATCATGCTGCTCCTGCTTGCGGAGGAAAGATTATTATTCAGCGAACCGCGACAGTTCCCATGTTCAGCGGCACCATCAGCCCTACATTGATTGAGAAAAACCTTATTTACGGAGTTGTGGTTCCGGAGGAGTGGTGAGAAAACTTTTGCATGTTGGTCCAGATCGGCCCTGATTGACCTGAACGAGAAAGTGCTTCCGCATGTGGAGGGAATGACAAAAATGCAGATATTTTCACAAAGGTGACCTGCACACTGTATTAATGTTACTTAAGTCAGGAGGTAAGACGCTGTCATCGCCTTTCTGGAGCCAGATTAACGTCACATCAAAACACAGCGTACAGAGCCAAAGTGATGGAGGGTGAGTCATGTTGCAGTGCCTGGAAGTCATTGACGGCAAACACAAGTACACACTAAGTAAAACAACTGCTTGCTTATTCTGTGGACTACACGACAGAAAGAGAAAACATTTTTTGAATGAATAGGTGCTGTGTGACGTTGAGTGGTCACGTGATATGCGTGTAGTTTGGCTGGAGAGTAGAGCAGCTGCGGAGCTTACGTCTCACATGTGGACGCAGCAGTGTGGATGTAGCCTAAAGTGCTGCTGTTTCCAGACAGCTTTTGCAAATGTTGTGTTAAAGTGTCTATTGAATCTCATTCAGACCTTCCTACAAAAGATTCACACTAACATTCTCTCGCTGGTACATTTACAAAATATCCCATAATAAAACAAAAAGACAGAGCTGCTGACTAGAGACAGAAATTTACTCAAAACTACAATATGTCCTACTGCAATTTCTAAACTGCTGGGAAGTGCAGTATTTGTAAAAGGAGAAATGTGTGTGTAAAAATACCGTTTTAGTTCAAATATTCTGGTGCTGCAGTTTCCCTGGCCTACATATTCTACAGACTTAAAGGAATAATCCGGCGAAAAATGATCCCAGGGTCTTTTTCTGAACAGGCACTCATCAAAGAAGACATCCAGAGAGTTTTTTTCGCCCATCGACCTGTATCGGGTTTGACCGGAGCAAAGTTACAGCCCAAAAACGGCTAACATGCATCGAAATGGGGCGGTGC
>JAQLOL010000011.1:3114485-3125914 GCA_029783665.1 Naso thynnoides | reverse complement strand
CGATAAATACAGTTGCATTGAATGTGTGGCCTTCATAGAACTTTGCGCTTCGCTCACCGCCAGGTAGGGTGTAGAGAGCAGGCACAGCGGAGGCTTGGAGCCAGTCACTGTTGCTAGGCAACAGCCACGCTGGCTGTCATCCCAGAAGAAAAGGGAGAGGAGGAAAAAGAGTTTGTTTGCCATGTATTTAAGTTTATCTCCTTGGAAGGCTCTTGCACTCGCCAGGCTAATTATACAGTGGCGAAAGAATCAACCATAATGAGTTTTTGTGCATGAAATGTTATTATGTCGCTACCGTCTTTCTCTCCCTCCTCTGCATGAATGTGTTGCTTCCAAACTGTCCCTGGTCACACACAGCTGGTATCTCATTGGTTACACTTTGAAAGGTCAGGGGCAACTAAGTGGAGCGCATTGGTCCGGGGGCAAATCCGAGCAGTGCGCATGGCCAAGGGTAGCGGTGTCGCTTGGTCAAGCGGTGTCACCCTCTGCACAGAAAAACAACGGGACAGCCAGCGCAAAGCATGTGTAGAGGCCTTTTCAGAAAAAAACTTTTCAGTTCAACATGCTGTGGGAATAAATACATAGATAAATGAAACACACACGTTAAACACCCCAATTAGTTCTAAACGGGTAGTGATTGATGCTGCGGTTAAACGGAAAACCACTTAAACAGAACAACCCTAATGGGCACACATGACATTTTATGTTTTCAAAGCATGCGCGAAATAACATGTTAGTTTGTTAAAATGACTTTATATTGTCAATGTGGGGATGCTAATCAAGAATCAAACTAAAAGAAAAAGTCACAAGTCAGGTGAGTGTACGGATTAAACCTCCATGATTCTTAACAAGATTTGGATTGATTAATGTCAAATGCATTGTTTTACTTACATTGTCACGCATAACAATGGACTGAAAACAAAATTAACTGGAAGTAAAAATTGGTTGCAGCTTTATTTGTAACCAGTGCAACTCTGTGTATCGCTCTATTATCTCTGGATGGTTAGTGGTTGTCTCTTGGTGTGAGGATGGAGAAGCTGTGACACATTCAGGTTAACGATTTGATCTGAAGTGTGGCGCTCGGCGCAGCGAGTCAGTGTGAATAGTTTACAGCCGGATAAACAAGAGAGGAGGTGAGGGAGTGAGAAAGGAACTGGAAGACTTAGGATGACAAAGGCCGACAGCCAGAGAGACACAGAATAACAGACTGCGAATGTTAGTCAGTATTCAAATGTGAAGTTTTTTGCATAATTTCAGTAAGAGATAAAATTTAAATTGGATTTACATGTGGTAAGGTCAAATAAAGCTTATCGTAATGGAAGAAGAATCACTATAGAGAAGCACAAGAAGGAGAGAGAGAGAGACTATTTTTTTAACTCTACATTTTAGGGGCTGACCAGTATATCTGTTTTTAGATATTTGGAGCATATTGAAGATATTTTGGTATCTGCAGTATGTTCTCTGATATGCACTGATATTGAATCTGTTTTTAAGGTCAGAAAAAATCAATGGACAAGTGATTTAATGGGGTGTAATCACTTAATTTGTCCAGCAGTTGGTGGTCCGTTATTTAATAACATAAGTGGAGTATTTAGTGTGCATTACTCTGTTTGGAATAAAGTTTGTTAAAATGTGAGATATTCTCCCTCCACTGTCTTTGTCACAAATATGTAATAACCACATTCTTGCTCCTTTTGCTGGGCAGTATGACCAAAAACTCACATCATGGTATTTTTCAAAATTATACAAATTTTACAGTACATCTCGGTATTTTAATTTTCTTAATTGTTTTTTGCATGACTGGGCGTTTTACTTTTTTTTTCCACTGACTGAGTGATGAATTACTTAAGGAGTAGCCATCTTTTCCACTGTACTCAGCGGGACCATGTCTTTGGCTTGATGGATTGTTACTGAGTTTGTAATCTCGTTCCACTGTTTACTTTTCTTCTCGTAGGCTTTCCCTCGAGCAAACACGTCTTCAGGCGACACCTGACTTCACTTTGGGTTTACTATTTCGCTAGCGTCGCTTGATGTCATGAAAGCCGACCTTAACATTCTTGGTATTCCATGACATGCTTTTGGTTTAGGTGGTGGAGCAAATTGCTGGTGTTGCCTCATCAACATTTGCAGTCAAAAGTTCTTTGGTGTATGTCAGACTTTTTAAAACCGAAAAAAACCCAGAACTGCTCCTCTCTTTGGCACTATTTCTTCATCATCATGGTCTCCTCCAGTTTCTGAAACTTCTTCGTCCGATCTGTCCATCATAGTTTCTTTTCCCAAGAACTAATTCAAGCTTACCTTTCGGCGTGCAGCAGTGAAAAGGGTCCCCTCTGAAACAGTGCCAGAGCACCATTCACCATGTTCCAACTATTAGCACGCGTGTCAGGGTATATGAAAAACTCATATCATATGGGAAATAAATACTGCTGTTCGGTATGAACCAGTATACCCCCCCAACACTGCCTGCTCCCTCATACGTCGGTCAGGCCCTAATATATTTCACATTTCTAGGCTATATTACAGCTGTTATTTATTGGCTGACATACCTGCTGATACAGAGTTTATTGGCGATTAGCTAGAATTGGCCTAGCCAACTTATAAGTCTAGCTCTATTCGTCAGATTATTTAATAAAAAATACATTGCTATAGTTTGTTATGCCACAGAATGAGACAGAGACTGTGTGTGAGAAGTGGACTGCTTGACAGAATGAGAACAGAAATCTGGGAAGGACTGAGGGATCAATAATGAAGACTGTTTTTCTGGACAGTAAATCAGCTCGGCAGTACATTCTCTCCCCTCAGCTGCCACTTTTATCCTCAGTCATAAATACGAGGATTACTTCTTTTCATGACGGGGAACTTCTTGTTGTGTAGTGCTGTTTTAATGATGGAGTTCATGTTGATTTATACACAGCAGAGCTGAGCTGTTCTCTGAGGGATCACAGATAGATAAAGGCTGTCTCTCCATTCTTATGCTGTGCTTTGCAAACATCAAATCAGACAGCAGGGCACGTAGGTAACTGAAAAACATGAAATTGCCCCAACTTTCTCAAACAACTTTCTCAAACTGAGGTTTTTTAAAAAAAAAAAACAATTTCTTCTATTCACGTTTGCCTTTTTCGTTTCAGAGTCGAATGAGAAACACTTTAAAAATACTTTTTGCTCTCACCTTTTCCAGTCCCAACTTATCCTTCGATTCCATCAGATACGTGTTTGATCCGTCTCCGCCCCTCCACATTGCCAGAGCTGAAAGGTTTCACAACAGTCAGTGTGTGTGCTTCCACTGGCACCGCTGAGTTGCATCTACTCCGTTGCAGCTCCGGTGATTCGGAGCGCTCCGCAGCAGATAGGCAAGGTTTCTATTTTTGTCGGATGCTGGAGCATAACACATCAGTTCAGCACAGAGCAGATCGAGCAGAACAGGAAGCCAGACACAGATACAACATTAAAACATTTTCAGAATAAAACGCTCTGTGTTGAGGTCAGATCACGTTTCACTTAACTTCATCATCAAAAAGGTATAACGTGCAGAGCCAGGCCTGAAGTCAGCATCTGATGAAGTCATTATCGAAGGATTTGAGAGGCTGTGATAGCGTGTGATTCATTATTTAATGTAAAATCTTGTCGGTATCGTGACTCCAGCTGTCTAGCGGTGCTGCGCCGTGCTGCGCCGTGCTGCGCCGTGCTGCGCCGTGCTGCGCTGTGCTTCACTCAATGCAACCAGTGGATTCCCCATGTAAGCACCATTTTACACAGCAGGAATTAAATATCAGCTTTCTTTGGTTTAATAGTAAATGAAAACACTTGCTAAAAATTATCGTCCTGTATTAGATAAACCTTTTGCTTTACCGCTCCATACAGCTTGGACTGCCAGAAGCTATAGAGGTGGCAGACAAGTTCCCTAAACTTGTTCTGATGCCCCTTAATGTCCCACTGGCTTCCCAGTAAGACTGCCCCATGAACTTAAAAATGCGGGTGCTCACTATTTTTTAAAGCTGTTGGTTTGAGTGTTGCATTAATTTACATAACCTGAGTTTTTGACATTTCATGATTTCAATCAGTTGCGTAACTGCCGTGCTGCTTTTGGAAAAGGTCAACACTGTCACGTGTTTTTGAGTTCGGTGCAGCTCTGGCACAGAGTCTGAACTTAGCCTTAGTGGACAAATGTTGATAAATTGCTTGTGTGTCTTTTCAATTCGTTGTGGTAGTCAGCAACACCAATTTAAAACGTTGCTAGATCGAGGTCCACTAAATGACCCTGGGCTTACATGCTGTGGACTGGGACATCAGTGGTGGTCCACGTCAATGATCCAATGACCCAGTTGATGTTGAGCAGAAAGAGGATAGAGGAGAGGATACAACAGTGTCACACTCGGGGCCCTGTCTTAAACCCGGCGCAAAGCTGGCACGCTGGTGATGCAGATAACATTGCTATCCCACACCTGGCACAGATATCATTTTGCCACGTCTGTGGGATAGCAAATATACTTTTGCCGACTACGTGCCCATGGGTGGGAGGTCTGAAAGTGAAAGCAGAATGAAGGCGTGTCTCGGCGCAGTGAAGTCAGAACGCGCCTGTGCTTAGACCAGAAAAAACCTGGTCCAAAGACAAGCGCAAACTCTCTGCCCGAACAAGATAAGTCCCACACAGGGTTGTGTCTTATTAGTGTCCTTTTGAACATATTTTCAATCAGAAACAGTCTCGCAGCCAGAAACAGATTAATGTCATGAACTATTAATGGCTTTTTGCCTTTTTTTGATTGCGCCACATGCTCGCTTCTTGGCAGAAATACACCTGAAAATGACCTGTAGACAGTCTTATGAACGCCATGTGAGTGTTACACCGTGTTTTCATTTCTGCATCTGTAGAATATATCAGACATGAAAAGAAAACACTAGAGGAGAGGAGAGAGACAGGAATCAACCCTTTATTTTTCTTTCTCTCTCTCCCCTCCTGGCTCTCACTCTGTCTCTCTTTTAAAGTGTGTGTAAAGTGAATTCAAGTCTTTACAAATAAACTGTAAATATTCAAGTAAACACTGTGTGTGTGTGTGTGTGTGTGTGTGTGTGTGTGTGTGTTAGGGTTATGTGTTTCCAAAATTATTCACACTAATAACGAATGAGGAATTATTAGAATCATAAAACCTATTTAATCTCCACAGACGGAACAAGATCACAGCTGTCAGATCGTCTTTAACAGATCAGTCGCTGCCAGCTGGAGCAACTTTACTGTTTGTGTCCGTATGTTTATTGGATCCAGAAAAACAAGGATTAAAAAATTACGATCTGTTATGAACAAGGAGTTACATCTGACCAAGAGACTGTCTCTGCTGTCTATCGAACTATATCTACTTCTGTCAGAGCCTGATGGACGACCATAATATGGTCATCCATTACATATTATGTAATTTATCGCAAAACTTATCCGACTAAAGAGAGACTTTTTTAAAAAATGTATTCATTTTTTTACTCTACTTGCTTTTGAGGCGACCTGCCGTCTCCATATATTGCACGTTCTCACACTTGCACTTCGCTGGCAGGCAGATTTGTCTCCTTACTTGAAAGTATTCTCTGATAGGAGCTGATAGGAGTGTCTGCTGTGCGCCAGGAGCGCAGGGGGAGGGGCAGAGCTGCTTCCCCTGGCACAAGATGGCAAAGGTGGATTTGGTGGTGGCTCAGTCAGTAGAGCAGGCGCCCCATATACAGAGGCTATGTCCTCGCCGCAGCGGATCTGGGTTTGATTCCACCTGTGGCCCTTTGCTGCATGTCATTCCCCCTCTCTCTGCCCTGTTTCCTGTCCAATCTTCAGCTGTCCTGTCCTGGAAATAAAGGCACAAAAAGCCCCCTAAAAAATATCTTTAAAAGGTGGATTTGGACACTCTTTGAATAAATTAAAACCTTTGTGCCTTGCACCATGGAAGAGTGTAAGATGGGGCCCTCAGGTATAGTTTAACCTACACTAACACTGAAGTCAAAGAGTGTATAGAATACTCAAAAGACTGATGCAAATGTTGCACTTGTTACTTATGGCTGCTAGCAATTTATCTCTGATTAGCTAATGTTAAATAACAGTGTGTGCCCAGCACAGTTGGGTTCTTTTGTTGTGTTTTAGTGATTATTGCTGCAGAAAATTCATCGTTCACTATTGAATTATAAATATTACAACTGATGTATAAAGGAAACTTTTCAAGCACCTTTACAAGTGTGAGAATTTCAGCTTATTTTGTACTAGATTAGATTACAGTTGATGGAATATTTTTAGGTTCTGGACTTTTGGTTTGATGAAAACCAAACATTTGATGACATCACAGCGGGCTTGAGGAAAATGTGATGTGCGTTTGTTGCGGTTCTCTGGTGTTCCGTCGACCAACTACTTTATTGATAAATTCATTGGCAGATTAATTAATAATGCAAGTAATTAATGAATTGCAGCCACAGATTTAAGGCGCCACAGGCTTGAGCATTATTGTTTTATGTAAATGATGGAATGCAAGCTAATGAGGTGACACTGGTGTGGTCCTTGAAGTCCCATGTTTCTGATTTTTATTATCATTTCTCTGAACTAAGAACATTTCTGAATTCTAGATAGAGAAGATGGTTGCGTAGTCTGTGAAGACACCACGGGACTAAACACAATCTGTAATAGTTTGTCTCTTTCTTTTATCTTTTATTCACTCTCTCCTCTTACTTCTCTCTCTTTCATATGTAGACTTATTTTATGTGCTGCCAGAAAGTCACAGGATAAATGATTCTCCCTTTTTTTCTCTGCGCTGTTTAGATTTCTACCTGAAAGACTCCATCTTTTACACGAAGGGTTTCTCTTCCTGTATTTGTAAGTTAAAAGTGATTCATACTCTTTTGTCTACGACCCTGTCTGTTGTAGCAGATAGTGATATTTTTTAATTGACCTTCAAAAATACCTTCAAACAAGCTTTGATGCAAAGATGTTGGCAACTGAAAGCAGCATTTGTAATATCCATCGGTTCTGGGGTGAACCTTGACATTTGAGTCTTTCTGTACATTATATATTTTTCTCTATTTCCTCACCGCTCTTTCGACTTTGACAGGCAGGTGTCTGGTGAGGGCAAGACGATCCTCTATTACATTGCTGCCTTGACATTTTGTGTATTTGTTTATTTTCCTTGCTGCACTGAGCGAGGATTTCAGGTTTCAAAAGGAATTTCCAAACAAATGAAAATGTTTTCCTTTAACACTAATGAATTTGGCTTGTTGTGAGAAGGTGGCCGCAAAATGAGTCACTTTATTCAAGAATGTATACAGACTTGTAACCGAACTTCATGCTTCATCAACAACTCGAGCTTGCAGAAGTTAGATGCTGGTGCATAATAGGGTTGAGCGTAGAATTCCCCTACAGCAGGACTGTAATGTTGCTGGGTAACAGAAGCTAATTTCTCTAAAGCAAAGACTGTCAGGATAAGGCGTTCAGTTGTTCTCAATAACAGTTTTGTGATGTAGAAGCTCGATACCCAAAGGCAGCCCAGACAACAGGAGTGAAAGTTCTTTTCTCTAAAGCAAGGAGTTCAGGTCCTGCCACATCAGTATTTTAAAAAAGAGATTTTACTTGTAATTCATTAAAATCACAGTAATTTCTATATTTGTTTCTATTTGCATCAAATTTAACTTTGGCAATCTTTACTCCGAATTTATTTCGTGTACCTGCGGTGAGCTTGACCTGAAGAGTGCAAAATGGCTGCCAGTGAGTTAGCAATTAGCTGACCGACCACAAACTACAGCAGACCACAAGCTATCTCTGCAAACAGTCAGTACGCCACCTTTAGAACAAAATATTTTACAAAGACCAGCAGATTAATTTCACTTTGCTTGCAGTTTTTTATAGTGCAGGTTTTGAAAAAAATTTTTTCTGAAGTGCAAGACAAGAACAAAAACAATGCCATGGTTGGACAATGTTGTTGATGGTGTTTAGGTGGTTTGGTTGCTTTTATTCTCATGCTGTGGGAACTCTCCTTAGCACTCAAATGGAGAAAAATGTAGGTTTTATTTACTGACCTTTTTATTTATTTATACATTCACAGATTTTATACTTTAATAGTTGTGACAGGGAACAACAGATATTACCTTGTTCTCTAAAATTACCATGAAATATCTTGAATCATATTTTTGGAAGTCAATTTATCTAAGGCAAGCTGTCAATTATGAGATTACGCTAACAATTATTTTCATTATAGTAATAAGTAATAAGAGTAATAAGTTGAATATATATCAATATAATGTAGGAAAAGATAAAACAGTGTTTCATGATAAGATTGTTCTGAACTTTATTCACTGAAATTCAGCTTGGAGCCTTTTTTAAAATTTGCTTCCCCTTTTATGTTAAGGACTGATAAAAGTTAAAAGTGGTGTTGTGTGGGTTTGGGGTCATGATTTTTTTTTTTTTTTAGGCTGTTAAGCACATTGGCATTGCTGTCTCGCCTGGCTCCAGTTTTGGTGCACACATTTTTAACCGTGTACCTCTCAAAGCGCTTGTGGTGAAAACCTCTCACTGCTGTTCAAAGCTCCTGTGATAGAGGTGTAAACACAAATCCACCGCAGTGCTCCTAATAGGCAGCCTGGCAGATATCCTCACAGCCAACATAGCACCAGCAGCTTTAGTAGCTGCAGTTAATGGTGGAGATCCACAGGATCTGTGGTTTTCACGCATCCCATTCATTGTCTATGTAGGTCACTGTGCAATGCATTCTGGTAGCGCGGCGGTGTCTTTTTCAAGAGATGAGGCGCTGTGTCAGCTTCTCCTCATTTGCATTAAGTAGAGGTCTGGGTTACTTCTAAATCAGGAACGTCCAGCTCGAATCGCTGCTTCTGCAAATTCTTGTCCAACCTTTTAAACTGGTCGACGTTGATCTAAAATAAAGTCAGATTCAACAACTGATTGGCTTGTTTCTCGCCTAAATTTTTTTCTGAAACATTCATTGTACTATTTTCGAGATATAACAGAAAGTAGTCAAGCGAGCTGCCGTGTTGGTCTGTTTTGAAATCCTCGAGCAGCCCAGCAAGTGAAGCGTTCGTCCAATCAGGTGTGTCAGGAGGTGTTTGTGTTGATGTTGGTTGAATCAAATATCATCCATCACCTAGTGGCTCGCCCATCAGGCGTCCGATGCTGGGAAGCCGTGCGCTCCCTCACTTCAAAAAATGCCAGTGTGGATCTCCACCATCACGGGCTAGTTCAGGAAACCGTGAATCACAAACAGTTGAGGCAGAACAGCCAGCGAACTTCAGATGCAAAATCAGAGAGCATTTTGTCAGTAAAATATCATTCAGTTCAGCAACATCACCTACAGATGTTGGTGTGAGATGAAGTGCTGTAAAGCGTCACACAGTGCGATTCTGACCGCTCACCCGAGTTTCAAAGAGGCGACTGCTGGCCGGGATGCAGTGCATCGGACGCATTAACACATCCACTCGTTAAAAGTCGGTGTACCATCGTATTGATTCTGAAGCTGATATTTTGTGGTGACATATTAACATAATCCTTTATATTCGAAGATTTGCTTTTGGTGACAATTCTGATAGACTTTTATTGTTTTTCATCAAACAATAAATTTGAGGATTTGCTTTGTTTTTTTCCTGCTTTTTTTCTAGGTCTTGCACAAGTAGGTCAGACAAAACATCAGATTTAGATATTTTATTTTAACCTTTGGGAACTTTTGACAGGCATCTTATTATTTGCCCTCTGATGGATCACTGTGATAAATATAACTGTGTGCTGTGTGAACTTGGACTGAGCCTATTTTATTCACACTGGAATGTTTTAAGGAAACATTTATTTGTATGGTAATCGGTCTGTGTCTGTGCTGTAAAAGGAAACACTGGATTAGAAACTAATTGCAGCTCATTAATAATGAATATAACCAGCAGCAGTGGATGTGCCGTATTCACAGAAATGCCACACTGGGGATTATCCAGTGTATGTTTGTATGTGTGTGTGTGTGTGATGGAGACAGGGGTTTTTTGGTCTGCAGTATTGGATCTTTTTCTGTATGTTACTCGGCTTTTAAGGCAGATCTGGATGTTAATATTTTAGAATAGTAATCAAATAATGATATATAGCCTTGCACAGCATTCTTTTCTTTAATTCTCTTTAAGGTTCCCTTGTTTTAATAGTTAAAAAATAAAGGTGGAATATTAAAAGCACAGCCTTTGAAAAAATATTTTTGCTACTCTGTTATTGTTAGTCACTGGTACCAGACTCACTGTCATTAAGCAACATGCTGCTCGGTGGTTCTGTCAGGCAATATGCTTCACCTGCTCGGGTTAAACTGAGTGAACTGCAAAATCGAGATTTGCATGTGTTTAAAATTTGTGTCTCTCAAATGTTTCAATTTTAAGAATAAAAATAATTTGTAAATCAAACAAGCACAGATTTGGAATAGCTGCAACCAGCAGCAGAAAATGTTGGGATGCAAGATACTGTGTAGTTGTTTGAACATCGAATCCTTTTTTTTACTGTATACTTAGAAAGAAAGAAAGTGAAGAAATAGAATTGTCTGCAATGATGCCTCCCACAAGAGTCTCGACAAATGGTTGATGAGTTAAGGAAGGGGGCGGGGCTGAAGTGTGTGCATGACCAGGGAAAGTGCAAGAGTTTTTCTACAAAGTTTCACCATGTTTCATGATTCCATTTAGAAGTTATTTGCCTTTTTTTTAACAGGCCACTCCCACTGCCACGCCCCCTATTTGCCAGTTGGCCACAACACTTAATCAACTGCCCTTTGGCTCACAGCGCTTCGTACTACTGAACTTAAGTAATTTTTTTGGATATCTGTATTTTACTTTATTATTTCTATTTTTGTCGACTTTCAGTTTTACTGTGCTACATTTTCCAAAGAAAACAGACACTTTTACTTCGATACATTTCCCATAAGCATCTTCATTACTCATTACAAAAAAAATGCATAAAAGAAGAAATTTGGTAGGCCACTAGCCAGTGGCTTCTGTTTTTCTTTCTTTTAGTAGTCAATAATGTTGGATCACAGACCGTAAGAAGTTGGATCATTGGTTCATCATGTCAGGTGTGAGTACAAACAGGTGCTCCTACTCCGCGGTACAAATGATGACTGTCGTTAAATTGGTTGCTGCTGTTTTATGTTTGATTGGAAGTCATTTTGTTGTTATGATGTAGTAGCAGCCGCCCAGTTGTTTCAGATTAAGCTTGAGCTAAACCTTTGCCTGCTGTGTTTAAATCAGGCCCACAGGAGTTCAGAGAGCTCTCTGAGAGCACTTCTTTTAGCACTTAATTTGTGTTTCGTTTTATAACTGAAATAATCTGTCTGTCTGTGGCTGCGTAAATGAGGAATTTAACCATTTAAACAGGAATTTAACTATTTTCAAAAAGTCAAACCTGACTGCTTTTTACATTTACTTTTTACTTGTACTTTTACTTTCGATACCTA
>JAQLOL010000011.1:3093488-3114385 GCA_029783665.1 Naso thynnoides | reverse complement strand
AAAAGACCCTGGGATCATTTTTCGACAGATTATTCCTTTAACACTGTGATTCACGGAGGTTCCTGAAAGCAACATGTAGGCTGCCTGCAGACCGAAGCTGCACCAGCAGGTCATTGTTGGGGACAGCTCCACTAAATAAAAGGCTGCAGACAGACAGGGCAGTCGTAGGACATCAGAGGGGAAACAAGAGGACATTTTCTCTGGAAAATATGACCTGGTTTTACTAAAATTGCTGTTATGTGACATAATAATGTGCATCGTTTAATTTCGTTTTCTTGAAGAAGGTCGCGGTCAAAGTTACATAGTGTTGCTTTAATATAGCAAGTGATACCTTCAGATTTCACTTACATTTCATTACAGAAAAGAAGGTATAATTCTAAATAAATTGTTGGTTCGCCATAAGAAAGGGTAATAAATAAAAACAAACTGTATTTCACAGTGAATTTATGGGCGGGGTCTCAGAGCGGTTATATAACCGTAGACACTTTCTGTCAGATTATGTGAGGCCTTTAACAGATAAAAAAAACAATGCATCTCTTATTGGTTTATGAAGCTCCAGTCTGTTTGTGGATTAGAGGCCCACTTGAAGTAATGACATGGTTTTTTTTTTATCTTGTGTGAAGCGTAACAGAGGAGGAAGAGCAAAACCCAACTTCCTGATAGACTTTCTGATTATGACTGATAATGTGTCTTCTCTGTGCAGCCAGACTGGACTGTAAGGAACTCTGTCCTTCCTTCCTCGCTGTTTGTTTCTCTTTTCTTCTGCTGTGGGTGATAGCTCGTACATTTTTAATGTCTCTGTGTGTTTTATGGTTTTGTTCTTGCTTGTTATTGAGATAGAGGGTTGAGTGGACACCAGGGAAGACCTTTTCTCCATAACCTGTATGTATGTAGCAAAGCTGTGAACATATTTTCTGTCATTTATTTCTGTTTTTTTTTTCGCTGCATAAGGCTTCACACAACTCTTGTGCACTCTTATGAAACAGCCCATTAATAAACCCTACACATGTATATCAATTAAAGGGATAAATTTTAAAATACACGTCTCAGTCAAACTGCAGCATCTCTAAATGACTGAATCAACTACTTCAGTAAGCACTTCCTTGCAGAACCTGCACTCTGCTGATTCTTTTCTCTTGTATGCTGTTTTGCGTATGAATTCTCTGTGATTAAAGGAGCCAAACTTAGACGAGTAAAAAAAATCAAACTACAAATGGCTTACATCATTGGCTGCATTTGAAGAAGAGAGTTTTATATCCAGTCACAGTCGTTATGTGAACAAATAAGTCTTTCATTGTTCTAACTGATCTTGATTAAAAATCCAGAGTCCGCTTGTCCGAGACCGAGACAAGACAGAGGCAAGATGTGTTTGATTCCGAGACAAGACCGAGACCCTAAAAATGTGGTCTCAAGTACTGCATCACTGGTGTTTAGGTTGGAAGATCAATTTGTTGGAAAAAATATTCCTTTGAGAGTGATTATAATGACTAATATGTGCATATAAGTGATGCAATTGGATTCAAGTTTGCCCTGGAAGATGCAAATTAGCAAATCTATCAGTAGATATAAATATATCAATCTGTGTTGATCTGTATGTTGCAAACTAGTGTTAGCTAGCTAACGAGAACTGTAAATGCATTCTTACCATCAGAATTGCACACATAATGGCAGAAAATGACCTGTCCTCCCCCCCTGAAAAAACCTTTAGCTTTGTTTTTCAAATGTTAGAAAAAAGAACAACTCTGTTTTTTCAAAGATAAATCCAAAAGACACCACTGTACATTTTAATAGAATCTAAAAGTCTTTACATGAGGACAGATGACCTTGTTAGCCTTTTATGCAAAACTTAATTTCCCATATCCATTATGTCTGTCGCTGAATTGAATTTACACCACCCTTTTTGCTGCATTTTGCAGCATAAATATGGTGGAGACAGGGAGTTTTTTCATGTTTGTTAGCCAGAGGGATGGATTTGAGATGATAAGTTCACCTATGTTAGTAAACCGATCTCCACAATGCTGCAGTAGATGTGGTATGAAACATCTATATTAGTTGCTGAGGGATCCAGCGACAAAATAAAATGCACAGAAGCTGAGTATAATAACGTAGAAAATAATGAAAAGTCACTCAGTTCGTTCCAGTATGGTGGAATTGTGACAGAAGTTTATCAGTTGATTTTTTTTTCTCTTTGAAATGATTAATGTATAAAATATATTTCATGAAGTTGTAAATAAATTCAGATTTCAGTAAGTTTTTAAATTGATTTCAAATTAATTTTTTCAAAGTTATTCTTAGACAAATAAGAAAATGAACATAGATTCAGTTTTGTTTTACCCTCGAGGAATCGTGACCGACTTCAGCTGACAGTTCACACTACGAACATTCTTGGTTTACCACCGACAGATCAATAAGCTCCCCTCTCCCTTGCATCACCCCCAGCCTCGCACCCTCGGAGAGTTTCTTCATTGCCAGGACTGATAGTTGCTGAATGTGTCAGAGCGAGAGATTAGAGAAGAAATATCATCTATCAGTGCCGTCATATGGAGCCAAAGTGTCCCTCCAGACACAGGAACCTTAACCGAGTTACACAAACTGTTTTCTACCTTTTAAAAAAAAAAATCACATTCTGTTAATCAGACATTAACTTTTTTCATAGCGTTCTTTCATCCAGCAACCTCTCAAAGAACTTTAGAACACACACTCACTCTTACTCTGACAGTAAAGGCTGTATGCAAGTTGACGATTGGTTCAAACTTACTTTCACCAGGATATTATGTTACCACATGCCAACATGGCGTAGCAACTAAAGCCCTGATCCCACTGAGCGGTACGGTTCGGTTTGGTACAGTACAGGATGCTTTTTTTGGCGTTTCCACAGTCAAAAGGGTACCAAATAACCGTACCATGCCGTAACTATTTTGGTCACCCCTTCGTTGGGGTACCAAGCGGTCCCAAGAGGGCGGAGCTACACTGCAGTCCATTGACTGCAAGCAGGCAAAAAGCTGTTTTTAAGTTTTGTTGTCGAACTGTTAATATATCATTTCAGGAAGTTTTATGTATTTTTAGGCGAAAATGTCACCATGTAGATTTAAAATAGGTAGCCAGTTTATCCAAATAACACTTGTGTGTATATCAGTCACAAAGTTTTCGGACTCTGCTCGCTGCAGCAGCCCGGCTTATTACGCTGTCACCCCGGGGAGAAAGTTAACTGCTGAACCAATAATCTGTGCAGAGATTTAACACCGGCCATAATGTTTCTGCGGCATTTTAAAACATGATACAAAAACAAAGGAATGCTTTGCTGCCTTTTCATGTTGATTTTTTTGTCATAAGTTCAACATTACTGGTGAAAAAGATCATTTCATTCACTGAGATCTTTTAAGGTGGTATGTTTTTCTACATACTGTTTAATGGATGAGTTACGCCATTAATTGATCAGCCCACCTTAAATGTCAGTATAAAAACTTAAAGAGGTTTTAAGAGGATTTATTTGTCAAATAGATATCGAACACGTACAGTAGTGAAATGTCTGAACATCAACAGTAATTCATTTGCCCTTCTCTTATGATGTATGATGTATTTTTTTCCTGATCTGTGCTGGTGAAATCAGCCTATTTTTCACCTGGAGAAAAAAGTGGGAGAGCGCCCTTATGCTGTTGCAGCACAACATGGCAGCACAGCACCGCCCACCAAGCAAGGATACGGTTGGCAGTGGAAACGTGAGCTAGATCTAGGGGAACCGTTCCAAAGCGTACTGTGCTGTACCAAACCGAGCTGTACCTTTCAGTGGTACGAGGCTTTAGTGAAAGGGTCGTCCTCTCTTATGAACGTCTTCTTAGACGTCTCCTAACTGCTTCACAGGCTTTCATCAGTATAAGCTGGACTTTAGTCTCAGCTGTACTTGCACATTCATAAAGATAAATTATACATTTTCTAAACAATAATTAAACTTATTGGATATTAGCCTGCTCATATTACATGAGCTTAACTGGGCATGTTTCAATGTTAGCATGCTATCAGTAGCATTTTAGCCTGTATACATAATCAGATGCACAATTCCAACACGTATGTTGACATGTTAACATGAGGTATATGTGCTAAAGTTGTGTGTTAAGCATGTTGTTGTGTAACACGCTAATCACAATGTTGCTAATAATCACTGTGATGCTGGTGCTGTCCCTCTTCAGCATGACATGTTAGCATTTATCTCAAGAATGCATCCCAAGTCATGATAATAAGAGCTAGCCTCTGTTTTTCAAGCCTCCGACTCATAAAGGGCAACTGTGATGATTTTAAACCTTATATCTATCTATCCAAATTAGGGATATAATATGAAACCCAACCTTTTTTTTCAGTGTTCTTTGTGGGACGCAGCTTCAGAATCTCTTGTTCTTTCTGGAACCAGTGAATTCACTGGTTCCAGAAAGAACTACAAACTGTTTGCCCCTCGTCTTTCCCCTCACACTCCAGGCGAGCCAGCACCATGTTTGTTTTGAGGATTTTCTGGCTCTGGTGAACTAAAACCCCCCTTGGTATTGAAAACTACACAATATTAAATGAAAGAAATATTCTGATGCAAGAGATAACAACCTTTGAGACCCAGGAAGTACTGTTTTTTTGTGATGCAATGCATCCTGGTACATGTAGTCACTGTAAGAATGGCTGTGTGAGCAGGGCAATGAAGAAAACTCAGCTTTTTCTGTCAATATAGCACAAACTGAGGAAATTGTTGCTTCATTTAACTACAGTTGCCATCAACTTTGGTCGGACATCCACACGGAAAGTGGTGGATTTTTCCTTTAACATCTTAATTTGTTAAGACATAAAAATTCAAATCAAATGTGTCCAAAAAATTGATTTATTTTGATCTAACGTTTGTGCTCACTAACTTCACTAACATCCATGGCTGTGGTCTCTACAAACATTTCTGTGATTATGTGTTATGAAAAGGATCGAGTGCTGGTTAAGTACACTGTGCTGTCTGCTTCAGTGTGGTTGGTGAACAGTGTCATTCTGATTCTCTCTGCTCTGTCAGAAGTACAGGGATGTTACCGTGAAGAGATCAGAGCTTCTGGTTAATCACTGACCTCACTGTAATAAAGCACAGTGTTGTATGCGCTTCCTCTCAGCTGAGTGAATTAAGAGTCTTATGATCCTCTACCACATTTAGCCGTGAGGCAAAAAGACCCCAAACCACAACTCATTAGATACATGAACGCTTGATTCAAGAATTTCACAAAACAACTGCATTCCTTTCCTCTTCAGAAACCAAGAGTCAGTTTACCAAAAGAAGTGGACTTTACTGACACACTGTCTCAGATTTAGCTGAAAGTTGGCTTTATATTACAGTTAGGCAACTTCGACTTGCCAGATTTCCATAAAATTTATGGTAAATTTCTGATCTTAATCCCAGTCACTTTGGTGACCCTCTGACCTTTCCTATAGCACCGTCATCTGGACAAAAAATGAACTTTTACGCAAGAAGTATCAAAAACAAAGGGTTTAATTTGCATCAAGAAAAAACACAGGTCACAGTTCTGTTCCCCAGAGGACACATTTTAATGAGTCTCTGCTCTGACACCTACTCCACAGAATTTTATCTTCATTTTTACTAAGACTTCAAGAAAAACAACATCCTCCGTTTGTTGTTCGACCTGTTCAACACTTTTTTACTGCCGCTTTAATGAACACTGCAGCCTCTAAATGACACTTTGTAGACTGCAGACATCTTTTCATTGTCGAAAAACACAAAAGAAACTGGCTTACAAGGAATGATTGGAGAGCATTTCCTTTTGAAATGTAGTCAGGTATAGACACCAGACTGCATCAAATAGCAGGGATGTAACAATTCACTGAACTCATGATGCTGTATGATTAACAATTCATGATGAGACTGTTATGAATCGATGAAAATATGTGACCAGTCAAGTCAGCTGAAATGTTAAATGAATAGTAGTACATGTTTCATGTGGCAGGGCGCGCTGATGCTGTATACTATAACTTTGCTTGACAGTAGCATAGCAGCGAGTAATGCCGAGTTTCCACTTACGCATGTAACTTTTGTACGTATATCAGATAATGCCCCTAGTGTCCAACGCAGGGAAATGCATTTCTTTACAGAAGGATAGAAATGTAACAGTAGCAGAATTAAATTCACGATGTGTTAAAACCATGATGTAATTCTTTCTAACGATACAAACTCACTCGACAATCCAAATGACCAACTGAATTGAAGAAAATAGCCTGTTAGCCACAGCAGCTTGTTAGATAAGCTAGTACGCTGTCATACGGTCTCTCTGAAATCCACCACGACGGACCGAAATATTACAGAGGGGAAGAGTTTCGCAGGCACATCAAATATCACAGAGATCCTCATAGAAATGAATGGAAATTTGGTTGACTAGCTAAAAAACGTGGTGTAAAATGCAGCTGTTAACTCAACGGTTTAGTCACCGCAACAGTCACTCTGACTGCAGCCCAGCTCACCCAGCAAAGAAAAGTATCTTCATCTCTGCAGCGCATTTCCGTAACTTAGCGTGTTCATCCTCCGCAGCTCAACAAAGTTAGCTAGCACACTGCATGAGGAAGTAAGAGAGCTGGGATTTGGACAAACACACTAACAGCAGCCCGAAGGACAAAAGCAGCGCTGCCACAAACTGAGCCGAACGCTTTGTGACTGAGCAGGTGTAATAGGAAAATAATAAACAGGACACAGCTGTAGCCTAACCTCAGTGCACTGAGCTGCAGAAAACTTTAGTTTCACTTTCCTCAAAATAACAACTCCAGCAACTCTGCGGGGATCATTACTTCATTGTGTTTCTCGTAGGAGCCTTTTCAAATGACGATGTTAACGATGTTTGAGGCTCAGTAGACGATGACTAAGTTTGTGCCTGAGACCACAGTGGACACAGTTAATGTCTCAGTTTCTAACTGAAAATGTATTCTGCTGGTATTGCTTGTAAAAACATTTTAAGACAAAATAGAAACACTGGAAAAGCCTTAGGATGTTTTTAAGACACAAGATATTTCTGTTTTCATACTTTTAAGTAGGAATTGTATTTTGTTTTGCAATTTCTAAAGTTTCTAACCCTTATTTAATTTGCTAAAGAAAAGATAAGGAAACTACAGTGTTTTTTTTCTTCATGTCTGCAAAATAAACAAAACGTTTTTGTTAATAACTCGTCTTCAGTCTGAGTTTCTTAAGGACAATCGTGAATAATTGTAATCCTGAAACCAAAATTATGAAATGGATGGCATTCTAAGTTGAGTGAATAGTTACATCCATAGTCTGTGGTGTTCTTCGGCTTTCTCATGCTCAGATATAAAAAGAGACTCTCCCTCTTTCCTTCCCTACCCATTACTCCCTTACACACACACATACACACACACGTACGCACAAAGTTAGACTACTACTTCCCAGACAGTCATGTTCTGGTCAGGACGACCCCTTGACCACAGCCCCATAACTCAACAGTGGACAGGAAATCTGCTTACTCACACACACTCACACACACACACACATGCACACACTCTGTTCCTTCGATCGCCGTGAACGCTCTCTGTTCCTCGGCTCAAAAACTCTGATGTCAGTGTTTGTTTCTTTGCTGTTTTGTCTTTCCCTCTTTATTCTTGTCACATTCTCAGGCTGCTATTATCAAACTTCAGATTTGAGTTTCTCCGTCTGTGTCTGTACTGTGTGTCAACATGTGTGTCTGTCTGTTTGCTCTCCGCAGGTTTATTGTGGTCGTCACTATGACTGATGGGGATTATGACTACCTAATAAAACTCCTTGCCCTGGGGGACTCCGGCGTGGGGAAGACCACCTTCCTGTACCGATACACAGATAACAAGTTCAACCCCAAGTTCATCACCACAGTCGGCATCGACTTCAGGGAAAAGAGAGTGGTGAGTTCAGATCCCGTCATGTGAGTAATTTGTAGGAACAGAAGCAGGAAAGTGTTTGCATGTTTGCGGTAGGTCTGAAATATTCATGTTTGTCTTTCTAATTTTTAATCAAGGCTATTCCATCGTACATTTCATCTCCACCACACATCAATTTTCTCATATGCCAACTTCCACTCACTCACCCTACACAGGTGATGAAGGCTTGGTTACCATAGTTACTGTGCCATTTGCCTTAGCATTTTCTTTGGGCTGCACTTATCAAAGAATAAACGGTGGGTCAGGTCAGGTCTGGATTTTCTGCTGCTTTTCTCCCACAGCAGCTGCTGAGCTGAGTCACAGTCGTTGTGCAAGAAGATCAAACCTGCACCAACATCCACCAACAAACAATACACAGATACATTTTTCAGTGAAAAAATGCCTAACCTTAACTGGTTAGTTTCTATCATCTCAATTGCTATTTATTAATGCATAAAAAAAATCAAACTACCAAGTTCCAGCTTTGCTATTCCAGTTCACTAATGTTACAGTGATGCCTCACCAGTGACGTCGTCATGGACAAACCCGGGTTAGAGAAAGGGCTCCGGACCTTATTGGTCAATTTACTGATGAAGTAAAAGCATCCACTGTTTTACAAGAAAAAAAAGACAAAGAAACAACATCATTTTGTGAAAAAAATCAAATAAAAATGTTCATATTCCTCCAACAACCATTTTGTGACCCCTCAGATTTAGTTTGTGAGAAATGTATTCCAGTGAACTGATTTAAGTGCAGTTGAGGTTGAATGGAAGTTTAAAGTAGACCTGCTGCCTGTCGGTTATATGCCTCCGTGCAACATGCAGTTGGTGGACATGGCGTGGACACAAGTGACATTACAGTGACCTTGACCTTTGACCTATGACCTCTAAAATCTAATCAGGTCATCCTTGAGTCCAAGTGGACCTTTATACTGAATTGAGAGAATCTACCTCAAGGCGTTTCCGAGATATTATGTTCTCAAACATGGCCGAGACAAAGTTGACGTCACAGTGACCTTGACCTTTGACCTATGGCTGCCAAATCTAATCAGTTCATCCTTGGGTCACGGTGAACATTTGTGCAAAGTTTGAAGAAAATCCCTCAAAGCGTTCTTGAAATATCGCGTTCACAAGAAATCCGGACAGACGGACGGCCCTGGGTGTCGCCGGCGCGGAGGCACAGAAATTAAAATGTGTGTTAGTGCGGAGGCAGAAGTGAGCTTACCCGAGCTCTGCAACCTGCTCGTCATCCCTGCTAAAGGTTGGCCTTTCAAAATGAAGCATGAGTGTCACACTTATAAAAATAATTCACATGATCATTTCCTATACGGCCTCTGTCGTACGTGGTTGTTTAAACGTAGGCACAGAATGAGGGAAGGTGCAGCAGCCGAGACGTCCTGATCCAGAGTTCCAGCGATGAAATCAATGTATTTCTGAACAGCCTGCATACGCTGACAGTGAACGAAGGAAGTGACACACTGATAAGAGTGACAATTTATATTCAGATCCTCACAAAATCAGAAGTGGTTGCATCAGGTTGTGTAGTGTAAGCATAAAACAAACCAGATGTGGTTTGTAAATCGGTGTCTTTAAAAGGCGCCGTTTTTTTAAACTCTGGACAGAGTGTGAAAGATTTTCAATTTTGGACTCCATTGAAAATGAGATCATGCCAAACTTAGCACAGCTGCAGTTGTCTGTTAAGAATGAAACTGATTTTTTTTTCTTTGTTGTGGTTCATTATTAGTTCCTTGTACCTCCAATTTGTTGATGGTATGTTGATGGTTTTTGATGTAGTGATAAAATGTTTGTGTCTTGTGTTTATTGTTTTGTGTTATAAATGTTATAAAACAGTTGTGAGACAAAAAAAATTCTTGATTTCAACAATCATTAGCAATGAGTTATAATAATTTCCATTATTTTGCTTTTCAGGGGAGTTTTTAAGTCCATATTAACGATGGAAAGCAGTTCGTGGCAGAGTGTGTCGACTGGGAATCAGATGAACACAGAGAATAAATTTCTTTTAGTCTATTTTTGATGGACGCCGCGTCAAGCTGCACACGGTAGACTTATACTATACTGCAGTTCAGTCGACTTCATACTTTACTAGACTTATGCTGAGGTCAGGCTACATGATATCAGCCCGTTAGTGGCCCAACCGGGAACACATCGGGCGTCGGGTAGGCCCAGAAATGATGAGGGGGCATCATGGGGGACAATCAATACGTACTACTGTGTCATAATGGACGACAACCGATGTCGCATCTAGGACGCCTCACAAACTCACGATAGAAAGCTTGTCAGTAGTAGCAGTCGGTGGCGAGTGCTTCTTTGCTATTGACATCACACACGTCGTGAATGCAAACGATGATTGATCAGGGAGAAACGTGTAGTCTGTCATGTCTCTCTGCCACGAGACAGCAAAAATTTATGACTCTTTAATTGCCTAGTTTGACAGAGTGAACATTTTAACAGACTAAAGTATCTTGTAGTCTGACCTCCACATTATTACTGTCTTATATTTTTAGATGAATGCATTTTTAACCAAACCACAGCCACAAATCTTTCATCTGTGTCAGTTAGATTGCATGTTAGGCTGTGGTACAAAGTCAAAAAAATAAAAACAAATAAAACAGACGTAAAGGACTAACCACGTTGCCTACTCAGCCGTGGTAGAAGCATAAAAAACGAGGTCAACAAAGCCCAGCGCTGCGCCTCTGAAACGTAGGGTATGAAGTCCCATGGAGGACAGAGCAAAACAGCTGCACTCACGCAACGTTCAAGAGACGTTAAGGTGTAAGGGTGCCCAGAAGTGACATAATAGTATGAGGAGAAGTTAGGGACATTATTTAGAAATACCATGCATAATTGAAGGAGAGTTTGGAACACATCCATGAATGCTCCATAAACACCCGACACTGTTTAATTCAATTTAAAATATTGCGCAGATTACATTATTCCTGAACAAAACGGCATAGAATATTTCCTGAAGTCTCTCCATGATGTGAAAAATGTGAGTCTATGGAGGCTGCCCGTTCACATGCTACGCCCTCTGCCCCAAACTTCAAAGTTACTGGCATGAAATATTTAACTTCTTCTCAACAATTTTTGGGGATCCAACTAGAACCAGATCTTATTCTTATAATTCTAGGAACCTTTCAGGAGCTAAGGAAATTAAATGTTGCAAAACAGCGACTCCTAGCATACGGCGTTATAACAGCAGAAAAACTGATCCTACTTAACTGGAAGAAGAAAGAGGTGCCCTGCTTCAAGCACTGGTTGACTGACCTGACAGGCACTTTAAAAGACAAATTAAAGGACTTTGATCAAATCTGGCAACCTTTGATCTCTCACCTCGGAAAAGAATCTGATCAAGATGCTAGTTAGATGCACTCCTAGGGGGGGTTTGGGGGTGGGGGGGTATTGTTGTTGTTTTTTGTTTTTATTTTTTTGTCTTGTGAATTTTGTTGTTGCAGGTCGATATTGGTTTACTTACGTTCATTTTTGTCATAGTCGTTAGGGATTATTTTCTTTTATTTTCTGTAAAACAAGGAAACATAACTGCCATCTGCCAACTTCTTTGTTAATTGTTTGGTTTCCTAATAAACATATTTGAGTAGAAATACCATGCATATACATATACATTACTTTTTTCGGACAAACGCATATGAAACCAAACACATTCGCATACTCTGAAAACCACACATGCATACAAGTGAAACACTTTGACATATGCAACGGAAAACCGCTGAAATGCTTTCACACATACGGGTGCTTGTACAGTGAAGGTGCTTGGTAACGCTTACTGTGGAGCCTGTCTCTATAATGCATTATGAACATATATAACCCGTTATGATGACTTATGAGCACACTTGCATTGTATGTGGTTACTGATGATTTTAAACAGTTTATTTAAAAGGTTTTCACAACACTATGTGAGAGCATTTTATCTGTGTATCTGGGCAGACTTCACTAACGTGTGTGAAAGCTTTTCATAGTTTTCATGAGAACTTTTCAGCTGTGGAAACGTTTCCGCTGTATGTGTGTGTATGTGAGAGCTTTCAATATGTATGTAAAAGTGTTTCAGTTATGTCTGTGTGGGGTTTTCAGAGGAGTATGTGAATGAGATGGGTTTCATATGTGTATGTGAGAGGAAAGTATATGTACATGTGTGGTATTTCTGAATAATGTCCCTCATATTATAAATCAGCGGCCCCTCATATAGTGGCATGTGATAAAATAAGATTTTTAAAAATTAACATGTTAATCTCTGACTTGAATCGCATCGTAAATAACGCATTCACGCTGACAGCCCTAATAAAAAGTTTTTTAGCCACCTTTCAGGTCAATAGGAAGTTTATTCTTGCAGAATTCATCTTGGGTAAAGTACTCTGAGTGTAACATGCAGTAATCTGAATCAAAGTTTTTGTCACACTGGAGCTCTTCTGCCTGTGCAGAAGCCCTGACATTCCAGCTTTAATCCCTCCACTTCGGATGACTCATAGGATCGATTATTGTTCCTCACCTCCTCTGCGCGGTGTGTGTATGTGTGTGAATGTGTGTGTGTGTTAGGATCTCACCCCATTTTCAGGAGTCAAACAGCAGATACGTGTGATCCCAGCTGTCGCTCAGTGATGTCAGCAGCTTCTCCTCAGGGTCTCTGTGGAGCCTGACGCTGAAAACTGAACATGGACTTGTTTGTTTATCAAGATTTGGAGACAAAAGTCACATGACTCCCAATTTTTAGACTAGTTTGCTTAAGCCAAATCTTCACCTGCTATAAATCGAACTTAATAAAATGAAAATATGTTGATTTAAAGACCTTACTGATCATGATTCAGGCAGCAAATGAGCAGAGCTCTCTTATTTTATTTCATTTGAGCTGTTTGTCCATCAAAAATATTGAACATAATTTGAAAAGGTCAAGGCAAGTTGTCGTATTTTTGCACAGCTGTCTGTGTGAAGAAATCAACATTGGTGCATATAAAATCTTGGTTTTATTTTATTAAATGAAAACTGAAAAGGGACTTTGTTAAGAAACAACTGTGTTTATATTCAGCAAAGAAATGTTTCGAATTTGCAGGACTGAGTGCAGAATTAAAAGCGAGGCAGAGAAAGTGACAGAGTGTCTCATCTGGGAGAGTCAGAGGTGTGAATGACGCTTGAGGCTTCCTGCAGAGACACAAACACACCCACCTGCAGCAGACGAGGGGTCAGCGTTACAGAGTCACAGTCCACGTAACTGTTAATCTGTAGACCTGCTGAGATATTCACAACAATCGGGGCGTTCAGTCCGAAAACAGCACCGTGTTAAAAATCACAAGGGACTGTGTTGTTGGTAGCGTGTTGCTTTAGATACCAGTGAGACGATGAAGTACGATCCTTAAAGTTTCATGTCTGTAACAGATCCTTGAGTTTGATTAGATGAGATAAGAGAGTAGATAACACATCTCGTCTTACATTCAGAAAAAATGTTTGTATGTCCAAGGGGACGGTGCAATGAGTAAAATATAAAATATTTTTTCTATTTATCACTGTATGACACAATTATTTATGTTTTTTTGTTTGAAAAATGCAGAAAGACTAAAAAATTATATTTTGTAGAACTTCATATGACAAAGTTAAAATATAGTAACAGACCTGTACCAACCATGACAAAGCTGTCATTGATATGCATCAGCAAAGTATTTGCTGCTCTGTGCTGTTGGCTTGGTGTTAGCTTCCCAGCAGGCAGGCCTGTAGAATCTGCACACTGTTCAGCTGACTCCCACTGCCTCAGGGGCCGTTTCACAAGCTCCGAGTCTAACCCTGAACTCTGAGTTGATTTACCCTGAGTTTTTAGTTATCGTTAATAGTTTATAGTCTATAGTTTAGCCTTAGTTTATGGTCATGTGCACCATGGCTATAAAAAGCCAGCATTAATGAAGCACAGATACGAGTCACCTCTGCAACAGTTGACAAAAAGAGGTCTGCCTACCTTGCAAATTAAAAAGTAACACGGCTGCAGCACAAAGGACAGAGAATTGGCGTGGGAGAGAATTGCTTCTCGAGTAAATTGCATAAGTTTGAATGTAGTCTAATAATTTAAAATTCAATCACATGTATAGTATTACAGGCAAAAACTGAATCGTACTGAACCTAAAATTAGTTTTCATTCAAGATATCCCGCAGGTAGTCTGATCCACCAGATGTGCACTGCGGGTATAAGACTGCCATTGAGTAGGGACTGTGAGAGCAGCCTGACATTCCCCACCTCTTATCGTTTCAAAGTTCCAACTGCCACGGGAAACAACAATAATAACCTCTGAGCTAGCAGCCTACACACTGGAATTTTCAAGTTTTGATGGCATTTTAATGCTAGGGTTGTTTTTCGTCTAAACATTGTTTTGCAGGGCTACAGTCGCAGTATCCAGGGCGTTGCGCCACCCACAATGATTGTGATTGGTTTAGAGAAAATCAAACCGAGCGGAGCGTTCTTTTATACGCAGGGACAGACCTTTCTCCAGCGCTGAGTGCTGTGGAGAGAGGTCTGGCTACATGAGACTACCCCGCGGGCGAAAAACAAACTTGGAAGCAATTCAAATGAAATATAAAAACAGTTTTAAACAGGTAAGGCTCGGGCATGACAGGCTCATGGTGGTATCTCACTTGAATCATATTCATCAGCAAAATAAAAATTAATCAGTGACCAGTTCAATGTGCAACTTTATCCCCAGCAAAATGCTTTTTCCACACACGTCCTCTCAACTTTATTTGGTTTAGGTAATTAATTAGTTTGAAATAAATTAACATTTGAGCGATGGTGGTGATGACAGGATGGATAAGATTATGCAGATACATAACAGACTGTAAAGAAAAATGATAAAACATCAAGTCTCAAAATCATCTCGTAGTCTTTGTTTTAATCCCTGCGCAGTAATGCGGCCTCTTCATCTATAAAATTCTTGACCAAAGGACACAGCATGCTGAACACAAAGGTGCATTTTATACAGTCTGACTAACAGAGTATTTAAACCAGCCAGGATTTTTAGCCTAACAAAAAGAAACCTCCGCTATAATGTGCGTGATATACGGACTGAATGAATGAGGAAATGAAACAGTGTTTCTGGTGCTGAAAGAGGGAGGAGACAGAGAGAATAGACTCAGTTACCATAGTAACTGACTCAGAGTTTAAGTTACCTTTCTTTCCGAAACAGAAAACCCAGAGTTTCCCTCATTGCAGGGTTAACGGACTTTTCACTACACATGCTTTGTGTTTTATAATCACAGTATGTCACTAAACAAAAATTAGAGAGTTCTAGGTAGGTGTTAGTGTCTCATGTTGTAATGGTTTGCGACCCAAAGGCGGGGGCGGGGTCTGAGTGAAGACAGTAGCAGCTGTATCTGAGTGACGGCCTGTTGTTTATTTTTAAACTGAAAGAGAGTGCTCTTGCTTCAACTTTATGGTCACTCTGGAAGCTGAAGCTTGCAGTGATGTTGAATTTTGTTGCTTTAGTCTTGGAAGTATAGAGAAACAAAGTATAAAAGAAGAAGCATTTCCCCTTCGTATGTTGTCATCAAGCGCCATCATCATGATGGATTAGCACGTTTGTACATAATGGATAAAAATGTTGTTTCCTTCTCCTCAGGTGTACACAGCATCCAATGGAACGACCACAGGGAAAACCTTTAAGGTTCACCTTCAGCTCTGGGACACAGCTGGACAGGAGAGGTGGGCTGCTTTTTACACACGGACTGTATGATTGTTTCTTTGTTTTTTGTCCTGGCATTACAATTACAGTTTTTTTATATTACAAATACTAACTCATATGTCTCTGTTCTGAGTTTGCTTTTTCAAAACTGTGCACTCAAAGACGAAATGTGCCCAGCTTCACATCCTCTGACGGCCAACAGACACTTCTCCAAGAAATCTCTGACCGACTGTGTCGTCATTAGTTTGAAAACCCTGAGTGTCTTTCCAGAAATACAGATATGCATTTTGTTTTTCAATACTTTTCGTTCCCTATCAGTAGCTAAACTATTTCAATTGTGTTTTAATGCAAAGAAACAAGACGAGGTGAAAACCTAGTATATGGACTGCATCAGGGTAAGGCAATACAGGTGGTTAAAGGTAGCAGATGAAATTTTTTTTTTATTTATATATATGTATGTATGTATGTATAATTATCTATCTATATGGATATGTAAATGTATAGATATATAGATATAACGTGGGTTTATATTTGGTGGATCAATTTTGAGTTTTTGCAGCAAGATGTGATGCTGCTGCTGTTTGAATGACAGACAAACAATATTTTTGATTGTGTCACGGCAGATTAAAAGCCTGTGTTTGAATACCCTGTAGACAGACAGTTAGCTTCAGTTTCTTTTTTCTCCTCTGCATTTCTCCTTCACATTTGACGTTACCTAACTATCTGCGTTAATCTAAGAGGTGGATGCATTGCTGAGGAGCTACGGGGCTTCTATTGTGTCAAGCAGGTGGCTTGTCTCTTTCCATGATGCGTCGTGGGTGGGAATTTTAATGACAACACAGTCTAACAGCTTCCATGGGATTATTTAATAGCTTGTAGAAACGTTTCTGACTCTCGGTTGTCTCGCTTAGCGGAATGCTCCAGTCCCTCTACAGTGCACAAAATGCCCCCTGGTGACGTAGGATCGTTCACGTGGATTAATTTTGAAAGGGTAACAACCAATGAGAACAGAGTAATGACTGTCTGAACAATCCTGAAATTTGGTCGCCTCACTCACTCACTCATGCGTTTGTTGTTTTACCGCGGTCCAGACAAAAATTGCTACTTAAGCAGAACGTTTTGCTTGTTTGACACGATTGATGCATCTAATTTCTCCATTCTGACTTTGAAATTTCACTCAGTGCGTTGTGGCTACATTCTGACACATCATGATATGTTCGATTTTGCTTGGAACTTTCAGTAACAGTCAACCCAGTTCAGACAAACATTGTAAAGTGAGAAAGCTCGTTGCTGTAATCGTGCTTGTACAATCAGTCCGATGTTCTGAAGGACAAACAACAGATCAGTGCCTATGACTGTGTATATGCATATATGAATGTGACCTTCCTATCAGTAACACACTGTGTCAATCATGTACGGCTGTGTGTGTGGGGTCTTTAATTGAAAGTGGCCTCGATCTATTGAATCTGTTTGTAAAGGCCTGATGACTCACTGCAGGATGAGTCAGTGTGAGTTATGTAATTGAAACTTAGTTTCAACAACATTGAGCAAAGGAACATGTTCCTTTTTCGAGTGAGCTTCATGATCATCAGCGGGGATCTAAATGTTATTTTAAATTTAAATTTTGCATTTGCTGATAAAGCTTTGTTGTGTCAGACCCAGAAGCCGAGTATGAACATTTAAGTGAAATGTGGATATAAACAGCAGCACATACATCCGGCCTTATGGACATTCACACCAATTAAAAGCCAGTAAGCTAGGCATTACAGCTATCTCTACTTTGATTGCAATACTTAATATTATTGCACCTACAAAAAGCAGGCCTGTAAGTCTTTTTAAATGGAATTTTACTTTGAAATCTGTGAAAACATGTTTTTTTGGCTTCTTGGGGCAGCGCAAACAGGCTGTGCACACAATACTGACAGCTTTTGCGTTGCTAGCTGAACATGTTTACAAACTTGTGGCATATTCACACATTCAGCAAAATACAAAGAAACATTATCATTTGCTCCCTCCTTTAGCTCAGTTTCCATGAGTGTCTGGGAAAAATATCCAGCTCTTTAGCTGCAAAATGCTCCAATGTGTAGGGTTTTAAATTCTGTTTAGAAGACATCGTATGTCCAGCAGTTAAAACTTTGAAATTAATGTATTTTTATACCTAATAGATTCTGGATTTTTACATTAGAAAGATGTTTTTAACCAAAGAAATTTTTGAGGAGGATCAGACACATTATGATTCAAAGAAGAGCATTTTTACATGTCACTAAAAAATGTCTGAAGGGAACTGAACCCTGAGAAACAGTTGCTTAGAAACCTCTTCATCCTTTTCAAAATCACCAACAAGATAAACTTTAGAAGAGTGAGATGAACGGCTTAGACCTGAGCTTGTAGTGAAAGCAAGTCCTAACTTTGATATTTATAGAGAGAAATTCTTTTCCTGTCTTCCAGGTTCCGCAGCCTGACAACGGCGTTCTTCAGGGACGCCATGGGTTTCCTGCTGATGTTTGATCTCACCAGCCAGCAGAGCTTCCTCAATGTCAGAAACTGGATGAGTAAGTTGCTGCGCCATATTTTCTTAACATTTTCTGTAATCGGAATTGTTTTGGCTTGGAGTCTTCTTCTGATTATTGCAATAAAAGCATTTCTCTGTCATGTCACTAACTGTGAAACTCTGCAGAACATTGAATTCTTGAAGGTGGTTTTCTGCTAGTTTCTATGATGGAGTATTAGGGCCACAATGAGAAAAAAAAATTCAGACACTTTGAGAAGTGGTAAATTTGTAAGAATAATATTATGAGAATAAAGTTGTAAATTTTTGAGAATAAATTCTTAACTTTATGAGAAATGGTAGTAAATTTTTGAGAATAAAGTCAGAATTTTTCTTCCTGTTATTTTAGACCAGAAATATCAATTTCCTGCATCAAAATGACAAAAACAGTACTTTGTTAGTTACACTTCAGTATAGGTTTCACATAAGGAAATACTTCCTCTTTTGGCACATCAGCACCAAATTATCAGGACTTTGAAAAAAAAATATGTTTTCCAATTTTATTCTCAAAGTCACTGATTTATTCATTTTATTTATTTTTTTATTTTTTATTTTTTCTCAGCGTGGCCCTAATACCCTGTCATAAGTTTCAGGCCTTACGAATGAAGCACAAATTTTAAGAACAGTCAGTAAAACTATTTACACATTTTTTTTTGCCTTTTCTTCACATTTTCCTGATGCAGCTGTCTCGCTATCAGCTGTATAGCAATACAGTTTTTCTATAATCCACTTGTTCATCTCAATTGTTTGCTGTTGTTCATCTGTAATTATATGCAGGTCAGCTACAGGCCAATGCCTACTGTGAGAATCCAGATATTGTGTTGGTAGGAAACAAAGCAGACCTGGCCGACCAGCGGGAGGTTCAGGAGAAACAGGCCAAAGAGCTGGCTGATAAATATGGGTAAGTTTGTTCTTCATTTACTCTGTCTGGTGACTGAAATTTATTTAGATTAGGGATTACCAAAATATTAAAATATTTTTAGGAGCTGATCACAATGTTTCTGTACTTAGTGCACCACTTAATCTGCATGTAGCACAGGATAAACCAGTTTAAGTTTTAGTTTTTTTTAGCTCACTTCAGGATGTGTTTGAGACTCATTTACTCCAGTGTTGGCTTCTCTGTAGTCCAGCATTCAGAATTAAATATCAAATTTCGGTTATTTCCTATCAGCTTTGTTCAATGCAGCAGCTGAATACATTTCTTAATAATTGTACCCATATAGTAAGTTAAAGTCAGGTGAGCTAACCAGTATCTAATGGTTGTTGCCTAAGCTCGGCCTAAATGAAGAGACGCTATGCATCTGTTGCATCTGCTATGTTATTCGCTTAGGTTAAACATTTTTAATTAATATATATTCTTTGTTTTGTTCTGTTTTGTTTTGCGTGCTCTTGCAAGCCCTACCATGCCAACAAGCAATGACAAACTCTACATCATCTGCACCCAAGGCTATGCTAATGCTGTTACGAACAGGCCCGCTATCAAACCTGACGTCAAACCTATGCTGAGTGACGCTTAAGGTAGAGTTAGCAGAGATGAGCTTTTCTAACTGGTACACAGTAGAGATACTATCCACAAAGTCAAGTCAATTTATGTAGCCCCAAATCACAAATTTTTTTTTTTTTTAATTATAAAGTTAAAAAAGTTATCCCATAACACTTTTCATATATAGTAGGTTTAATGGGATCATTTATACTCGGCTCTTCAACATGTGGCTTTGATGAATGGGTAGTTGGATGTCTGAGGTCTTTATACAACCCCTCAACAGAGAAAATTAAAATAAAAGGTAATTTATCCATAACAATATAACTTGAAAAAGGATGTGGACAGAGATGCCCCTTAGCTCCACACTTTTGGCTCTTTTTATTGAGCCATTGGTGCCGGCAAATAAAGAAGATGGTGATATAGCAGGTGTGATGATTGCTAGAAGACAATATAAAACCCGCCTTTATGCAGATGACAGTCTCGTGACCCTTACCAATGCCAACGAAAGTTGGTCCAAGTCTTTAGTCCTGCCTCAAAAATTGGATGCAGTCTCTAATGGTTGTTGTCATTTACATAAAACTCAAAGTCTCATCCTTAATTATAAACCACAGGAAAATATTTACAGAATGTGTACATTTAAATGGACATGTAATAAATACTTAGGAGTTAAAATACCTAAAGATCTATCTTCTACTTCCAAACACTTTTATACTCTTATAACAGCCGAGACTAGGACTAGACATGTCAGGGTATGATTTTATCATGGTATGATTGGGCAAAAATATCATGGTTTCACGGTATCACGGTATTGGCGTACGAACGCCTCCAAAAGGTCTTGTTGTACAATTTCGGGAGGGAAAAAAGTAAATTGCACATTTTTTTTTCTTGCCATTGAACAAATTCTTTTTCATTTTTCTAATATCATTTGTAAACATTGTATGATACCTGCGGCTCAACAAGCTCAGCTTAGATAAGTGCAACGACGACAAACACTTCAAGCTTGTTGATCAGGTGTATGGATAAAGTTTTGGCTTCGTACTCCCAATAGCTTTTACTTCACTTAAAGAAACGGACATAGTTGTCGCCAACTTGAGCAACACTAACGTCAATCCTCTCTCATGTGGATAATGTAACGTGAACAAGCTCCATGTGCCTGCGCAAATAAGCAGGGAAGAGGCTGCAGCCTGCTCTTTAAACCCGCAGCCCTTTAACACTGCAGCTCAATAACGTTAATGTGTCCCATCCCCTACAAATGATGG
>JAQLOL010000011.1:3072727-3085367 GCA_029783665.1 Naso thynnoides | reverse complement strand
GCCCAACGTAAAAACAGTCAGTTTTAAAAAACCTAGCACATTTATTTTTAAACGTTGTTCCCGCCCACATTTACATTTAATCCAAAGGATGTGGAGCACACAGATACTGTGTTTTTACAAGTCAGCATCAAACCTCCAAAAAGTGGTTCACAGCATAAATGATGTCATCATCAATGTCAAAATGGCAACCACTGTGCTACTTTTCTAAATCAAGGAGGTGATTATACTTGAGGATGGCAAATCAGGTGAATGGCCAATGTCCATTTGCTCAGACAGTGCTGACTTGCAATTTTTAATTACCTCAAAAGAAAACACAAATTTTAAATACTTCAGACTTTCTGTATATTTATTTAAAGAGTTGAACTTTACTTCCATGTAACAAGAGCTGTATAATTCACCTCCTTTTACATGCTGCATGGTAGTTATAGCCCAGTGGATTTGTTCTTGTAGCAAAGTAACATGTAGATTTAAAAAGTCAGAGAACAGTTTCATTGCAACTCTGGTTCTGAGAAAGAAATCTCCTGATTTCTCCTCTGACACCACCAACCGGCACAAAGATCTGTAGGTTACTGTTGTTCACTGAGTGAGGAGACATCTCTCCCCCAGATACATATTTCATATGTATGGGGACTGATAATAGATTTAACACAAGCCAGTGGCACTGGCCTGCTCTGGAAGAAAAGGCACGTGTGCCCAATACTTGCTGGTTTAACTTGATCGAAAAGAGAGAGACGGTCTCTTCGCTCACAGAACAATGGTAACAGAGTAACCTTCAGTTCTCTATGGTTTCGAGGAAGTGAGGCAGTCTCAGAATCCCAACAACACCAATGAACACCCTCAGTGACCAACAAACTAAACCCCAAAGATGCTGCAGAGACCAACTCCAGGTCCCAAGGTTCCCCTCTTGCTGGCCCTTAGTCTTAGGACTCCAGGTCCACAGCAAGTCCTCAGACAGCCTGCACTGTCCTACTCAGCTGCCTTGATGGCTGCCACCGTGCCCATCAGGGTCAGCAGAGTCTTCCTTAGTTAGGACAGGATTTCTCTAGACCCACACCCTAGTGGGACTGGAATATCTTCAAACTACCCCCTAACCCTAACCTGCTCTTGTAGATGGGGCCCATGCCCCTTGGAGAGACTGTACCACTGCCTGTGGCATAGCTATTGCTAGGAACCCTGTCCTCTCAGGGGCCAGGCCCAGAGCCAAAGACTCCGGAAAATGGAAGAAAACAGGGATCCCTGAGCCTTTGTCAACAAGTTCCTCTGGGCTGGTAGCTCCCATGGAGCTCATTACAGCAGAGGCAAGATCTCTGAGAAGCGGACCATGTTAGGCCAGTTTGATCAAATCCTAAAAGTCTGGGGGGAGGGACATGGCAAAAGGGGCTGGCCGCTCCCTCGCCTCCTCCCTGCATCAAAGAGGGAGGTGGTGGACCATACCTGGTCCTATAGAGGCTCTTTCCACCGGTCCTCTAATACATGTGTAACTATCACCACTCACTCACTATCCCCATCTCCCTGGGCTGCTTGTGGCTGCTCGCAGGGGGGGCTTCCTTCAACACTGTCCGTATCTGGGAACACTGACTTCATGTAAACCTACCAATTTTCCTCATCCTCAAACGGGCTAAAGCATGCAAAACCTTTAATGAACATTATCAGGCTCTAAATATATTCAAATCATATTTAGAAGTCAATATTTTCTGATTCTACATCTGTTTGAGGGGTTTTAGACAATCCCTGGTGGAAAAAGCCATTTGCCTTTTACTCACGTTGCTAAATAAAATAGCACTACTGTGATGTTTCTTTCATTTACATTGCGAAGGGATAAACGCAATGCTGGTATAAATATTGATGTTTTTAAAATTGATTTCCCTTTAAAAAAACAACAAAAAAACAACCCAGGATGCACAGTGGAGAGTTTATTGTATTTTTTAAGAGAGAGAAAGACATAATGTGAAAAAGAAAATAAATACCCAAGAACCAGTAAACTGTGAAGAGAAATTACAAAAATAAGTCAATGTGATCTATTCTATTTCTTTTTACATATCTGTAGACAGTAGCAC
Organism: Naso thynnoides; assembly: GCA_029783665.1. NCBI lineage: Eukaryota > Metazoa > Chordata > Actinopteri > Acanthuriformes > Acanthuridae > Naso > Naso thynnoides. The sequence goes on along the minus strand of JAQLOL010000011.1, from coordinate 3,083,310 downwards.
TTTGCAGCAATTACATTCCAACCAGCTGAAGTATGAATCTCGTTCATTGACATAAAACCTGTGATTTCTGCTCCCGTTTCCAAAGAAAACAAAATACATCAACAAATGTAAACATAACAAACAAACAAACTGTATCTGAATATTATTAGCCCGCGATGTGTTTATGACAGATGTCTGTCAAACACGGCTTGATCATGAACAGGTCTGGGTTTAATTTACCCAGGAATCAATCAGCAGAAAGAAGTAAAATTTCTCTCTGTGTTGATTGAAGTTTTGGTCCTATTCAATGCTTAAGATTTTTTTCTTCATGATTTGAATTTAACAACTCAGCCTTCTCTGTGGCTGTCACGTAAAAGTGATTTCTTTCCAAATAAGAGCTAACAGAGTATTAAACAGATTATACCGAAAAAAAACACTGCAAATAAACAGTGCTTCTGTTGTTTTTTAAAAAAATTGCTTTTAGACTTTTAAAATCTTTTTTAATTGAATATGGATAAAATACAATTAACAAAGATGAAGATTAACGCCAAGTGTTTTTCAAACTTCTTTGTTAATCTTCTTTGTTAAGTCTCTTCTCATCATCAGTTACTGTACGTGAACTGATGTGTACTATATGTGTACTATACTGTAGGTTATCAGTGAAGCAGCAAACCTCCTAAAAAAAGGAACCATAAAATAATACAAAATTGAATTCTCTAAATTACCTTCTTGCCCCATAAGCAACAGCAAATACAAAACAATCAAAAATCTTCAAATCATAAAAACAACATAAACGCAACAAGTTATCAATATAAATAATCTAATCGTGTGTGTGAATCAAAACAAAAAAAAAACAATCACATGCAAAGATCCCTCCTCCAGAGTTATACCATGCTGTGTGTCATGTCATGCCCCTGTATTATGTCAGCGAACAGCGTTTAATATGTTCAAAAACTGCAGATGAATGTGTCACACAAGTTCAACTCAACAGCTCCTAACATGGAAAATCCCTCCTTACGAAAGACCGCCAAATAAAAACAAACGCCCAGTTTTACCAGGAACTACTGATTCTTTCAGGTTGCACTTTGTTTTCTTTACACTGAAACAAGGAAAGAAAAAAAACTTAATAAATCTGCTTCAAACGTCAACAAACTGAAGTTGGTCAGAGTTAAGAGTTAACATACACAGAGAGGCAAGTTTTCCCTCTCGCTCTGCAACAAGCTTCTGTTCAGTGATTATTTTTTGCAAGCAAGCAGAAAATTCTTCTAGATATTTTTCTTTGTAAAAGATGTCGATGTGTCTGAGTGTGTGCTGCTGACAGAGGTTGTGAGTCTATATGATTCTTTATGTAAATGGTTCACTGTTGTAGTGCCTGCAGATCACCCACAGTGAGCAATGATAAGTAATGCATGTAGTTCCTAACATATTTCTTTGAGAAATTCCCTTTTAATATGATACACACTACAGACAACATAATGTAGGTACAAAGGTAAGTCAGATAAATTTCAATTAATTGCAGATTTAACCTCGAAAGTTTTGTTGTCATGTGAACCAGAGGTCAGATTTCAAACTGGTCCAGGAGCAGGCTTACAATATGAACTACACTGAGCACAAAGTTTTACTAATAAAATCATTATTAATTTTAATATACATATTGTATTGTCTTCAATTGAAGATTTCTCTTGGGAAAAAATTCATTTTGCTGTTTCTCCAAATATTAGTATCAGATTACATAATTTCCTTTCATGACACTTTTTATGAGATTTTTAGGAGACAATGTGATCTGTTAAAAAAAATGTAAATAAATGTTGAATCAGTAGCAAACTAAGGTAAAAATCCTGGATTTGCTCACATGTAGCCAATTTCTCTTTTTGTCAAGAGACCTTAAAGCCCCAAGAACGCACCGCTGACATGAACATCCGTGGTTATTTCTGTGTTAATTCATCCTTTGTCTTGTGCAACCTCAAGATGCCTCCTGACTTTAACTGTAATACATTCTGACAGGTGTAAAAAATGTCCCATGTCGACCCATCCTGACTGCACTGTCAGTGTAGAGTTGTAGCCTGTTTTAGGTTTTGTGATGAGAGAGGGTTCAGACTTTTGGCATGCCGTTTGTTTCTTCCTTCACGGGCTGATCTTCGTCTTCGTCGTCAACACTCAGGTCCAACCGCAGATTGTCCAGCGTCTGACGGATATTCAGCGTCTCCTTTCGCCTGTGAGAGAGACAGTGACAGAGACGTGCTGTTTGATTTCGGGACAAACTTGTATTTGTGTCTTAATGTGAGGAAAACTAATTAAATGTTAAATATTTATGCCGTGGCTCAAAGTATACATTTCTGATGGTCGGCAGCCGTCAGTTTGGTCACAGTTCAACCACTAGTAACCATAGCAACTATTATGTTGCTTCAAACCATTATCCCAAATGATGGGACTCTAAATAAACCTATAAAGATCCACAACGAAGCAAACGTTCAAAGCTTCTTTTACATTTGATACGTGTGGCCTCTGACCTGTCAATTTATTAAGTGTGTATTAAAGCATGTACTTTATCTGCAGGTGTTGGTCGAGCAGCTGCCTCTGCAGTCGGCTGCTCGTCTCCCTCTCCTCGGCCAGCTCTCTCTGAGTGTGGCGGTACTGTGCATCCTTCCTGCTCGCCTCCTCCTCCACTTCATTGAGTTGACGCTTCAGAGTGCGCATCCTCTGGGTCATCTGGAGGACCAATCACAGAGCAGCGAAAACATTAATAACCTCCAGGAGCTGAACCCCGTGTGAATGAGTCCGTTCAGTATACTGTTACATCCGTATGTACCAACAAGTCATCACACTCTGTCTCTTTAAATTACATCAACTTCTCTCTGGTTTCTGATTGCTGCTGTCGACTGTCATCAGTGACCTGTGTATTGATACCTGCCTGCAAACCAGATTCAAAAGGATGATGTTAAAAAGTCCGAGAGTTAAAGTGTGAGTGTTACCAGGTCTTTCTGCTCATTAGATATCCTGTGCTCCTCTTCCATCTGGTCTGTCAGCTCACTGATCCTTCTCTCCAGTTTAGTGATGGTGTTTGTAAGAACAGATTTGTTCCTGCAAAAAACAAAAAACACACCAATTTATGCTCTCTGCATCCACATGTTTGCAGGGGGTCCGCTCTGGTATGCGTGACATAAAAAACGTCATCCACCCATGTCCCCGAGGGTCCGCAAGGGTTTGCGCAGACCCCTCTGCAGACGTCCGCGTGCAGCCCAACATCTGACCGCTTGGACTGTCTGCTTTTAAAGTGCGCAGACTGCACATGCTCTTTCACGCGTGTGATAAGAGCAATAATTCACTTGACTAGTTGAGGTCAAAATATTGACTTAAAGATACACTTAGGCTATTTAAGGCGACATTTTAAACTAAAGATTTCTCATTTCGTTCGACTACAACAACAAAAAAGAATGTAATACGTCTCATTCAGGCAATCTGCTCTCTATGTCTGCTGAAGCTTTGTGTTTTTCTCCTGTTGTCTCTGCCTGGATGACACAGATTTAGCTGTAGCTGCAACATTAGTAACGTCAGTCAGGCTAAAAATGATAAAAGAAAAGATTTCTTTTGTTTATTCTGCTGCAATCTGCGCACTGCAAATCACCTGTGGCCAGACTGGCACGGACCTTTAGTTTTAGTATGAATGAAACTGCTTTCCCAGTCCGCAGAAAGTATGATCGAGCCTTTAGTTTGCAGCTTGATGGAGCAACAACAGGACCACACAGCACCTGTGTGTCTGCATGTTTCTGTGGTTACCATTTTGAATCACCAATGGAACTTTTGGTTCAGACACAAATGTAAAAGTGACCTTATACACATTATAGACAGAGAACCTCTGAAGCCAATTTTATTTTTTTCAGAAAGAAGAAAAAACTAAAAAATGCTTTGTGACAAAATATCTTGCAGCTGTTTAACAGCCTTGTTTAAAAAGTCACATGACTGACCTCTCCTCAGTCCTCAGAAGGTTCTCCAGCTCTTTGACTCTGCCCTCCGCCCTGGTGATGACGTCCTCCTGAACTCTGGAGCTCTGAAGCTCGTCCACCTCCAGACGCAGCTCACGCAGCTACACACACATTTATGGAAGAGATTAGCTCTAAAAAAGAACTTTGCTCGCATTTCTTTAAGCAGCTACCTTAACTGTAAGATCCTGTCAATATTCATCCAGTATAATGGTAATAGGTTACTTTTATCTCTATAGGACCAGTAGAAGCTGTGTGGAATACATCACAGATTGAACTGGTCTACATTATAACGTATCTGTGCAAGTGTAAATCAGTTATTTTAAAGTAGGAAACTGCAGTACAGAAATGTCCAAATATGTTTGGAAACCTCTATTAAGCTACTATTACATAGTTTGTCCACCAGAGGGAACTGACAAGTTAATTACTACCCTGTAAAATGTCCCACATGGTACATGTGGTGGTCACAGTTCCTTTATAATCAAAGTTACGGATCCTTATTTCAAAAAAGTTGTGTAATTCTGCTGATAAATCTGTTTGACTTTTTGTATTTTTTAACTCAAACGAAAACAAATTGAATATCAGTATCAGCACAAACGCATATTGCACGCATGCAAGCATACACACGCACACGCACACACACACACACACACTCACACACAGTACCTGTCTCTCCATGGAAGCCTTGTCAGTCTCCAGCAGGTCGTTCATGTCTTTCTCCTGAATGAGTTTCAGCTGCAGCTGTTCAGCCTGACAGCAAACACAGACACGTCTCACTGAATAAAACGTCGGACTGATGTGATGAATGTTTGTAAATAAACATCGGGAGCCTGTTTGTTGTATGTCTGTGCTTTTAAATGTTTACCTGTTCGACAGCTCTCTTGTGCTTGGTGGCCCATCTCTGCTCGTTGTCATGCAGCTCCTCCAGGTCGCTCTCCAGGTCGATAATCTTCTCCTGAGAGAAGATCAGAAAGAAAAAGTTCAAAACCAAACTAAACTTTTCTCAGACAGCTGAGGTCACTCTTCATGACGACGACTGTCTGCTGTCTCATCAGCATGACATTGAGGTTATTTAGAAATAGCACAGATTAGGTATCTTCAGAAATAGCGACATGATGAATTTTCGGGATTATGGAATTAGCACGTTGATTGCTAAACAGGATTTGCATAATTAATGCCTCATTAACCCTGAACTCTGATGGTTTGCGTGACTGATTTAATCAAGCGGACATCTCGGTTTGACTCATCAGGTCACGTATGCAAACACACTGTGGATATCGTCTGATCTACAGCGGAAACATTTTGCTATTTTCTTTTTAATTCATCCCACATTAAAACAAGCTGTAAGACTCTTTGTGTTACTGTCATCTTGTTGTCAGCCTGTAATCCTGTAAAAGTTGGTACGAGCAGCTTTTATAGCTGAGATTTACATTAATGTGCTGTATGTAGGAGTAGAAAGTAAGTGTGGTGATACTCCAGATTTTCTGATGATAACAATTATGATTTTAACGAGTCATGAGATCTTATGTCCCTGTGCCACTTTTTAAAAACTGTTTTTAATTTGTTAATTATTAAATGTGATCAATAAGACACTGTTGTACTGACTGACGTGTTCCTTCATTAGCATGAGCACACACAGTGGTGTATGATGGCAGCACGCGCAGCCCTGTGGTCAGTAGCTCTCCGAAAGGTGATACTTCTTCTGAATTTATGGTCTCTCTTTTTTGGATTTTTCTTACTGGCTTGCTCCACATGACATTTCACTGTGCTTAGTACAAGCAGCAATAAAGTATCTTATCTTACTGTACTTTAATCTGTATTAATCTGCAGTGGAAAATAGTTTCCAACAAATGCAATATTTCCTTATGTTTGAGTTACAAATGATTTACAAATGATCTGTTGATTCAAAGTTATTTACACAGAATCGCGCGGCGCGTTATTACGCAACGTCATTTCATACAACCAGCCGGGGTCACGGATTCAAAGGAGATGTCAGAGGTTTAACAGCATGAGCATCAGCTCCCTCTGTAAATACAAAAGGGCTACATGCACCACCAAAAGTTAAATAAGTGATTAAACTGTTTAAAATCGGTTTGAAAACTCTGACAATAATAATGTAACACAGTCATTAAATCCATATTGTGTAGAGCTGCTTCTGCTGATTTTCTTTAAGCTTAAAAATGCAGACATGCACCACAATCATGTGTAAAATGATGTGTATAAAAATCTCTGGGCTACATGCTTTTCACCATGTATGCTACACGTTTATGATTTTTAAAAAGTCAGCAGGCTGCTGCCTGCACCAGACTTCTGCATCTGCATCAAGGGAAACTTGGGTCTGTCCGCTAATTCCTTTGTTTCTTAAGCACAAATGAGTTTGACTCAATAAAAAGATCCGTTTTTTGTTTTTTTCCTAAGTGTCTCCTAAATGGGCATCTGTGGCTCACTAGGTAGCTACTAATCAGAAGGTCGGTAGTTCGATCCCCCGATCTTCCGGTCTACATGTCAAAGTGTCCTCTGGAAAGATACTGAAACCCAAATTGCTCTGATAGCTGTGCCATTGTTGTGTGAATGTGTGTATGAGTTGCTGATGAGCAGATCGACTCTTTGTAGAGTCACCTGCCCTTAGTGTGTGTGTGAATGGGTGAATGCTGACTTGTGTTGTAAAAGCGCTTTGAGTGGTTAAATGACTAGCAAAGAGCTACATTAATAAAGTCCATTTACAGTTTATGCTCTCATGTCAACTAATTCATCTAATCTCGGACCACAAACAATTAAAGAAGCGACTGCACTGCGTAATAAGGGTAGAAAAACTCCAAAGCCCTTTGAGTTTATCTCTCTTCTGTCAAGGTAAATTCCTGCCCCTGACCCGCTCCAGCAGGATCAACCGTTTGCACAGCATTTGCTCGACCCTGGCTCCACTTCTGACTTATTGTCCTTGCTGTTTAAACCCGCGCTGAACAGGCTGCGTAAGAGGGACCTCAGTCACGGACTGATACATGGTTGATTTTGGTCTTTTCATGAGGTTTGCTAACAATAAGAAAAAACAAAAGCAGTCTCATCCTTTAATAGTATGATACCAATTTTAGCGTAAAGAGCAAAGTTTTAAGTCTATAAACAGAAATGTGGTGCAAATACATGTGCAGAAGCATTTAGACCGTTGTCCATTAAATGGTTGTTGTAAATTGTCTAATGAACTATTTTGTGAAGCACTATGGGAACTTTCTCCCTTCTCTAGGTCACAAGAGTACCACAGTTTCTTTGTTTGTAATTATTAAACAATATACCATTAAAAGTTAAATTCAAATGTAAGGAACTTTTAAAAAAGAACTTTCTATGAGAAAGCCATTAAAACTTTGTTTGCTGGATGATTTAAAGCAGTACCTGAAGCTGTTTGACTTGTTTGACCAGGTCGTCTCTGGCCTGGTTGCTGGTCTGCAGCTCCATGTGGAGGTCATCCACCCTCCTCTCCGCCTGCTTGCACTGCAGCTGTATCCGCTCTCTCAGCTGGATCTCCTCTTCCAGTGTCCGCTCCTTATCAATGAGCTTACCAGAGACCTGCACACATGCAAACACACGCACAGATCCTAAGGCTGCATTCACACCAAAGGTGCCCTCGACTATTATTCAAAGTGAGCAGTTTTATATCTTTTGAAGTTGTATTTATACAGCTTAAAATTCAGGTGACAACAAGTTAACCAATATGCATGAATATGTGACATGCGTGTTAACAGACATGTTAGTGTAAAATGTTAACATGCTGTTACTCAAAGTCCAGCTGCGGCTGATGGGAATGCAGTCTCTTATGAACTCAGGTGTTGGACAGGTGGGATTACCTCTCCCTGCAGTCTGCTGACGAGGGCCTGCAGTCTCTGCAGCTCCTGATCCCTCTCCAGCAGAGTCTCCTCCAGCTCCTCCACCCTCAGCTGGCTGTCTTCACGCAGCTTCTGCTGCAGGCTCAGCTCTGCTGCAGCCTGTGTGGACGCCTGCAGGGCCTCACTCAGCTGGAAACACACACAAACTTACTGTATATATACACACACCTACGCCTTCCTGCATGGGTTTACCTGGGCAGCTTTGAATAAGTTTCACGTAAAGAACAGCGTTGTGATAGATTGGACTTTTATCAGACATGTAAGTAATGAAGCTGATAACCACCTTCAGTCAATCAACTATCATTGTGGAGATTATAAGAAACATGGAGTCAGTGTTGAATCCCATATATTCATTTATTTGTGGCAGCCCACCACAAAATAAAATATCATCCGCCACAAATTATTTTTTTATTTTTGGTGATGCCTGTTTGCCCTCGCCCGTAAACACACGGTAATGGAGCTGTCTGTGAACGTAGCTTGTTGTTACACACTCCGGTGCAGTAGATGGCGGTATGCATTGTAACTCCAGTAGCATTACTCCACAAGTAAAACCACAAAAGAAGTGCTTATCGGTACTTCCACCCCATGCGTGTACAGAAGACAGATGGCTTAGTTCATCTGGAGACGGAGGTAAGTAACATTATCATGAAGACCTCTTTGTACAAATATGTCCTAAACTTATGCATTCAGCCTAACTATGACAAATTAACATCGGTCTGTGTTCTTAATATAATGCTTAAAGTTATTGGTAAGTAAGCAGAGCTTGAATGGGCCTCCTTTCATGCCAGCCAGGATAACTTTAAATTAAATTTGGGACGAGACTTGCAAGAAAGTGGGCAAACAAGTCAAAAAGTGGTCCGAACATGTCCACCTCACAAGTCCTGTTGTATTAGTCTGTGTCTGTATTGACGCAGTTGGAAGCTTAACATGTGTGTAGACATTAGCTTGTGCTGCTAGTGCTGTTAAGCGAACAAGTTAACCATTTTAGCTGTGTTGAGCCGCTGCTACTTAAGGTTAGCCGGTGCTGAACATAGTGTGGTTCATGTTAAATTGACTGCTTGTAAGTAATTATTTAACTCTGAGGCTGGATGTTTACTCTCTAATACAGATGAGTATTGAAAAGTTTTTTCAAAGACTGAAAAGACCTCATCCTGGTGAGAAGGCAAGACAGTCTGGACTACAGGAGGCACAGTGTTAGCAAAACAGTCTAGACACTTTAGAAACTCCCATGGGAGAGTGAACAGACATCCGATCGGTGTGAAAATGATTTTCAATATTTCCCGGCTTCGACTAGTGCTGCAGCTGTGGCAGCTGAAGCAGTAAGAGAGGGTCAGGAGGAAGATATAATGATATAATGTTAACTGCACCAATTCATCCACCCCCCCACCACCTTTTTTTTTTAGATTAAAGTAATGCTCTCAAGGAGGCTTCTGTGGAAGTCAAAGTGTAAAAGTAGGAGAAATCGTCTCTGCACCTCTGTCTCCAGTCTGAAGATGGTGTTGTTGAGTTCAGACGTCCTCTTGTCTCTGGTGTCTTTGTCAAGCTGCAACTCTTCCAGCTGCCTCTCTGCCATCCACAACCTCTCAGTCAGAGCCTGTGCATGCAGCGTCTGCTTGTCCAGGCTCTCCTGAACACAACATACACACACACATACACAGTTCAGAACGCTGCTTCATGCATGACCTGGACGTCTTGCTGTCGGACAGAACTGTTATTTATTTCTGACAGAGACAAGATGGAGACTTTAGGGGCCTGAGACAGAGTCAAGCTCGAGTCCAAAGCAGGGTGAACTGAGTAAAGACCGAGACCATTAATTTTCCTCTGATTTCAAGGCGGGGGTAGTAAGCACTGCCCTGCAGAACCTGCACTGTGCTTCTCTTGTATGTTGTTTTGCTTATGAATTTTCTGTGAGTAAGGTAGCAAAACTTGGATGAATCAAAAAATCAAACTACAAATGACTTGGGTTATTTGCTGCGTTTGAAAAAGGAAGTTTTACATCCAATCACAGTCATCACGTTAACAAATAAATCTGTTGCGGTCTTGAGTAAAAAAGGCTTTACCACAAGAGGTCATTAAAACCAAGATTTGCTGGTGGTCTTAATTACAGTAACAGTGTTGTTATCGTGTACATCATTGCTGTCCAGTGAAAAACACATTTTTTTACATAAACACAGGGATTGTTTACTCCTCAATTTGTTGAAAAAAAATCTCTTTATTCTCTCGGACTATCTGGCAAATACATTTTTGCAAAGCTGTAAAACAGTTGCTTTTTTTTCTTCATCTGATATTTTGGAGATACGTGACTTTTAATGACAGCAATAACACATTTTTCCATCTTGTTTTCCTATCAGGTCTTCAAAAGTGCAAGAAACTGCAGTTGCAGTTTTTGACTGACAGTGAAAAATGTGGAATCGGAAAAACTTTGGGGCTTAAAACACAATGACAGTGCAGTAAAACAAAAAGGCAAACACTTGTCCATGTTAATTTTTTCAATTCTTTCAATTCGAGTTATCGACTTAAATTGCGGCTTATCGTACCTCTGCGTCTTGGATCTTGTTTTTGAGGGACTGCTGGAGAAAACCGAAGGCGTATTCCTGAGTGTTGGCCTCCACCATCACATCTCGAGCTGCCTTCACCTCAATCTGCACAGTATGAGAAATTAATTAGCCACTCAAATACATGAATAACTGAAGTATCCATTAATCCATCCATCCATCTATCCACCCATCCATCCATCCAACCACCCAAC
>JAQLOL010000011.1:3038909-3055075 GCA_029783665.1 Naso thynnoides | reverse complement strand
GCTTGCAATTAGCAATAAAAATGTCTTTAAAAGGTGTATGTTCTCAAGAATTCATTATTTATTTTAAATAGCAAAACCTTTACAGCACATTGTTGTGGTGTTTCCTTGGTTACCCGGTTGTTTTTGGTAATACCGCCTTCCATCCGTCTGCTTCGATACTTGGCTCACTTATGGGTCAAAAATGGCAAAGAGAAAACAAAGCTCCTTACTAAGCAGCTTTGGATTTGCAGGGGAGGATGCTGGTGCTAACGTTCACGCTGGTCCATTGTCTTACTAACTTACTATTTGTACGCACACTAAGTAAAGCCCCGACAGGTTGGGCTGAGACTCACCTATAAGCCTACTAGCCCACTGTATGACCTGGTTTTGGCAATTTTTGTCTTGCAAGTACAGGTTAGCAAACCAAGACACAAGAGAAAAAGACAACATAGATTTAATAAAAGTTCGATAAAGGAGTGACTTTCACTTTCAGTTGCCTCTGTGTCAGAAGGGCTGCCTTGATTAGAGGATCACCTCTTCCTCTGAAGGCAAGATGCTCATCCAGGGTTTATTTTTGGAGTAAACCTTTTTTGTTTTAATAGGAATGATCATGCTCTCGCAGAAAGTAAGGTATGAGCAGATCACATCAGTAAGTTCATCAGTGTCTTTGCAAGAATCCTTGAACATCTCCAAGTTAGTACAATGAAAGCACCCTTGGAGACAAGCAGCAGATTCTTCAGGCCATATTTTAACCTCAGTGGTCTGAATTTTTTCTCTCTTTAAGGCAGTTTTGTACATATGGAGAAGGAGCATACAGTTATGGGCTGTAGACCCTTGCGGAGACAACCTGATTGATTTATAAGCTCCCTTAACTGTACCATAACACAGATCTAATTCCTTGTCATTCCTGTTTGGGAAGGTAACATATGAATAAAAGTTTCTTAGGGACTTAAAATCACCAAGAAAGAGGTTTGGAGCTTCTGAAATGGACTGTGTTTTTTGTACAACATCAAATACAGTGCTTGTTGCAGTGACAGGGTTTGGTTTTTGTTGGAGGGGGGGGATACACTGTCATTATGAATGACTGGGGAAATTTGCAGGGCTTGTAAAATGGGCACTGACACGTGTTCATCTGGTGAGCAGTGGCTTTTCCTGATAGTAACAGAGCTACAATGGTGCTGGTTAACGTAGAGGCACAAGCCCCCTCCGTGAGATTCTTCCGTCACCTTTTTTTTTCTGTCGCCTTTTTTTTTCCGAACCTGACACAAAGGAGATCCAAATCCGTCCATGAACAGATTATTGTCTGAGTCCCGTTCGGTAAACCAAGACTCTGTAAAAGCCATGACGCAGGAGGTGCCAAGTGAATTGTATCCTCAGACCAAGAAGTGAAACTCCGCAGCACACTACAGTTAAGTGGATCAAAGTCCCCAATCCAGCAAAGATTAAAAGCTCAATCACTGCCAATGAACAGGAAGATGTCTGAAAGCACATGTACATGACGATGGTAGGCAGTCAAGCATAAAAACACTAACAAACACACCTAAAAACACAGAGAACTGGACACTGAAAAACCTTCTGCTGGTCGCAGCATGCGCCTTGAAATTTTCTGGTGGTGTTAAATTATCCCACCGACTTTTTTTATGCTTCCGACACCAGTGAGTTACAGACATGTGCTCCGGAGATGAAGAGTCTTTAAAATGCCAGCACAGGGATGTGTGCCAGTGGAAATGGGAGACAGTTTTTTTTCTGCCGGGTGAGCCGGGGTAGCAAGAGCAGTCCTAGTAACGGTAGTAATCAGTGGCAATGGTTGAAGCAGAAACACAAAAATTTAGTGGAGGGGGGGGATAACATTATTTGTTTTAAGTATAAGGAATCCATATTTATCTATAAGAAATCCATCTGTCTGTATATGAACTAGCATTAAAGTCAAAGTCAGTTTTACATACATTCATCCACATACACGTGTACGGCTGAATGAAATGTCGTTTCTCACTGTCCCAACATGCCACACGGAGCACACTGACATTTAACCCCTCCCACAAAGAAAAAAGAAAAAAGAAAAACAATACTATTCAGAGTCCACAGGTGGGTCTCTTTCATGCTGAATATGAACAGTAAAGGTTGAAATGAGGGCCCAGGTAAAGCAAAGCACTCAGACATCAGAGTGTAACTGACCATCCGTCCACCGGGAGGCGCTAACCCTCTGTGACAGAGTGCCGGAACAGCAGGTGATAAGAGGCAGAGAAGTGTTTTGTTTGTGAGGAAGATGAGGAGGCTCATGTGAGAGAAGCCTTTGATGAACGAACTGAAGGAGTGACATCAACATGTAGAGGAAGACAAATTGGAAGAAATGACACAAACAACGACACAAAAACACAAAGGCCATCTGGGAAATATTTTTAACTTCGTGTTAATGAGGTTTTTGAGGAGGTCGACTGACTCCACTGTGTGTATAATACAAACTGTTCTGAGGATGCAAATCTGAAGAAAGCTAAAACAGCACTGATTTACAAACACTTTGTCTTGCTGGAACAAACAAAGTACATTTGAAACAACGAAGAAGCAAAGAAAATATTAGTTTTTTAAAATGTTGTGTTGTGTAATTTGTGCCTGGGATAATTTATGTAACATATTATATATAGCCGTCATATTATAAATGGCCAAATGTTGCATTTCGTGTATGATGGTATTTAATAACACCCTTGGAATGAACGCCATTGTTACCTTAATATCAGGACATTTTTTTACAGCAGTTTTTAAGAAATAGTCCTGAGAGAAAGTTCTCGGAAAAAAGTCATATTTGCTTCAGTGCATTTTGAATCTCTTCAGTCTGTTTTCCATTTTTAAAACACAGTGGCGATGCAAGTGTATGGACCTGGCAGTCAGCTGCTAATTTATTCCAATATCCCTTCTGTTGTACAACAAAATATCTAAAGCTGAAGTGCTTAAAGACAGACACAGGAAATGTCAGAGAAGAAAAAGATTGCATCTTTTGATGATTCATGGTTTAGATATTTTCAGATTTCATATTTTAATTTGTGTATTTTTCCTCACAATTCTGTTGGGTCTTTTTGTATTTTAATTATTTGAGAATTTCCTTTTTTCTTTTTGGTTTAAAAACACCACAAACAGCAGGTTTGGGCAGATATGAAGATGTGATGCACCTTAGCAGCAACAGTATTACCATGGCAACCTGTATGTAGCCTTTCATTGGTCTATTCCCACTGGATTGTGGGAAATCTCCGACTGTTTCAACTCAGAAATCTACAGGAGATGTTTCTGGTTTCTTTCTCCTGTTCAAGAGACGAACATCTTGAGAGGAGTCGCGAGGAGATCTCAAGACTTTGAAGCTTCATACAAATGAGCTCCTCTGTCACCTGTCAATCAAAATTATCTTAACCAATCAAACAGCTTCATTAAAACAGTGCATGTGATGAGCGACGGAGAACATCATCCATCAGTGTGAAAAGACAGTAATTACCAATTAATCTTTGTGTGTGTGTGTGTGTGTGTGTGTGCTGTTAACAATTTGAAAATTTTTAACAACACACACACACACACACACACACACACACACACAGACACACACACCCACTCTCTGCCAGCTGTCAGTGTGTTATGATTAGGTGCTTACGTACAGAAAAGCGTGAATAGGGCTCCATAATTGCTTGAATGTATGTGACAAACACATTTCGTTCCATAATTGCAGGTGAAAAATGTGTGGGTGTTATTTATTTATTTTTTTTACATTAATGTATCTCACCACTTGCAGCCTGTCACATATGTAATTCTCACTATGTGGAGGTTATACTGGATGAAAACGCTGCATGTGTATTTATAGCACAAAAAGTATCCACTGTGACGAATAAAATCCACTCCAGAGTGTTTTTGCCATGGACAGAGGTGATGCTTATAGACCTGCATGTAAATCCACATCAGTGTTAGTGACTCTACTTCTACTTCATGTTGTTTGTGTAACAATTCTCGACAAATTTGAATCGTTATAGAACTTAGTGCTGAAATGCTTCCTGGAAAGCTTTATGAAAAAGCTCTTGTTAACTTAAAAATAGGAGCAAGAGTGACTGAAAGATATTTAGAAAAACAGAGCAGATGAGAAAAGAGTCTTAAGACTTCAAGGAAAATAATACACAGCTAAAGCAAAGGGAGGAAAATAAGACTGACATCTTGAAAGGAGAAAAGAGTGAAAGGAGGACAAAGGTTGAGAGGAATGCGAAAATGTTTTAACAGGGTGCGGAGGAGGAAAGACAGATGATAAGAAAGCAGTGAAGAAGGGAAAAATCATTATTCATTTACACAACCCAGCTGTGTGTTGAAAAAGAAAGAGAAAGAATTACATTAGAGAAAGAAAGAAAGTGACAGACAGAAGAAAGAAAAACAAACAAAAAAGAAATTAAGAAACACAGTTAAAATAAAATAAAAGTCCAAAAAGCAAAAAATAAAGGAAGGAACAGTGGAGAGAACAAAGATGTTTCAGATTCATCTGCTTATCGTTTTAACGTTATCACGTTATTTTAACAAAAGAAACAAAATAAAACTCAAGGTCCTCTTACTTCCTACAGCTTCAATCACATTTTACACATTTGGATTGGAAGTGATGGAATTTGCTCAGGGTTAAATCCAGGGACGGCCCAAGACTTTACGGGGCCCTGGGCAAAAATTGATTTGGGCCCCCACCCCCACCTCTGCTGATACTACTGACTATTGTCTATTTGTCATTCGCACACCTACTGTGAATTAATCTCTTTTATTAGCTGTTATGACAAATACACTTGTTAAACTGGGAGTGAGCACCAAGTGTTGTAGCTTAATTTTTCATCCGCAGGGGAACTGACTAACAAGTGAACGTGGAAGCAGATAATAGTTTTGCAAACTTGGAGAGCAGGAAATCTCTCAGTCACTTTTTGGCAAAGTCAACGGCTTCCCCTGATTCTGCATGGTTGTAGCTGTGCTGCATACATCACACCAATGTCAGCCTGGCGTGTTTTTACTCTTCTATGGTTTTTTAATCTCAAATGGTGGCGAATTCAGTAACAAGAGCGGTCTGGTGTCGATTTTCACTTTCACATTCAAAGTGATCCAGTATGAAGCGGCACAGCTGAATGTGGTGTAGGTCTTTTGCATGATAACGTTTCATTAACATTATATAATTACTACATCATCCAACAAAAGATAAAAAGGTTAGTAAAAATCAGACGTTCTTGGGCAGGCACTTCGATTGCTCATACTTTGGGTCGGCTCAGGATTAGATCTGCTGTTACACTAACTACCTGTTGTGACTGAAACCCCAAACTCATGGTTCCATTCCCCAGGTTGGAAAATCAATCTTTTGACTTCAGCATGTTCATCAGATTTTCAGCTGCAATTTGGAAATAACATGGATGCCACAGAGAGTTAAAGCTAAAATGTATAAATATGTTACATTTCGTTGTTGTGTACTTACATTATCCCAAATGTTTCCAGCAATGTTCCAAACACGAGAAATCTGTCTTTTTATTTAAGGTAGAGATGCTTTTTATTTTCTCCCCTGTCGCTAATTTACGTGGTAACACCAGTCAGAGAGACAGGAAGGAAATCTGAAAAAGTGACTAAACAAAATGTGAGCACTTCATGCACTGATGAAGACACTACAATGGGGTCGGGGGCTACTGAAAAAGCTGATATGTGGACCTTGTGTTAAGATTGTTTATTTTCAGTCAACCTGCAGTATCTAAGGTGAATATTGATGCTAAAACGGCGTTTACTTCTTTAAGTCACAGCTTTATTTGCAGCTGGAAGCCACTGATCAGTTCATGCAGCAATTTGGACTTCGAGTGCATTGTTTGGGGGCACCTGCATCTTTTGGAGATGTGAAATAAGGTTTTATGCATGAACCATCATTTTCTGTTCTCAAACCATTACGTTACTTTGCTGTGTTGGAATGAAGCTTTCTCTCTGGATAGAAAGAGTCTAAGAGTTAAAAGGACAAACGAATGAGGCATCCGAGCTTTCCCACCTGATTGATTGATTTCATAGTCGATATAAAAAGACTTTGCGGATGTGAAAAGGAAAGAGCAGATTATCCTTCGGAGAGAAAAAGAAAGTAGACGCTGTGAGGGTTAACAAGGTTCAGCTGAGGCCAGCTCAGCGGTCTGCTTGTTAGTGTTGGCAACAAGCTGAACTCGCAGCCTAACTAGACTGAAGTCTCTGTTCTATGGGAAAAAACCACCAAACAACACATCTAATCCATCACAATCGGACTTCAGCTATTTCACTTCCACTGTGCGGAGACTATGTTGGTTTGCACATGCTGTGTGTTTGTGTGTGTGTGTGTGTGTGTGTGTGTGTGTGTGTAAGCTTTCAGTTCATCAGGTACTGCCGTTGATAACACAGGATGTCTTATTGTTTTCAAACGGAGCATATCACGACCTCGGGCTTTTTTACAGAGAAGACAAAATATCAACTCTGGGAATATAAACTGAGTGGTTTGGTTTTGGTTTCTGTATTCGTACATTTGTGTGTAACTTATCAAAGAATGAGTTCATCCAAATTGTCCTAATATTACCGATAAATGCAGATAGTTTTGGTTTAACTTGGCAAGGTTTTCGTATCTAGGATCCACCTCAGTACAACAATCAATGATGTTCAGACAAACATGAGAAGTTCAAACAAACAGTTAATTACTTGATAATCTGCAATATTTTTTGATAAACCAATAATTTATCATTTAAAACATTTTTTAAGCCATTCTTTTGTTTATGGCTTTTTTTAGTTATTGAAAACTGATCATTTTGGGGTTTTGCTGCAAGAACAGAGTGAGTTGAAACACTTCTATCGATTTTTGGCTCTAGGAAATTTATTGCACAGTTTCTTCAGTTTTTCTGGCATTTTATCAGCAAAAATGATAACGCAATTATTGAAGAGCCATAAACTGACACATGTTTTTAACCAACAGATCATTAGTAATACAGTTAAATATAAACAAACAATTGTATTTATTTCAGAATTTGAGTGGATTGGCCCTTTAAGATGTCTTTCCTCTAACTTATTTTTTTGAATTTCTTAAGAGCATTTGTAAAACAAACAGAAGTTGGACTTTGCAGTTATATTGGGGTGTTTCCTTCTTCACATGCTGGAAAGTCAAAGGTCAAGGGCACCTGGCAGGGTGGAAATTTGCGATCAAGGAAAATCTTTATGACCTTGTGGTTTTTAGACTGGGCCACCCTGCTGCTGAGGATTCTTCCATTAACAAAATCATTACGTGTATTTATACAATAGTGTACGAAAGCAGGAAGGTAAACATGAAAGGAATGTCAGCATTAACCACAGGAGGGGTTTAGATGTTTTGTGTGTAATTTCCGTATACCGACTGTTTATAGTTCAGCTGCTCAGTTACAATGAAACAACATAAACAAGGTCACAAGGAGCTTGTTGAAAAAGGGACAACAGCTAAATAGCGTTTGCTATTTCGTCAAAATGTGATACGTTCACTGAAGCAGGGTAAAGCTACTGTAATTAGCAAACACCACAGGTAAGTGTGACAGGTTGACACAGCTGTCAATCAAGCAAAAGCCGCCTCAGCCTCAATAAAACAATTCAAAAGAAGCATTACTACGTGAAATTAGAAATAAAATAATCTTAGTTCTTAGTTTTAGATCACTAGTCAGAGCATTTTCACGGCCTTAAAAACAGTTTTAATATCGGCACATATTGGAGAACGTAAATGCTGATACTGATATATCTGTGATATCTAAATATCGATTGATAAATCAGATAACCAATACATCAGTCCGGCCCTGTTAGTTGGTACAATTTGCTTGATTAACTTGGAAGCAGCTGCAAACTATCAAATAAGGAGTAAGAAAAAAAACAGTTACTACTCAGAGTGTTCATATTCTAAAGTACTGTGAAGTACTCAAGTTCACTGCTTTGGTGATGCTTACATAACGCTCTTCATCTCACACTCTCCCTCGCTTGGTTTGAGAAAAGTTTGGTACCAAAGACCAATCAGGCTGCTTTAGCTCCAGCACAGAGACGTGAAGGCTACTTCTGGAGATTATGTTCTCACTTCTACACAACAGCAGCACAGTTTGCTTTTCAGAAATGATTTTGTGTTAGAGGAGTTTAAAAAGGATCAATTATCACCATGGCAAAAAAACTGAACCTCAGCAGAGTTTTACAGAAGTGTTCCCGAAGTTCTTGGCATAAAAATTGCTTCATTCCTGCTGCTTGTAAGTTCCACACAGGAGGAAAAGAGTTGCCTTATCTGCGCTCCAGAGTGGCAGCTTTATCCTCTTTTCCTGCACAAAACCCAACCCTGTCTTAGTGCTGACATTACCACATAAGCCTTCCTAAAAGCAGAGAAAAAGCTCTGTAAAATGAAAGCAGGGTGACGTCTTCTTCCAGTAAGTGGATATGAGAGGAGGGCAGGGCAACGTGATGGAGACAAGTAACGGTTTTTGTTAGGAAACTCTAAAGAAAGAATGAACTCTTGTGTCAGTAAGCCTTTGATCCCAGCAGCGATGGGAGCCAACCAGTCTCAGGGATGAGAACCAGCATGACTGAGAAATTAGGAGGTTTCCTGGAATATTATCAGACTAATGTGTGAATGCGTGCTGGTGGGTGTGTGTCTGCTGGCACACCTTGAATCCTGAGATGTGTTTTAGCTTGCCTTGTCTGACAGAAGTGAGACCAGTTGAAGTGTTGTTCTGCCAAACTGCTTGTCATGGCAAGCGTACAGGGAGTACGAGTGAACAGGGTGAGGCAGCAGCCACCTACTACCATCTGAACATTTACTGTCAACACGGTGCAAGTGCTAACAAAATCTGAAAACTGCAGAAACTCACACTTTCTCACAGTTAACATAAAAATGTTAAGCAAGACTTGAAACTGTGTCTAACTTTAAGGCACTTTTACCGTATTACCAGCCAGTCTGGGACTGGTAAAATTAAAGCTGGTCGTAGCATCAGTGATGTCACACAGGTTTTTAACGCTTTAACCGCTTTTAACGATGCTCATGATGATGGTCAGCGGGGATGCAGAGGTCTGATCCACTGAATAGTGACACTACGAAGCAGATGATTTAAAAAAGCACTGGCGTACTTTGAATTTACATTTGAAATTATTTTCTAAATTTCCCCTCTTATCTGCTGTGGTGAGAGAATGTTTATGCATAAAACTCGTGCTAGCACTTCCTTACACTCTACACATGCTTCATATGAAGTTCACTGTAAAGTGAAGGCAGTGGGAAAGATTTAAGGCACACACGGACAAAATGCAGCCCGCAGACCGTCTCATTGTGGCCCTCTTCCTCACAGGGTGGACAAAATCAATAAAATGTGCTTTGAGTTAGTAAATCATGAACTTTCAGCGACGTGGCGCTCATTTTTCCAGTTTCCAAGTTCTGCTGAACACAGTGTTACAAAGCCCAAGCGGCACCTGTACAGACCCACGCTGTCATAAACAAGGTGATGACAGAAACGAAGTCAGGATGGCTTTAAAAAATGAGGAAAACTGATTCTATCATGTTTTTAACCAAGAGTGGAAGTCTAAATATTTTGTGACACAAGTTGGATTGAAGATAGTCTTCTAAAAGAAAGTTCTTTTTGTTTTTTTTTTGAAGGACTTGTGTTTTCTGGGCTGAAAACCAGCCTAACGTAAAGCAGACTGTAATGTCTACCAAGTTCAGGTAGGCTACTTTAAACTTAATTCAGTTCTGTGTTCTTCATCTTTCGATTCAAGTGTCGAATGCGCGGCCCTCCACTTGCTCTTCTAGGTCAATTTGGCCCTGTGAAAGAAAATACTGCTCACCCTTGATTTAAGGAGTTCAGCTGAAATAAACCTGATTGTTCAAAGTATTTGAAGGAAGACGTGTCTACACCTTCTGACCGACCACACTTGAAGGATTAAAGCGTATTAACCCAGTGAGATTTCGTTTGAATGGGTATTATGCATGGGTAATGATGTAAGCATGAGCTTCAGATGCTTTTTGACAAGTTCTAACACACTCTTTTGTATGTGCCTCATTACGATATTGATGCATTGTAATTATGCAACTTCACAAACCTTCAGAACAAAAAAAGATTCCTGTATCAGGTCTCTGCTAAGTTTCGTGCGACGAAGTAAGGCAATGGGAAAGTAAAATACAGGTAAAAGAAGCTTTGAGCAGGACATCCACTCTTGTACATGCACACGTTCCACATTAATGTGAGCTCAAAGGCTCAATTTGGTCTCTCGCTGTCAGTCACACACACACACACACACACACACACACACACACACACACACACACAGAGGCAGGCTGGCAGGATCCTGTTGTTTTCTCCAGTCGAGCAGAACCTGCTGCTGGTATGAGATACAGTGAAACTCCCACATTCGTGTTTCAGCTCTGTGACAAAACCCCACAAATCAGCACAGAGTTTCCTCCTACTCACATGCTCAAACACTGCATAACATGATCCTGATGTACTGAACAGGAGAGTCCAGTTTTTAGAAAGCGGAAGTTACGCTTTTGACTCCAGGAAGGTAGAGAATACTTTTTAACGAAGCCAGGATTATAAACTAGGGCCTGACTGATATATCAGCTGGCCGATATTTTTGGCTGATATTTGGCCGTCGCAGATTATTGTATCAGCTTATGGTTCACCAATATGCGCCCATAATAAAATGGTTTTTAAGCTTGAAAAATATTGTTGGACTACTGATTTAAAATATTGTAGTAACGTAGTTTGGGCTCCTTATTTATAACAAATACGTGAAGTGTTTACTGTTCAGTGCACTGAAGTTTGAAATAAAGTTTGTTAAGATATTCTGCCTAGATTACATGTCTTGGTCAAAAGTACTCGATAAGCACATTAAGTGGATATTTTACATGTGTACAATATCAGCTGATATATATGGGATGTCAGAATTTTCTTACTCCCGGTTAGTGGTATCTGCATCGCCCCTCAAAAAATCTCATTGGTCGGGCCCTATTATAAACACTGACAACGTCTTTATTTGAAGTCTAATAGTAATAGCCTGACTGCATAAAAATTCTGTATTATATGTATCAGAGTTTTAAGCAAGGAAACTATATCCTTCAAAAACTTAGGCTGAAGTTGTGTCTTCTGTAAGTGTCCACTCTGCTGAAGTGTCCCTGAGCAAGACACTGAAATTATCCTCTGCTGAGGGAACAGACTAATACAAAGTAATGAAGGAATGTGTGCCCTCTCATACAGTGGGAAAAACAGGATTTCTCGTAACAAGCACATAGCGGGTCACTGACTCACTGTGTGTGTATGTTGCTGAGCTCTTGCTCTGTCTGTCTCTGCAGCTGCTGGAGGTGAAAGGTCAGCTCCTCGCTCAAAACAGCAAACCTCCACAGTCCTGTCCTCGCCGCGCTCTCCTCACTCGCCAAACACTGATCACAAGAGGAGACAGAGAAGTTACTGAATGTGTGCAACACACCCCTGTGTCTTTGTGAGAGACTGGTTCTTAGAGCCTGATGGAGATGGCACTCAAACTGTTTGTTGAGCTGCGTCTCAAACCGACTACACACACCTTTGTTATTTTACGTAAATAACTTTGTGCCATCAACCTTTGAGCAGGTGATTAATGAGCAGGTGATTGGCAAACATTACATGAAGGCACATTAGTATGTACTCTGGTGGCAGGGGCTCACACCGTGGACCTTGACGTTACCCTGACTCCGCTTATGTGCTAAATAGGGCTTGGCAATAAAACAATGGTGATACATTTCGGCGATAGACACGTCATCAATACAATAATAAATAGGTCGATAGAACATTTGATAATTTAACACAGGGCTGTGTGAAAAAAAACACATGCGCTTCTCCTCCCTGGTTCAATAACAGCCTGTCATGTCCCTTGATGGAGTGTGCTATGAGTGACATGCGAGCAGCCAATCATTTAACAGACGAACCCCGAGCGTGCGCCCTCTCCAGCTCATAATCAGCCTATCATGTCCCTTGACAATAAGCAGTGCTAGTGACGCAAACAGCCGATGTGTTTGGTTTCACGGCACCACACACGTGAAACAACACAGGGACAAAACCATGAGTGCAGAAGGAGAGGACGTTCAGTAGAGTGGGGCCAAATGTCAAAATTTTCCGACCAGTCATCATCACTCCATCAACCGGCGATGTGCCAGCACATGCAGCGTGTAGTCGCCGATATTTACACTGAACACGGGAGGGCGGCTTTTTCTCCCAAGACAACGCCGCATGCCCGTGCTGAGGAGCACACAGGGATGAACGGATTGATTAGTGCCGGCAAAATACAGATACGAAACGCTGCGCGTCACTACAGTTTTTGCACGTGCGGAATTATTTGCGTGTAATCATCACTTACAATTATTTCTATTATTCTCGTCCCTTCAGGCCGAGTGGCAGTCGTGCTGTGCCCGACAACTTTGTCAGACAGCCTGCACACAGAGCCGCGCTGCACAGGCCGTCTGTAGCTGAAGAAGTGTTTATTTTGACGGATGAGCAACATGTTGCTTTGCAACCTCATTGACAGTGTTAGCATTAACACTGAAAATATGGGTTTCAAAATAAAGTGGTCGAATGCAAACTTTTTTCTCATGATTTTTTTTATTTATCCGTAATGACAGGTCATTAAAAAACATCAATTATTATCGACTGATACGAAATATTTTATATCTATACTGCATACTCTCTTTCACCCAGCCTTAGTGCTAAATTAGCCTTTTGTCTTGTCTGTATAAGGAGATAGTACAGAGATGGCTCTCAAGTGAAACTGTTCTAAGCAATGCTAGAGGCATCTATGAAAGTGATATTTAATTTTTTATAAACATTCACTGTCCCCAGAGGAAGTATCCAAATGACTTTGGCAATCCACTGACTTTCTCTGGAGTCATGAGTCTGACATCTGTGGTTTTGAATGAACGGATTTCCTTGAAATTTTTAGACACGTTCAAACTCCCCACAGGATGATTTTTATTAGCTTATGTGATTTCTTAATCTCTATGGCACAATCATCTGATCATAGTTTAAATTGTCAAACATGTAGTGTATGAGCAAATACCAGCAAAACTAATGACGTGCTCATCGCCCTCAGCAGAGTGACATGTTTTCATACTTGCGTTAGCTTTTATTTCACACATCCTTACAGAGCAGTTCGCATGGATGTAGACTCCTCTAATAGTCTTGTTGGAGTATAACTACAATAAACACAAGATTACAATTTTTTTAGGGTGACCTCTACCAATATAAGGGACAAAATCCCTCATATGAAGCCAGTAGCACAGACTGGACAGGCTGTACAGAGAGAACAGGTCAAGAAACTGGCATAAGTCAAGTTCAGACAGAAAATCTAATAAAGCTGCTGCCTGCTGGCCACTTTCATTGCTTAAACATACAGCAGTGCCATACCCCGAGGTTGGGTTTGAAATAGTTTTTCTCTAAACGACACACCCAAATAATCATTTGTTACAGGGTGAAAGGCAAGGCCCTCACATGCTGAATGTAAGAGCAAAAATTTCACAAAAACCATGTGAACCCACATCGTACTTTAGCTCTCACTGTCTCCCTTTGTCAGACATAACAACATTATGAATCACCAGCTGAAGAGCAGAGAGTTAGAGTAGACAGTCTGCTAAGACAGACAGACAGACAAGAGGAGGTTAACAGGGACAGACAGACAGAAGGGGAAAAACGAAAGGGGCACTTGAGGACACAATGAGTGAAAATAAAGTTGGAGTAGATGACGTTTAATCTGGTCGTGAGTCTGAACTCGTCAAGGTGACAGAGTCCTTCAGTGCGCGTCTGTGGGCTGAGAGGCAGCAGACCGACTGAGTCATTCTGGCACAACATGACAATCACCCTCATCCTCCCCTTCGTCTGTCTGTCTGTCTGTCTATCTGTGTCAGTGTGACTCAGTCTGAGAAACAAACTGGCACTATGTTCACAGAGCAGCTATTCTGACTTGTTTTTCTAAAATGATCTTTAGTCCTCACTGCCCACATAAAAACACACAAGTTGCTGATAATATTTGTGTTATTTAAACATTTAATTTTTTACTTTAGTGATGGTAGAGACACTCAGAAATAGCGATTAATGGAGAACATACTTTAATTTCCATACATCATTAGCTGATATTAACAACAATACTGATGGATCTGCAATGAGCAAATACCAACCAATACACTGGCCAGGCTCGAGTGGTATTAACTAACAATAAAACTAAAAAAATGAGTAAAATTAGTTTGGGGATGTTTTATAAAAAGGGATCATTATGTTTGTGGGCAATTCTGCTCCTAGCCTGTGCAGTTAGCTGGCCACGGATATACTTCTGTCACTTGTTTCCCCTTGAATGTTGTTTTATAAGATCACCGTGTCCCTACCAGCGCTCTCGACCATATTCTACCAAAAAATTCTAAGACCACATCGACGGTTTTAGGTAGGAGTAGGTCAGTTTAATACATAGCCTGGGAACAAGTACTGCGTAGGGAACTAGTTTCCTGGCACATTAATATCAAGGACATAGGCTTAATTTTTTCCCCCCAATTTCATGCAAGGACAATGGCTCAAAAAAGTGCTGGGCTGGTAAAATTAGCAGCTTTCTTCCAGTACAGTTATTCTGAGCAAACATGAGTGACACTAGTGTACTCTAAGAAATGACACTTATGTAACAGGCTTGGGGAATATATTGGATTTTAACCGCCACTGCCTCAGGAGAAACCATGAGGTAAGAGAAAGGGACAAGATAAAAGAGAGAGTGAAAAACAGAGCAGATTCCCACAGACAAAGGTGGCAAAAGATATAAGTGAATCATATAAGAGAGGCTGCCAAGAAAACAAATCCCTGTATGGACTGCATAGGAGGAATGCAGTTAAGTAATTAGCCACAGACCCTTGAGCAACAATTTGTGGTTGAAAACACTGGGTTAAAAAAAGCACAACCCTAACGTCAGCAGAGACAAAACGACACTTGATGCCTCTGTTACACCGCTGATAATCATCGAACTATTTTTACTGGAGGCTTCAGGTTGCAGGTTGGAAAGTTGCTCTGTAACATGTTCTATCATCCTCAGTTTCATTTGAGATTGAAGTGATCAACAGCTGTAGTTTTGAACAGTGTTTTCACATCCGTCCAAATCATTAAAGTCAGGCCTTCATCAAATTCACTGTTTAAAAACAACACATGAATCTTTTCCCTGACACTGCAGTGTGATGCAACCACAGAGGCAGTTTAAACTTTTATCATTCCATTCATTCTCCATAAGCCTGTGACTGTAAAAATAATACTATTAATACTACTATTACAACTAACACTACTACTGCTACTACAACTACTCATCATCATCATCATAATATGAAAAATACAATGAAAACTTAATTGATCCCTTTTTAAACTAATTTTTCCTGTTAATTTATTACATTCACTGGTTTAAGGACTACCTTCCAAAAACATTGTAATACACAGTAACTTGATTTTTGTAGTGAAGCACAAATTGAGGCTTCAAATAACAGCTTTTAAGGATTTTGTGTGCCATTTACCCGTTGCTCCTCAGTGATAGGAGATTGAAGGACGTGAACTTTGGCTTCTACCAGCTGCCGCAGTTTGTCCAGCGATGCAGGGAATTCCTTTTTGTTTCTCCCAAACTCTGGAGACTTGAAAGAAAGACAGACAGGCAGACTGTTTTCATCATTTTAAAAACTTTCATCACAGTAACCCTAATACAGGAAATCTCCTGTTTCACAACCAGCAGCTCTGGCAGCACACAGACTCCGCTGGGAGTCCGATCCTCCGGCCTGCTGATGCAGTGAAAACATCTTTTAATAAAACATACTCAATCTCTCCTCTTAATGTGGACTTTGTTCTTCAATGTCATTCATCTGAAAGATATTTTGCAATTGTTATACCTGGACGTCTACATGAATACGTCATCAGAATCAAGGCAACACCCTTTAACAAACTTTTCATTGGTGTGGAATGGAGAGAAACAGGAATGATGAGAGGAAAGGCTGAACTGCAGTGAATTTTACCCTCCAGACTGATTTCATTAGCACACCACTGTTTTCCATCTGAGATATAAAAGACGCTGGTTGCTTGGGGGTGGGGGGGGTGGGTGTTGTCTTTTTAACAACCATATGAATAATCTTAGAACAACAAATAAATTAATTAATAGATAAACATTTAACATTAATGTGCAGTGCTTAGTTGCTT
>JAQLOL010000011.1:2995836-3009446 GCA_029783665.1 Naso thynnoides | reverse complement strand
AACCATTTTGTTCTTAAAAACTGGGAATGCTGATTAAGCAAGTACAAGAAGAAGAATTTCTTGGATCATGTTTCCAAACACTTGTGTGCGTTGCTGTCACTTTGTGTCAAAAGCTCCCACAAATTGCCATTTTGTAGCAGCCATGTGAAAGCGGTCATTTTAACGTCTCCACAAAGTAGCATCCAGTTAAACTTCAGCTGGAGATGGGAAGTGACGAAGCGACTAATGTGACTCTGCAGTTCGTGTTCTCAACAGAGGAAGGAGACGAAGGTGAAGAGGAGGATCAGAGACGACAGACGATAGGAGAGAAAGAGGCTGATCTGATTGGTCAGGCTGAAGTTCCAGAGAATCTGATTGGTCAGGCTGAAGCAACAACAGGTTTGATCGATTGCCGGGTTGTCATGGAAACGCCATCAGAGGAAGTGGTCACTCATCATCTTGATGAACTCTGGCACCTTGGACCTGGAGAGACAAAGAGAAAAAATAGAGAGCGGATAAGGAGGGAATTTTTCACCTCACCTATGCAACACAAACACACAGAAATAAATTAATATATTTTCATGGTAAAACTATAATAGTGGGCTAAAAATATGAAGTTTGTCCTTTCATAAAGTGAAACTTCTTGTAGTGAATAAAGTAGATACACTTATATTTTTTGGGGAACATATGTGTTCAATGAAATGCTTGGCCTAAATCTAATCATTTGGAATTTTTTTGTACAGGTTTTTATACACATTTTAGCCTGATGGCAAAGCCAAAAGGAAGGTCCAGGCTCACCGAACAACTAGCATTCATCCTCAGGTAACCATGGATATTCACAACTCATTTATGTGCCCAACAGTTAAAAGCGTTGAAGCTTCATACATAATGAAGACATTAATATTCTAAATAAACATTCAAATGCTTAACGCTATTGGTGTTGTGATGGGAAGACCAGGTGGAGTGGAGGGACTGGAGTCACACTTGATTCTTTTTTTTTTTAACATTTGGGATTAAAAACTTCAACCTGTCTGCAGCACTGAAGAGCAGACTGCTACCTTGTGCTGTAATTATTCTCTTCATTGATTTCTTGCTGGAGAAGAAATGAACTTCACTACATATGCATATGAAAGAGGGGAAAAAAAAGGAAAGAAACTGGAGGAAAATACCTAAAATAACCATAGTCTTGAATGCTGCATTCAGTCAGAGGCTGAACTGAAATCAAAGGCAACGGGGCTTGTTGTTGCTTGCTCGCCTACATCTTTATTACTTTTAATACTATAATTAGCATCTTTATTCAGGCTGTTTGGGGTGAAGAAACACAAGCAAACCCCAAATCGAACACATGCAAGTACTTGTGAAGATGCTAGAACACTGCACTATAGTACAACGCTACATAAGAGCTGAGGTGGTCATAAGTAAAGTTCCTCTATATAAGCAGTATTGGGGAGTAACTAGTTACATGTAACAAAATTACGTACTTTAATTACAAAATAAATGTAACTGTAATCAGTTACTTAGAAGGAATGTGTAATTAGATTACAGTTACTTTTGAAAATGTTAATGATTTCAAAGGGGGTTACGTCTGAATATTTTCTGTAAAAAGCTTAGGCTAAATGTTGAATAATATTCATTTTGTTGCTGTGCATGTTTATGATGTGCCCAATGCTTCTTTTGTCATTTCCAGTCAAGACCATTTAGTAAAGTTTGATGCTGTTCTGCTGCTTTTCATTGGTTCTCTTGTTTGAATTTGCAGCATCCCAATTAAGAAAAGTAATCAAAAGTAACCAAATGCAATTAGTAACATTACTTGGATTACGTAATCGAAATAGTCACATTACATATTACATTTTAAATAGGGTAATTAGTAATCTGTAACCCATTACATTTCCAAAGTAACTGTCAGAAACTCTCTATATAAGGTTATAAATTTTAAGAAAATGGATTTCAAAAACCTTTGACCCAAAACTGTGACCTCTGTTACTTTCTTAATATTCACTAAAAAATCTATTAAAGGGTCAAACATCTCTGTTTTATTAAGAAATAGTTTTATTTAGGCATTTCCCTGCAGCACACAGACTAGTATTAAACTCATAACATTTTGTTATGGAAGTTTTTAGTCCTTTTCCTGTCACTGGACAGAATCATTAATATGCCGGGCAACTCAAATGAAAAACCTCCAGTGTATAAATACAGAAGGCATCACTTCATTTCGATTAGTCTTTGCAAATAAAAAAAAATGGTGGTTGTATTTACTTGTAGCTCATTATTGCCCTTATGAATGATTTTTTGAACCTCAGTGTTACAGAATGAGTTAGCTTGAATACACATTAAACCTGCCAATGATTCAACATGCAAACACAAATACAGTTACATTTTTTGAAAGACACCTAAGTTGTAAAGCAAAGAAAGAAACAATTCAAATTCATTTAAAGGCATCCACAAACACACAGAGTCACACATTAAAATCACACTTACTGCCAATCTGTTGTTAAAATGTACCCAGACCAGACAGGAACTCAAATCTTTGTTTGCTGATATATCATAAGCCAGATTGTAACTGTCAGGAACTAAATGACATGCTTCCACGAAGTCATCAGAATATTGGAAAGAATTGAATCTGATGGCATTTGTCCTTATGTTGTCTGTGTAAGTTTTAACCTTCTCTCTGATTGTTTGGTGAAAAGCTCTAAGACAAACACATTAACAAACAAATGGACAGACAAATATTTTCATCAGTGAATAAAAAGTTCAGAACCATTATCATTGAGCAACTACAGTATAAAACTGATTTATTTACATAAGCCTAACGATACTGAGCAGAAGCCAGTGAATTCTACCTTAAACTGTCATGTGTCTTTACTTCAGAGCTTCCTTAACCTTAAATCTACCTTAATTTTTTTAGCTGTAAGCTGTTTAGTTTTGACTGACCTTCATTTGCCCAGGTAAGTTTTGCTGTGAGGGAACAGCTAAAACGTTACAGTCACATGTATTTAAATGCATTAGTAATTTTGAAACTTTTGTGCTTTTATTTTGAAGACTGGACACCCAGCAGGAAATCCTGCATTCTGAACTGATATTTTCCTCGTAAGCTTAGTGCACCACTCTCAACAAAACTGATCATATCTTCATGTCTAAACTGAATGGGATTTGAAATTGTATTTTTTAAAAGAAAAACTGCACTTTTTTGGGATTTTAGCCAAATCATCCAAAATCCCGAAATAAGACAAGAACATAGATGCTTAGGTACCTGCCCCTGTGCGAGCAGAGAGAGGCCTCGCTCTCGATTACCGCTGTCTAAAACACGTCCAAAAATCTTCAACACGCTCCATCTACATGTTGTGACCATGCATATTCACCACGCTGTGAAATAATATTATTTTTACATCATTTCTGGAGCATAACAGTGCTGATTCAAAGGCACTGGATTCCTCCACCCGGACAACTAGTTCCTTAGTGAATATGCAAGGCCACTACAGGTAGATAAACATGTTGGAGATTTTCGGATGCGTTTTAGAGGCTTTAGACAGCATTAATACGTCTCCCCATCACTGTCACTGAACATGCTAAACTGCTCGCGTGGGGCTGGTATCTAGTGACCTACTGAACACACAGATGAGGATAAGACATCTGAATTGTTGTCTTACATTGGGATTTTGGATGAATCAGCCAAATTGCCCCAAAAAGAGCAGTTTTCCTTTAATAATAATGTTTTTTTGGGTTGCTATGATTCCAGATGGTTAAAAAGAACACAGACACCAAACCAATGGACGAACTGACAGACCAATCATAAATTTTCCAACTTCTGAGAAAATTTTTGATCCTGAGAACACAAATGTTCTTTTCCAATTTGCTCATTAAAAGCGAAAATACGAAGAACTATACCTATCGTTAACCTCAATTTATTTTTTTTTTTTAAAGGCATGTTTAGGTTGCCAAATATTTGAATAAAAAAGCCTTAGATGATATGATGATTGTTTGAAGTGTCTGGACTTGTTTCTGAGATCTGATTTGTTGGTTTGAATTAAAGGTACAACAGCAGATTAGTTTCTAAGTGAAATCTGACCATTCAGGGGGGAGGAGATGTTGCTGCATTTTACATTTGTCCCAGTGGGTTGGACCCGTCGCCCATGGCGGCAGCGGCGTGGTGTGCGGCGGCCAGTGAGAGGGGAGCTCCGTCTGAAGTCACTGTGACCTTCTCCTCCTCACGACGTTTCAGACAGGCCGCCTTAGGATTCAGGTTTCGCTCTGGACAGAAGGAGAGAGGAGAGAGAATGCTGATGTTGTTAATTCTGTCGTTAACTGTGTGTGAACAATGTGTTCAAAGTCTATTTATGTCTTTCACTCTCTAAATCAGTACTGAAGCTAAAGCCAAGAAGCCTTCTTCAACCTAATCAACAGGTGCCACTGCTGTCCTCTCCTGGAGATCCAAGAGCACTACATGTGCTGAAAATCCAGTTTGACCTGTTAAACCCTGATTTCCACCTGAAATATAGTCAAATAAAGGAACACACCATATTACTACATTGAACCAGCCCTTTACTGAAGCCTTGTCTTGCTTTCACGGACAGAAAAAAAACACAAGTTTTTAAATGTTTTTACAGCTGCACCATTCAGTAATATGGAAAAATGCGTAACTCTTCTATAGTTTTAGAGACATTTCACCTGAGCTAGACTTGAAATAACTCGCATCTTTGGAAACTTAAAGATCTCCACTAGTTTAAAGATCAAAGCTCAGCTTCACAGCATGAGTCTGTAAAGACAAAGCCAGGATATTGGCAACAATGGCAGTTGAGAAAGTAGATTTAATTACATACTGTGGATCATAATTAGTGTTGAGAGGTGTTATGGGCTTTTTTCCCGATAATTTAGTTCCATAAAAAAATGAACAAACAAATGAAGACAAAAGACGATCAGTCTTGTGTGATGTTCTGTGGTGTAATTATTTACTGAGGTCAGCCGTGTATTATATGAGACTGACCTCGCACTTGTTGCTCCAGACTGAGGATGACAGCCACGGCCTGGTGCAGGATCAGCAACTTGGTCTGAGGTTTGTCGCTCTTCAGGTGCAGCTGGACCATCCTGCCCAGCTCCTTGAACGCCTCGTTGATGTCACGGACGCGGAGACGCTCCCGTGCGTTGTTGGCCATCCTCCGTTCCCTCTCTCTCTCCATCTTCTGCTCTGGAGACAAGTCCTCGTCGTCGTTGTTGCTATGGTGACCAATATTGAGGACAGCAGGAACAACATGGGAAGAGGAGGCAGGGGGTGAGGGTAAGAGAGGAGGAAGAATGGGTTGATTTGAGGAGGAAAGCTCTGTTTATATTTCTGTGTTGATGCTCATTTTGATACAAACCTGCCGTGGAAGCTGGATGTCGCAGACCTTTACAAAATGATTCATTTAATGACAAAATAACAAGGAACAGGGGTTGGGAACAGCATCTTGTTGTGCTGCATTCTGGGTATTTGAAGTCTGCAACAGTTGTCCGCAGCAGCTGTTTGTTTACAAAGTAATATTTATAAGTTTGCCAAAGATTTTGAAGACCTTTGACTTGTGTTGAAAAGAGAAGTCCACATACTTAGCACAACAATGGCCTCACAATCCAGTTTTTAAAAGGCACAAGGCAGCAGAACCAGACACATGTTTCATTTCATGTATTTGTCTTCCATTAGGGCCTGCAAACAAACGTTGATCATGAAATAGGGATGGGACTAGTGTCGTTTTTATCGTTAATCGCGATGAAAACACAATAATTTTACTGTCGTGAATTTCAATAATCATCCTAATTTTGAATTAAAGTATCTACTGTGAATAACCTGATGTAATCCTCAATATTCATGCCAGTAAATAGTCCAAGCTACAATGCAAGACTGACTTTATAGAACAAAGTAGACTCTCTCATACAGTATTTTTTGATTTATCCTTCATTTATGCGGGAATACCTTCATTTATAATAACCTTTTTTTTCTTCACGGTCTGTCCCCTATGAACATGATTCAATAAAAGTTGTAAAGTGATTATAGTATGTTTTATTGCCATTCTCTTTTTTCATTTTGAAATGGTTTTCTCAATTTATCTATTTCTATTTAGAATATTTTCAATTTTTTTTACAATAAAAAATAAAATCAAAGTTTTTTTAAACCATTGTGATAATACTGTGTATCGCACTGTCGATTTTCAGTCCTCTCTCTATCTATCTGGACTAGTGATATAATGTGAAACCCACTAATATTTAAAAAACAATGTTCTCTGTGTCTCTAGGATACAGCTTCAAAATCTCTGGTTCCAGGGAGCCATGTTTGTTTTGAGAGGATTTTTTGACACTGGTGGACCAAACACCACAACACGTTGCTGAAAACGATGCAATATTAAATAAAAGAAATGTTCTGATGCGACGGATAACAAGCTTGGAGACCCAGCAAGTACTGTGTTTTTGAAATGCAATGCATTATGGTACATGTAGGCACTGCAAGAACACCTGTGTGAGCAGGACAACTCAGAAAAGTCAGCTTCCTCTGTCAATATAGCACAAACTGAGGAATTTATTGCTTCAATTGACTACAGTTACCATCAACACTAGCTTGGTTTCCATCTCAATGTAAAGCAAATCTTTGAAAGTTTGGAAAAAAAAAAAAAGAGAAAGAGAAGTGCGTTTCCATCAAGTGGCTGAAGCGGAGAAACTCTGCTAGTTTTGTGGGAAGATGGCAGTACAGGCGACGTACCCTGACATGGCTGTATTAAAATGTAGAAGTATTAGAGGTTACAAACCGGAAACAAAACAAGTAGTCTGGCAAAGCACAACTTGGCAATGGAGAGGGGTCTGCAGGAATTACTTTCAATTTTGGGTCTCCTTATCGGTCCACACGTGTTGGCTGTTGATGTTGCTAGCTGCCATGTCACCGAACATTATGAGTAAACTGGAAAGAGGTCAGCGTGAACAGCCGTCACATGAATTCAGTGGTCACTACGTCACATCTTATTCAGCAAATGTGTCTCCATCTACAAATTCGCGCATTAACTCTTTTTTGGATTTGTCAAAAACCACCTCAAGTGAACCTACATTTGTTTTTTCACTAATTAGAGGATAAAAAAAAAACAATTGGTGTTTCCATCACCTTTACTTCAAAACGCCCATAAAACCAGGCTGATGGAAACCCAGCCACTGACTGGAAATCCACATGAAAAGTGGTGGATTTTCCCTTTAATTTCGCAAGATGCGTTCCCAAACCCTGAAACACAACATGGGCAACATTTTCTATCCTTTTATCTTCATTGTCAAAAGTATTTGCATCATCATCATCATCATCATCATCATCAGCATCATAATAATAATAACCGCCACCATTATATACAAATCTCTGGGTTTGGGATCCAAATGTTTCTGATTTTAGTCGCCCTCCAGCTGAAAAATCTCGAGGAGGGCTGAAGGCTGCTTGGCTGCATCCAGGATGGGAAATCAACACTGTGGTTTAAAACTATTCAATCAAGCCTTGAAATTTAAACCTTTTATTTATGTAAATTTTTCAAAGCCTTGTGGTTTCCCCACCAACAGCAAGAGTATGATTTTTTTCAGTGTCTCTGCTGGTGTTGATTTCCCAGCCCTCAATGTGAGGCGGCACTTCTTTGAGAATATTGAACATGGGCTCTACTCTGTTGTGTGAGAAACAGTTAAAACCAGGCTCAAGACCATGGAGAGACTGACAGGATCAACGGGGAGTTGGGTGTCCACGAGGAAACTCTCTCTGTGTTCTCTGCCTTTCTTGGCTGACAAAGATCAACATTAACCATGTCGAAAAAGAGAGATGCCTGGTGGATACAAACATTTCATGTCTCTGTGTTGACGGACGTATTTAGCTGCTTCTCATCACACTTGGTCACTTCATCAAAGTCCAGAGGCTGGTTCCCAAAATACTCACAGCTCACAGTCCTTCCTTGTGTCTTTAAAGCCTGTTCATCTTTTCTTTGTTTTCTAAGAGTAATCCATCACAGCTGAACACTAATTTGTGTTTTGTGGCTACTGCCTAAAGAAAAAAGATGTATTTATATCATTAAATCTGTGGTGGTGGTGCTAGAATTAAAAAATACTCCTTTATATGAGATACAACCATGAGACCTAAAAAGGGATTTTCTGGTAAATCTCTATATTTCTCTGGAAAACTGCTACACTTCCTGGTCTGCAACTTCTTCTCTATCCCATTAAAAAAATGCTCATATGTCATCATCATATGTATTTCTGCACTGTTACATAGAAAATACTTACTTTAGATTTTTAGTTTGTACAAATCCAACCTAAGTGTAACTTCACCAATGGTTTCTGTCTCTTGGAAAAGTTTATCAACGACACTTTGAATGAGTAAGGTCTCTGAGCATGTAGGTGTTTTGGGAAAACGCATGTCCCAGCCCAGCTTAGATTTTTGATGGAAGCGAGCGTCTGAGAGGTAGGCGGGTTACCTAGATCTTGACCTATCAATAGCTTTAAGATCCTTGCTGTCGGGGTCCTCCTTCTTGGGATCCAGGGGCTTTGAGTCCTGCAGGAGGTTCTCGTCCCCCTCATCCTCAGACTTGATCTCCGAGCTGACAGAGGACGTGCTCTGACCCTGAAGGCCTCCGGACAGGGCTGCAGGAAGATGGGGGAGAAAAAAACATTGGGGGATTAAGAAGGTGTATATTCAATCCCGATTCAGAAAAATTTGGGACGTGATGTGCAGTGAACAAATACAAGCAAACGCTGAGGAGCTGAAATCATTCAACCATCTGTAATTAACACTCCCTTTCCTCAGGAACATCATGAGGAAGACAAAAGAGGAGTTTTCTGCATTTTACAGAAATAAGTTTGCCTTAAAATAAATGTTTCCGAACTGCAGGTGTTTCAGTCATCAGTGACAACAAAATACATACATACTACAAATTACTTCCATTACTGGCTGCATTTGAAGAAGGACGTTTTACATCCAACCACAGTAATCACGTTAACAGATAAATCCCTTGTGGTCTTGACTGGTCTTGATTAAAAATTCCCAGTCTGCTATGTCCAAGACTGAACCTGACCGATTTAAAAAATGTTCGATTCCGATATGAGACAGAGACCCTCAAAAAGTGGTCTTGAGACCAAGATCTGTCTCGAGTACTACAACACTACTCTTTGGTAGTATCCTGTATATATTCCAGTGTTCCAAAGCGGTAAACTTCGCCCCATCCTCGCCTGTGAACAGCTGACTCAATCATGACACTCTCACCTGTCACCAGCAGACCTGTTTACCTGTGGAAATGTTTCTGGTGTTTTTTGAGCTTTCCCACTCTTCACGTGCTGCAGTCTCAACTTGTTTAAAACATCTTACTGGTATGAAATTCAAAAAACAATCTGCAAAAGGCCTTAAATTTACATTATTTACCACCACTTCAGCAGCTCAAAGGCCGAAATATCTGACCTTGTTTTATTTGAGTGCAAATGTTTTCATTCATCATAATTTTATTGATTTACTGTGTTCTTTAGTGTATCCTCCTTCTGTTATCTTGCATTGTTGTTGTTATGATTTAATTGCAAATGTCACTGTTTACTTGTATTTATTTCAAATTTTCTAGCTTATCTACCTAAAACTATTTGCATTGTTGTTGTGTTGCTGTTGTTTCTCGACACCACTGGAAATGAGGATTCTTCCTCAATGGTCTTTCAAGGTAAAACAACGGTTAATATAAAAATAACAAAATAAGAGTATATTTGCACAAATAATTCAGGTTAATGAGGTAAAACATTCAATAAATTGTCTTTGTAATGTTTTTAATGAAACACATCCAAAAGGATTAGCATATTATTATACTGTGTTTAATAATGATTTTATGCAGATACTCAATTTTTCAGGAATCTGGATTCCAAAGATGAATAAAAAGTATCACCGCAAAATTAAGAAAGTTTAGTTTATTAGTTTAGTTTGGTTTAGTTTATTTTCTCAGTCATAAATTGTTATGTGACACAGAAATGAAAAAAAAAAACAACCAACCAAACAACAATAACAAAAAACAACAATCACATTTTTCTCATTCTGTTTCTCTGTTTTCTTTGACCAAAAAGGAAAAAAGAAAATGTGGTTAAAAGCTCAAAAAGCCACTTAGTTGATCTTGGGGTAAAAAGTGTTTTGTTACAAATGTAACATGGGTTCAATTTAGCTGCCATAACTTATAAACTGCTGTTATGAGCATTTGAGTGGGATAAACAGTTTACACCAGCTTGTAACTCCAAGTTGGTCATATCAATCATTTCTGACAACAGCAACTCCCCCTCAGCCATATGAGTGGTAACAAAGTGTCATAAAAGCAGCTGTAAAGCACTGTCAGCTACATCTGAATAAACATCTAAATATAAAAATAAACTGTATGACAATGACATTTGAGTTCCTATCTGTTATTATCCGTCTCTTGTTAGTTAACCTCCACGAATGTGAGAAAAGCAGCTGATGTTGCAAAGCAGTGGCCGTCCTACGACAATAACTGAACATTCCTGAGTCAAAATGTTTAAGGGTTTCCCTTTCTCCCCACTCTGCCAGCATAGTGTAAAAGCAGCATCAGGTGTGTGTGAGCACAGCTAAGTCTCAGGTTGACCTCCAAGATGGCGGCCTGAGAGAGACGGATGCAGACGTGAAGCCTGCGTTCCCTCTATCTGCCTCCCTCCTCCGCTCAACACTGCAGTCTTTATTTGACGTCTGTGTGGATCCGTCACTGGGACGCTGCCAACTTCTCAGGCAACACAAAACACTCCGCTCTGCTCCCCCCGCACACACACACACACACACACACACACACACACACGCACACAAGCTACCAACTGTCGGCCATTTTGAATCTCCGTCTGCCTGACTGGAGGCATTTTGTGTGAAGCTTTGAGTGACGGCCTGTGTTTGGTTTATGTGTGTGCGTGCCCGTCTCTTTTCATACAATCGCTGCATTTAAAAAAGCTTCAATCAGTGAAAAGCGACTTTGTTGCTTCTGAATGTCTGACTGACGACAGATCGACACAAACTGACACAGGAAGAGACTCAACAGGACAGTTTTTGGAAAATAAGACCTACTGACGGTAGCAAGTCTGAATACTAGTCTGACTCTGAACATCTCTGATCTAAATTACATTTCTGGTGCGAGAACAGTTTTCCTCCTCTTCGGTACACTCACTTTGGATTGCCAAGTTACTTTTTATGTATTACCACACATATCATCATTTCTGTTCGTACTAAACATTAAAGTCATCGATTTCTAGTTCACCAATAAAAAAGATTCTATGGAGAAAGTAAATATAAACATAATAATCTACCACTGTAAGGCAAAATGTTATTGTTGTGAATTATTTTAAAATTGAGAGAGAGGAGGAAACCAAAACTCCTCCACTAATATTTGATGAATTTCCTGCCAAAAACA
Organism: Naso thynnoides; assembly: GCA_029783665.1. NCBI lineage: Eukaryota > Metazoa > Chordata > Actinopteri > Acanthuriformes > Acanthuridae > Naso > Naso thynnoides. Next base: position 2,998,062 of record JAQLOL010000011.1, on the reverse strand, counting down.
TTTACTACCCTTTATTTACAGCCTCCACACAACCTCAACTCTGTGTGTGTGTGTGTGTGTGTAAAGAACAACTTCTTCTTCTGCCTGAGTGTGTGTGTGTGTGTGTGTGTGTTTCTCTCTCACCTCATTACACACTTGGCTCAGGCTGCCGCTGGCTGAACTCTGCTGCCAGCCGGCTCATTTTCAGCCTTTAAAAACGAGCTCAGGGCTAATTTGCTCTACTGTGCGCTCATATACACTTTTCCTCTTCCATATTCATATCAGACAGACTGTATTTATTTATCCTGCTCGTTGAGCTTTTTCCTGCTCGTGCGGTGAAGTCGAGGCGTGCCAGCGTGCCTGAGTTTGCCTGAAAAGTCTCGATTTCACTGAACTCTGTCGGCTTTCTGATCCTTCTGGAACAGTTTCTTCATTTTCACTTTCTTTTAAATTTTTTTGTTTTCCTTTTTACCGTTGTTGTTTCTCTTCTCTCTCCAGTCTGATCTATCGTCTTTTCCTTGTTTTGTACTGTTTCGATATTTTTCCGTCTGCATCTTATTATTCATCTGTAACTCATCTGTACTTATTCCTCTTCATCTCGTTCTTTTTCTTTTTCATCTTTGTCAGAATTGTCTTTCCCACTTATCTTCTCCTTTTCTCTTTTTGATCTTCTTTTCTGTTTCCTCATAATCCTTCTAATTTTCTGTCACCTCTGGTTTACTTTTCTTTGTCATCTTTTTTCCTTAAGTATTTTTCATGTGCTTTTTTGTTGTTCATCATTTATCCCTTTTTTGCTTTTCCATTTTAATTCTCCACTTGAGATTATTCTCTTTCATTCTAACAGTACATCTTTTCTCCTTCTCTGCACCTGCCTCCTTTTCTTTCCTTTCTGTTTTCCCATTATTATTATTATTATTATTATTATTATTATTACTATGTGGCTTTCTGTGTGCTCACAAGTGCATGATGGGATACCACTGGGATGTTTGTGTCTATATGAAAACACGAAAACAACAGAGGCTGATGCAGTTTGTCCACTGGTCACTGTCATTAAATATAAATTCTGGTATAAAGTTACGATGAACACATGAATGTAGGTACTTTCTTTTGTCATCTGTACTGATTTAAACACAAAAAATAAAATAAAAACAATGGTAAGCTGAACCATTTAGAGGAAGATTTGGCGTTCAGAGGTTGGGGTCTTACCGCGGTACGGGTCCGGCTGACTCAGGTCCGGGGAGGTGGCGGACTGAACAGGCAGCTGAGGCACCGACACCTGACCCGCCATCGAGTGTCCCGCACGCAGAGCGCCCACGCCGCTGCCATCTTCTCTGTGAGAGCCCACCTGGAAAAAAGAGAGTAGAGACAGAATTTTTATTTAAACAATCAGCTGCTCGGACTCTGGATCGACTTGATACAAACACAAGGACTCAGAGATAATGACCTCTGAATTCCAGATGTTTTGTGAACATATTTCAGGGTGGACACATAGTTTCCAGCTCCTTTGGGCTTTAATGTCTTTGAACTCACTGGATTTACATCAGATTGTGTTTAAATGCTTTAGTGAGAATGAAAAAGTTTATTATATTAAATCAGAGCTCAAGAGAGAATGTTATTCTGACTATTTTGTTGATAAGTTTATTTTTCAACCAACCTGTTCAGGTTGCAAGGGCCTCTTAGACAAACATAAATACAACACTGATTATATGCCTGTTGTCTCGCATGAAATCCCATAGTTACTTAGAATATTTCCAGTTTTATTTATTAATTACAGAAAATAATTAAATAATAACTGGTATAATTTGATTGTATTATGTTTGGTATTTTTTTTGTACTTTTATGCCAACAGAGTATTACATGACTAAAAGCAAATATAACTAATTATATTTGCATATTCGAGTTTGAGAGCACAGGACGAGAGGAGGAAAAAATGACATCTTCAGCATAACAAAACGTTTAAACACATGAGATGTTCGGTAAAACTCACAATGAAAGATAAATTTACTTCTTTGATGGTCAACAAATATGAAACGATTTATATTTCTTTGTTCTTTGTCTTTCTTTTCTTATTTCGATCTCTCTCCCCCAGATGTTGTAGTTCTGTAATTGGCCTGCTGAGGGCATCCTGTGCCTTTCTAAGACACTAAAGATCCCCATCTGTCTCTCTCTGACACACACACACACACACACACACACACACACACACACACACACACACACACACACACACACACAAACACAAACACA
>JAQLOL010000011.1:2958970-2972215 GCA_029783665.1 Naso thynnoides | reverse complement strand
AAACTTCTTTAAAAAAAATACCACAAGGTGAGACACCAGCTCACCTGTAAAAAAAACAAAACAAAACAAAAACAAAAAAAACCCTGAATGACAAAAAAATCTCAACTAAAGTCTCCATTAACACTGTTTTTGTCACAAAAAGTAACCCAAACATAGACTAATAAACTATGTCTCAGTCTGTAATATGGCTTGAATCGGTCTTTTTGGGTCCAAGCGCCATTTCAGGGGTACAAAGATGTAAACAACACAATGCAAAGCACTTTACTTAATTACAACCCTACTGAAAACTACCCCTACATTATATGAAACTATAGCTTGACATGAACAGATCGACAGTAGAACGTCACACCATTAAAACCACACGATGGATGTAGTTTAATTTAATTATTTTTTATTCTTCTTCACTCATTTGAACATGAGTTGATTTCTGTATCATAACAATGTAACATGCATGACTCTTTTATGTTCATGTTCCAAAACAAGCAAAACAGACGAACCACGAACTTGTTTCGAGTTTGTCGTGACTTTGTCGAGTTTGTTGTGACTTTGTCGAGTTTGTCGTGACTTTCAATTAAACAATATAATATTAATCATCAAGCCACTGAGGGGCGAACGGCGAACAAGTTTCAGACGCGTGCACAGATAGAAAACAACGTCTAGTTCACTTCACTTTATATTCAAAGATCCGTTATTTGCCGTTGTTTTCCATGCTCACCCTCTCAGCATAGTGACATACGGAAAAAACTTTGATGCAGAAAAAAACACACGCCGACACCATCGATCACACGGCAACACGGTCAAAAACGTTTTGCTGCAGTTCACACGCCTGCTGCTCTTTAACGTTACCTATTGCCTGATGTATAATTTCCATCAACAAAGATCCACCTGGTGTGTGATATGCGTTGCATGTGCTTACATTCAGAGGCAAAACCTGATTAAAAAAACAAGAAAAAGAAAAAGAAAAGCTCAGACGGAGTTTAACGATTAATAGCAACTTCTGCTGATGAAGGACTGTGATGACTGTGCTGTCGAAGCTCCTTGAGCGAAATGTGAGCAGATCCTGCACCCAGCCATCGGTGAAATGCCCGTGAGCTTCGTGGGATTTATAGTTTCTAAACTGCTCATAGGCAAAACGTAACACATTTGTACCGGAAACAGGAAAGTTGATGTTATCCAGGGACTAATTTGGACAGAGTGATGCAGCGTGTGCTCTCCGGCTGTTTGCTCGTTGCTCGTATGGATATATGTTGTTAATAGAGGGCAACTTAGCTAAACATCAATCCCTGACATCCTTGTTGAGTTTGTCTCCGTGTGGCTTTGGCTTTAATTTTCTACTCCTTCTTCAGTTTGGCGATCTTGATAACTCACAACAACTTTACAAAACTGCCTCTTCTGTGAGAGAGAGCAGCTGCTGGCTGTTGTTTATCTCCGCTGTCCAACCAAAATGGTGCTCAAGGGGCGTGTCAACAGTAACAAGACGTGACTGACAAAAACGGATAAAAATCCAAACTGTTGGGTACGTTAGCTGTGTGAAATAAACAACCGTAGCAGCTACAATTATCTGTAAAATTTGATTTGTATGATTATTCCAACTGTGCTACAGACACATTACATTAGAATCAGTAGAGCGCTGCAAAGGTAAGTTCATCGGTTAGTTTTCTCTCCCGGGTGACGATGCAAGGGGTCGGGCTGCTGCTGGAGACGACCGGCTGGTCTCGCCCGGCGAGCTGCTGCTCCTTACAAGTCCCAAAACTTCGCAACAGATTTGCAAACATGTTTTTTGGGATAAACTGACGACATATTGGAACTCCTAGTGGTTATAATCTCGCTTAAATTAAATTTAAAACTTATTTTACTTCCCAAGGGTTCATCTGGCCTGCTCCGCAAGGCTTTTGGCCCCGCCCTTTCTTCTATCTAGGCAAGATGGTGCGTGCTCTTTCATGTTGCTATAGTAACAAATTGAGAGGCAAATTAATTTTGAATGGTGAATAAACTTGAGCCTAACTGTGTGTGCATTAGACGGTTTTAATGCAACCCTGTCAGCCAATCAGAAAAGAGCGTTCATCCACACCATTGCATACTAATAATTTTTTAGTAGATTAAAAAAAATATTAGATCAGTTATTTAGTTTTTGTGTAGTATTTTGGTTAGAATTTTAATTTAGTTTTTCTCTGAGTTTCTTATCCTCTCGGCTTGAAATGTCCTTTCACCTCTACCCTGCAGTTCCTTTGTTGCGTGTCGTTTCACTACAAGCTGCGTACACAGCATGCTATACTAGTTTTCACAGAGTGCTGTTTTGCAGTTAGTACACAAAAAAATCAATAAATATTTTGTGCTAACAAGAAATGATGCAATATGTGCTCTTATAGCCTAACTTTGAAAAAGCCACAAGAATTTCCTTTTTTTTCCCTTCAAAATGGAGCTGACTCATCACACTGTACAATTTGTTTTTGCAGCTGTAAGGAGCGTCTCTGTTTCCTCTGTGCGTTGCCTCGTGGGAGGATCAACAGCACAATAAAACATTGAGGGATTTTTGGATTTTACTCGAATCTGTTGTGCTTCCAGTTTGAGCACACGACATTCTCAAAATCTTTGAAAGTAAAAGTTGCTGGTGCTGTAACTAGGGCATGATCTCTCACATCTTTCACCAACTTTGTTCATTGGTATGCATGACCAAGCTGGACTTTAAAACTGGCGTCTATGACTTGGTCATTTTATTTCAAAAATAAACAATTGTCTTTATTATACAATTTTTTGAGAGTGAAAAACTGGTGGCCGTGGACTCAGTGCTTACTGTGAAACACAACAACAGCAGCTTTGGTTGGATTAAATCTTGAATCATTTGGACTTCTCTTTGATTACTGAACTGACCGTTTCAGCCCTGCGCTGCAGCGTTGCCTGTCACTTCTTTGGAAGTAATCCACTTCACTGTGTTCCAGTCACCAACTTTTTTACCACGATATAGACACGCCAATGCTGCTGAGCTTGTGAGGAGGATGGTCACATGGTTTGGTTTGGTCACATGAAAGCTTTGCCTCCTGCTGCACGTCACTGAGGGTCGACGGTATCAGATGTCCAGAATGTGCTTGTTTTGGTGACCAAGAGGTAATAAGTAAATACAAACACTGAGTGTGGAACATGCTGATCGTAGATAGATGGGCAGAGGTGAAGTGAATGATGATACAGGAGAAGTTTGGAAGTTTCTAAGTAATTTTTCATAGCCTACCAGCGGTGTTACACACATTTTTGGGACCACTGGGGCATCTGCATTTGCAGCTGAAACTTGATCAGAGGCTGACCATCATATGTATTTTTGAAAATAAGGAAACTGGTCATGAAAATGTTCAAGGAACGGAACAAATTTTGCATCAGGAATGTTGAATCACCATCCAGGAAATTGTCGACATGGTCAAGTTGCTATTTGGAGCAGCTGATGACTGACTCTCAAGCTGAAACATCAGTGTGTTCAAGTCTGCAAGAATCTCCACTGACAGGCCCAGGATGACCCAAATTTCATGTCGAGGATCATCACCAGTGATGAGAGTTGTGCTGTCTTGTATAAAGTAGCCAGTAAAAGTAAAGATACCTTAAAAAAATGCTTTAAGAAAGCTTTCTAATCTTTCTGAACTCCTTTGGGCCTGATTTAAACACAAACACAAAGGTTTAGTTCAGGCTGAATCTACAACTGGGCAACTGCCGATATGTTATAACAACAAAATGATTTAAAATCAAACATACAACGTGACGACAGCAGCTCCCAAAGTAAACACAAAGTCATTACTTTACCGCAGCTTGAGAGCACCTGTTTGCACTCGTGCCTAACATGATTAACCAATGATCCAACTTCTTGCAGTCTGGGACCCAACATGATTGGCTACCCAAACAAAACAAAAAAATCACTGGCCAATAATCGACCAAATTTCTTCTGGTTTAATTTAGTGACCAGTAACTTTTGGGAAAATGTAACACAGTAAAAGTATTTGTTTTCTTTGGAAAATGCAGTAAAGTAAATGTGAAAGCCTACAGAAATAGAAACAGTAAAGCACAGATATCCATAAAAAAACTACTTAAGAACTGTAATTAAGTATTTCTACTTTGTAACAACACTGCAGTTGTGTCTACAGCCACAACCAAACCAAAAGTTTTCTTTGATATTAACTGGATCGGATTGCTAATTGCTGAGTCAGTACTTTCGCACAAACTACAGAAACTGCACAATGACAATTTTTTTTTTTTTTTTTAATAACACAAAAATACGCCCGTTCACAGCACGCTGAAACAAGTTACTGTCAGCTGTTCAAACTAACATGTGAAGGAACTCCAGTGGAAATAAGTTCAGATGGCGCTTGACACTCTTACAAGTCGGGACTTTCTGGGAGGTGTGGACGGAGAGAGAGTGCAAAACTCCACAGATGAGCTACCTTTAAGAGGACGACGGCCAGATTGAAATCAGGTGCAGGTTTCGCTTTATTTCGATCGCACCAGCTGTTCTTTTAAAAAAGAACTCACTCGCTTGTTTACCACAGAATCAGACTGACGCAGAGACATGGCTGTAAACACTGTGCTGCCGCGCTTTGGGGTACATGTGTGCACACACGTGTTTTATGTGTTTATATTTAAACAAAAACGTCGTGTTTTTTATTAGTTACACTTGGTGTTTACACTCATCTGCTCGGGCTCGTGTGTGTTTGTGTTTGTGTTTGGTGTGATATGGTTGTGGAATGTTGGAGATGTCTTCCCATGAAAACAAACTTTCAATCTGTTTCTTATTGCTGTCCTATTTGTTCTCAAAGCAAGGGGTCCATATGGCATGCTGTGTGTGTGTGTGTGTGTGTGTTTGTCTGTGTATGTGTGTGTGCATCAGTGATGTGAAGGTCAAGCAGTTGGACTTTATTCAATTTCAGACCGCCTGCCTCCTCGCTTGAAACTGAAGTTTAGTTTTTAAGTGGTTTAAATCATCTGAGTCTAATCACAGCAGGGACAGTAAGAAATGGTTACGATGCCTTAAATAAAAAATGTGGTCCAGCTAAGAGTGTATTCATCTGAAGAGGACTGGTGGTGTTGCCTTTCAATTAGGAACAGGGAGGAGATTATCTGTGAATTTTTCCAAAGTCAAAACAAAAACACAAATCAAGTCGAGTCAAGTCAGAGGTCAGTGAGTACAGAGTCAAAGCTAAGTCCACGTCAGCAGTCAAGTCTCGAGTCCTCTGTAGTCTGACTCAGGTCTGAAGTCTTCAGTTTACAGCTCTGAGACAAATACACAGCAAAAAAAAAAAAACACTTGTTTTTTTCAAACAAGTAAAATACACCTTGACATGAACATGCAGCCTCACATCAGTGATCATAACCTGCCCACAGAGTCCAGTCATGATATCAGCTCTCTGGACTCACACACAACAGTGCTCTGAGCTAAATGCTAACGTCATCATGCTAACAGACTAGAGGAAAAACTCAGCAACATTCAGTATCTGGGGACCATGAAACAGTGGCTGACACATTTAAAGCTGCAGCCGGTAACTTTGGGATGATCATCAATAACTTTTTTTATGTTCAATTTGTAAAAAAAATGTCATAATACCCAATGACAGCTATCAGCAAGTGACACGCTCTGAGAGAAACGCCAGATCTCTGTGTTTTCCCATCATGCCAGGACGCCTTGCTCCCCTTCCACTTGTCAAATCAGTGGCACTCTCTGTACTCTCCGTCCTGATTGGCCGGTCTACACTGTGCCTCTTAGCAACAGGTGACATCAGTAGAAGCTGATTAGCTGTTCGTGCCTTACGCTCTGGCTCGCCTCTGCCAACAACAGAGTGTCTGCAGTGACACCATCACTCACCTCAAGCTCAGGCCGATAACGGTTTGATTTTACAAACAAGGTACGATTTCCCACCTACATGCATCTCAGGCTCATTACAGAAACAAACTGAGCATCAGAGCTCTGACATGGTCACTACTTTAGTACTTAGTACTACTTCATTTTTTTTTCATGGAAATGCGAATTTTTTCTCTTTGAGTAAATGATGGCCTCAGCCGAGTCTTTAGCCACGATGCCAACTGATGGACAGCAGGTGACTTTGCAGTTCAGGATGTCATCAGCACTACAAGTGCAAAGAGCAAGCACGGCAGTTTTTAAAAACGCATGCTTCAAGACACAAATACACACACAGGATTCTTACCCATGATGCTGTCTGTGCCATTGGTAGGGGCTGTGCAAGAGGCGGTGCTGTAGTGATTGGCCCCGCCCCCACTCCCTCCCCCTCGGTGGAAGCTGGACATAGGAGGAAGGCTGGAGCTGATATCTGCAGACGAGTGTGAGGGGTAACTCTGCAGAGAGACGAACGGGACGAAAAGAAAATTTCACAAGAAGAGACAAAAACTGCTGCGAAACAGACATTACATAAGAACAGAATCAGATTAAAAGGCTTCACGGTGAGGGTACATGAATTATCATGAATTCCTCCTTTGAAAATCAGAAATTCATTCATGAATTATCTGATGAACTATCAGTTATTCACATGTATTTATGTTATTTCATGCCTGACTTCATGATGGCACATTACATTAATTAAGGCTTTAATTAAGGTGTTATTCACTTATTCATGAAGTTCACGATGACTTCATAGGTCAGTTTGCAGTTAAAGGGACAAGACACAAAACTGATCAATCTGCTGAATTTTCAGTGTTGTAATCATGATTAATTCAGCATTCATGATTCATGACTTCATCATGTTTGTGGACCCTCAAATAAAGTGGGACCCTGATCTGTCTTTAACACTGAAAAATTACTTAATTACTAACAAAAAAATAAGAATTTCAAATAAAACAACTACACAATTTTGATTTTGAAGTTTTAATGTTAGGAATGAGTTATGTGGGCTATGTGAGCTCTAAGATAATGCTGTATGCTACATAAAATGCTTTTATTTCCTCACAAAATAATTTATAGTTTAATAAAGGCTGGCTTTATTTGTGATGTCACAAACATGATTGATTAATTAGCAACAAATAGTTAATACATATTGACTTTAAGGACTACGTGTAATTTCACAATCCTATCATCAATGATCGTATGTTATTTTTCAGTGGTAAAGACGGATCAGGGTCCCGCTTTTTTTTATTGCAACACTTGAATTCAGCAGATTGGTCAGTTGAAAAAAAAAAGCCACTACTTTTGTCCAAGTATGTGCATGTAAACTTAATTTTTTCTGTGGAGTGACTTCCTGAAAGGAACGTATCACCCGTGTCACAACCTGTACAGACTCTGTTTGTAAACATAATGACCGAGAGCGCCGCTCACCAATCTGTCGTGAGGGTGAATCCCGCAGTAAGAGGAGGTCTGGGCGGCGCCGTGGGCCGAGTTCCCGCCCCCCAGCATGCTGCCGTGGTACGGCTGCTGGCTCATACTGCTACTACTGCTGCTCCAGGGATCACCGCTGTGGTGACCGTCTGACAGAGAGACACAGAGAGACACAGAGAGACGCAGAGAGACACAGAGACGGAGGGAGGGGTTAACGGGATGTGCTGTATGCTGGTTAGAGATCAGCTTCCACCTTGCAGGTTTGTCTCTGCTGTCAGTCTTCTGACTCACTCAGTGCATCCACATGCAATTCAGCAATCTGACCCAGTTTATGCAGTAACCTGATTTCAGAAAACATCTGTGTAAATGGGGCACCTGGTTTTCTTCTTCAGGTTTAAGAATATCCTGGTTAACACGGATTTGTGCTGCTAAAATGTGATTTCCAGCAACATTTATATCTTTATCCATGTCTGTAAAAATTCTTTTGGGATGGTGTGAATTTACATGAAAGACACTCGTGTGAGAGGGAAAGGAAGGCTTTGGAGGAAAATTCAAACATCTAAATCAGTCTGAGCAGACACTGTCTCCGGTCAATAAACATACTCACTTCTCGTTCACACTTGGCTACTGTATGTCCACAGAAATCTTGTTTCATTGATGTCAAGACAACATAAAAATTCTGTTTGAAAGATGAATTTACGTTGTTCATCCGATTGTATATGAACTATGGGTAACCAGCACTTAACTCTCATTTAACTCTCACAGGAAACAGCCTTATCCACACCGACCACAAACAAACACCAACATAATTCTCTTTTGTCAGTGTTGAGTGGACACAGCATTATGCAATAAAAAACACCAGTGACGTATCGGGACAAAGTATGATGCCGAGGTCAGACTACACGATATCAGCCCAATAACGGCTCGGCCGAGAAGACGTAGGGCGTCGGGTGAGCTCGCAAGTGATCAATGAGCATCTCGGACGCCTCACGACAGAAAGACTAGCGTGTTTGATGTTTTTGTTTACCTCCCATGACGGCTTGTCAGTAGTCGTAGCAGTCAGTGGCAAATGCTTCCTTGCTGGCGACGTCACGCACGTCATGAATGGCAAACGATGACTGATCAGGGAGCGACATGTAGTCTGTCATGTCTCTCGGCCATGACACGACGAGAATTTTTGACTTTTTAATCGCTTAATCTGACACAGAGAACATTTGAACAGACAAAAATATCTTGTAGTCTGACCCGGCACAGGACGTCTGGACTCTTTACTTTTGACCCTTTAGTGACCAAAGTGTTGCTGCCGTTACAATAACTCATTAAATGTTTTTGTTTTTTTTAAATTTTGGTCAAAATCATTTTTCAGCTCTGGGACTCTGAACTAGTTTTGTCTGTGATCCAGAATCCACAGTGAGTTCAGGTATCTGTTGCACAGTTCTGATGAGGCACAGACCTGTGAGTGTGTGTGTGTATGTGTGTGTGTGTGTGAGAGAGAGAGAGAGAGAGAGAGAGAGAGAGAGAGAGAGAGAATACCTGGCATGAAGAATGAGCTTGGGAAGCCAGAGCTGGGAGGTTTGGAGGAGGGATACCCCGGTGAGTCTCTGTTGTAGTCGGCTGTACTGGCAGACGGAGCATACACCTGCAGCACAAACACAGAGACGCACAACGTCATTAGAACAAGTCTGATCAAACACAACTTGTTTTTTATTAAAAGCTCACAGTTAAACCTGCTAAAAACTCCATTTCTCTTATTTTCTGGAGCAGGGACTGGCTCTATGTGGACGTCATTTTCACTAGGTTGTTAAAGATTACTGACAGTTTTCTCTCATACCCAGATATCAACTTCAATCCTCTTTACACGTGCTTATTTGCCAAACTAAATAAATACATTTAAAATATATATACATAATAATAATAATAATAATAGTAATAATAAAAAGTAAAAAAATATATATTTAAAAGATTATGCTGTATATATGAACTTTTATTGGGTACAAATTTGCCCGATTAGCTTAATATAAATATAATATAAACTTCAAAAATCAGCAGCATTATACATATTCTGTATATCTTTAAAAGAAGCTTTGTATATGATGCTGTATTTTGTAAATATGAGCAAACTGTTGGCTTTGAAAAATAGGATTATATTTTTGAAATTAAGTTGAATAAAATATCTAAATACATATGTTTGCATTTAACCCCCCTCCCCCACATTTTAAAACCTTTGAAACATGAGTAACTTAAGATATATCTGTTAAAAATGACAGCAAAAACCATTTGAAAATCCTTCGGCTTCATAAAGAAGATGGTAACGATGTGCCTAACTTCTGTTGATCCACAGAACACAAACTACAGCAGCGACCATTGTAACCGCACTGACTGTGAAGTGCCCATGACTTCTGCTGCTGACTGAAAACATGGCTCCTTACATAAACAATGTCAACACATCTTCTGTCTGCCAAGAGGTACAGAGCAGTGATTTTCTGAGTGAGTCCTCTCAGCAGCGCAGCAGTCATGCAGTAAACATGCAGTAAAACGTGAGACTGCGAGCAGAACCAGCAGCCTTCATCGCTCAAAACAGGTGACGTTCTTCCTCAGCAGCACAGCGGCTGCATGAGAACACAATGCCTGTGTTTGGTCATGCCTTCAACTGGGGGTCCCCACAGCATGCCTCCGTGTGTGTGTGTGTGTGTGTGTGTGTGCATAGCGTGCGAACACTCAGCCATGACGCTAGCTGCGCTGCATGACGTAAACCCCAGCACAGCTGTTGAAAGCGCTCTTCTCTCTCTGTCTCCCCCACTGATTCACATCAAAATGAAAAACCCGCTCCACAGCTACACCTAATCTACCTCAATCCTCTGAAAAAAGACACGGCTTGTTTTGTTAACTTTGGAGTATTTGCATATGGATGGAACACAGATGTGATAAAACACAGACAGAAGAAACTAAAGAAAAAGAGCAAAAAAGCAACACTTGGGGGCATTATGAAAAAAACACCATCTCACTTCCCACACTCCCTGAGAGAAATTATTAAAACCAGAAAACAGCCGAAAAACTTCTCTCTTTCAAACAAAACCTCCTGACTTTTTTCAGATGACTGACAGCTCGCTGGTTTGCTCGAAGCTCGAAGTCTGAACTTTCTGTGACCAACTCTTTACTTTATTTTTCCCAGCATTATAGATGCAGGAGGTTTTATAATAATATAATTGATTAATGGAGTTCAGTTTTTTGCACAATATGCAAAAAGTTTGTGTGAACGTGTGAAAACAGTAGGGGTGGGAAACTCTAGGCACCTAATGACTGGATTGGATTACGGTTCGGGGGCCTGTGGTTTTTTCTTAGTGTGACACAGCTTACGTACAGCGTGGCTCTTGTCAGGTCAACTTTATAGAAGCCAAAGTGCTTCCAAACACTAAATTTAATCCACTCAGTGCTGCTTGGATCTAGTGGTTGGCCGTGTTTCTTTCTTGTTTTTTTTTTTATGTGTTCCCTGTAAACTGTCTGGGTGCACGACGTGCTGCGATTAGCGATTATTGGACATTTTTGAATCGATTTAGAATCACCCACACCCGATTCACGATGCATCTAAGACTTGATTATTTCCACACCACTACTAGACAAACAGAAGCATGTGGTCTTTCCTTGATGTCTTTTCTTCAGTGAGTGACTTTGCAACATACACAAAGTGCACTCCTTTGACTTTTAGGACAAGGAGACAGGGATTAAATGAGGACGAGGGTTTAACAAACCTTCATCATTGTGATGAAAAGCGCTTTCGGAGTATTTCATCTGAAATCCAGAGGTGAACGCTGCAAAATGAAATGCAGCCAGTCTCCCCGTTTCATACGTTAAGTCAACATTATCCTTTATTTCTGTTTACATGACACATGTAGTTTGGTTTCGGTGGTCACCACATCCATGATGCAGTGTGAGGCAGTTTCAGCCTGCGTGTCGTCACTCCATAGATCACTGGGGAAAAGAACTGTAACGCCTGATTCATGTAAATAATTTTCTGTAGCATGTCTCTTGGTTTGCTATTGTTGTCTTTTTTGTGTGTTTTAAGGGAATCCCTTGGCTTCCGTTCATTTTGTCTGTCTTAGAAACTCAGTGCCACATAATAAAATGCAAACTCTTTACCAGGTAATGATGGTGGGGCTGACAAATTAAAGCAAGGTTATGTTTAAGAACAAAGTTCGTGAAAGTCTCGACAACTTCCACACAGCTGCTTGGGACGGTAGGAAAAATATATCAAAGAGATTTAAAAAGAAAAAGTTCAGTCGCTTCACATGTTCTGTTTCACATAGTAAATCACTTGCTTCAGGTAGAAGCTGTGTTCCCGAGCGCAGCCTAATGTCGCCTGTGTTTACTTCCTGAAACAACTGGTCGCGGAAAGACCCCGACAAAAACGCCACAACAATCAGGATGTCTGAGGAGCAAAGAACACTGAGAACTTTCGGAACGAAAGGTTAAGGTCAGGAAACAACACACACAGCCTCCCCCTACCCACACACACACACACACACGCACACACACACACACACAGATGTAAGGTGCAAAGAGACGCCAATAAGTTGGAAGAGGTCAGTACCTTCCCACAATGCACCTCAGAGTTTTAGGGATCAAAATCCTTCGGTCTCAGAACTCACATCCTCTCTCACACTCTCTCTGTCACACACACACACGCGCACACACACACACACACACACACACACACACACACACACACACACACACAGAGTGTCTGTTCATGTCATTAGAGCTGAACTAAAATCCCCTCGAACTTCCTCCTCCACCTCCTCTTTCCCACTGAGAACTGAGTTTGTGCTCTGATGATAAAACCACATTATTGACCCAAAGTGTGTACAAGAAATGCACTAACACACACACACACACACACACACACACACACACACACACACTTGTGTTGTTCCTGTCGAAAATAATCAGATTTATGTCTCATGTCATACAGACATATTTTCCCATTGAATGTGTTGTTAGACTGGTGACGAAAGGCTGTGTTTTGTGTGTGTGTGTGTGTGTGTGTGAGAATGTGTATCAGTGTGTCTGTGTGTCTTAGTGTGTGTGTGTTACAGACAGACAGAAACAGGTGCAGAGTGTGTTTAAGTCTGAGGAATGCAGCAAGACACAATAACAACCTCACTTCCTGCAGTCTGCACACACACACACACACACACACACACACACACAGCAGTATCAGTATTCCCACAGCCAGGACCTCGAGCCAATCAGAGAAACTCTCAACAGTGAAGTCATTTCATTCAGAACTTACAAACCACAAACCAGGGACACATAATGCGAACCTCGACAGAAACCAGTGCTTCTCCAATCAATAACCTTCGTGCTACTTTTATTCTCATCACGTCTCACTGAGGTATTCCAAATAAAACCTTGTTTTCCTGCTCATGTCAAATAGTTTTTGTGTGAATGTAATCTTTGTGACTTGAAAGAAATTCCAGCTAGACCATGAGTGGAAAATCCTTCCTGTAAACACCAATAGAGTTATAACAGAAACCACTCTGACTAGTTGTGTAAAACGGTGATTAGGTCCACGGTGAAAACAGAAGTTCAAGTGCCCAAATGAGTTCCCTGTGCAGTGGATCCCATGGAGCCAAACTGAAACCAATTTAACTAGTTGTCAGTGTAATGATAGAGACACAGCTGAAATGAATGTCTCTGTACACTGAATGGAGTTGAACTGTATAGAGGATTTGTGTTGTCATCACTTCCCCTCCAGAACACGCCCCTAAAGACGGACTGAGCAGCAAAACATCCGTCAACATGGCTGAGTTTAGCAGTGGAAACAGCGAAAGCAGGAGTAAAACAAATGATTATCCGCTAAAATTAACAGCAGTTGGAGTATGTAGTGGTCCTCACAACTTCCCAAAGCAGCAGTGGTCCACAGACATTGACAGTTAGTCAGAATTCTT
>JAQLOL010000011.1:2913590-2924933 GCA_029783665.1 Naso thynnoides | reverse complement strand
TTTCCTCCTCTGCCCCCCACCCCCCCACCCCTCTTCTACCTTCCTCTTGTTTCTCCTCTCCTTCTCCATCCCTTGTTCCCTACCGTCATTTCCTCTCTTTCACACGTTTCCTCGTCTCCTCCGCTGCTTCCTCTCCTCGTGTTTGCTCCTCACAACATGTTTTCTCCATTTTCCTCCTTTTCTTCAACACCTTGTTTCCACCCTTCCTCTCTGGCTCCCTCCAGTCCAATTTACTCTCCACCTTTCTTCCCCCCTAGTCTCCTCATCTCCTTTCCTTTCTCCCTCTCTTTCTCCCTCTTCCCTCTTCTCCCCCTTTTAAGTGACTCAGGTTGGAGGCTTGAGGATTTGCGGGTAAAAAAGATGACAACGGAAAACCAGACTGTCTTTAAAAGTTAACATGTTTCACCTTACATTCTAGATTTCAGTGATGTTTCTTTTTTATATTTTTAAGATTTTCAAGGTTTTCATACATGCGTTTTCCAATACTGTGGTTTTGATCCATTAATTACAGCTTGTTTACTTTTGTGGACAAACCAGATTAGTGTATTTTGACTGTTTCCAGACAAAAAGTGCACATGGACACACGTGTTTAAAATGTGTGCATGGAAGCAAAAAAAAAAGCAGCCATCTCAAACCAGAACGGTGGAGGATACTTTGCACCTTCCTCCCGCCTCCTCGCTCTCCTCTCCACATGGCTCTGAGGTCTGTGATTTGAGAAATTTGAGATGAGGATATTTGTTCTGTTTTCAGAGTTCCCAGAGTTACCCCCTCGTGGAAATTTGACTTATTCCTGGTATTTCTTCCCAAATTAATTTGCGGTGTATTTCTGTCTGTGTTATGTTGTCATATTTTGGTACAGAAAAAGTCAAATGAATTTCCTCTTGTCTTCTGTCGATGTGTGAAAATAACTTAATATCCTTTCTTCATTTTATAAACACATTTCTGGAAGAATTCTGTTGGTTGCTATGGTGATTTGCTTTGACCACCTAATTGTAGAGCTATGACTGACTGTTTAACGTAAATGGAAGAGTGTTTGGCTCAGCCACTGGATTTTTTATTCATTTCATTACTTTGATTTTTGTGCTTTAATCAGGCTGTAAAAAGTTTGACCTTGTCGACAACAACGTTGAAGCCGACCTGGATTCATGAAATAAGAGTCATCAGAAGCGGAAAGGCAATACGGTTGTCATCTCAGTCAAACTATTCACAATAAAAGACAATTAAAATCAACAATGGCTGAACTCAACTCGGCCAATGGGAGGAATCACAGAGATCTCCAATCTATTAAGCTGAATGAATCTTTGTTTTTTAGAAATGGAATTATATTTATTTATAATTTTGTTAAAACAATGACAGTGAAGAGCAGTTCCATTGTTTGTTTGCAACATGATCACAAAGTTTCTTCAAACTGGTCAGATGGTGCTTTGAAAATTAAAGGCAAACTTTAAAATACCCCAAAGCCTCTATGGTAAGTCTGATTGACATGGAGGCTTGTGTACAGACCCAGAAATACTGACTCCCCAGATTTACCACAACACCAAGCAGGTCTGCCGCAAAGGATCGGGATATTAGGTTGCTTTAAAATGAGGTTGTTTCAGTAAGCTTTAACATTTCTGGATCTGTCTACGAGAGTGGCACAGACACGTGTCTCTTCCAAATAAGTTTGGTTGATCTGAGGGTTTGTTCAGACCAGTGATTCCCAAAGTGAGGGTCGGGAACCCTGGGGGGCCACGAGACAAAGAGAGGAGGGTTGCAAGATGCCTTAAACAAAATTAAAAAAAATTAAATTAAATTAAAAAAAAATCTGAATTGTATATTTAACCCATTACTGTATAAATTTTGGTTATATTTTTCTTAAATTATTTTAAAAATATATATATATATATATAATGGCTGTTAGGCTGTTGTTCTTTCATGTTGGATTGATGCCTGTGTAGGCCTAATAGTGCGTCTGAGTCGCTGTGCACAATGTTTATAAGTCACCTCCAGGGCTGATGGGGGTCCCCGGTCTCTGCCACCGTTATTTTGAGGGTTGCGAGCTGAAAAGTTTGGGGACCCCTGGTTTAGAACCTATCCCAGCATGGCTATTGATTTCTGGTTAAGTTGTAGATTGCAGCCGACTTAATATCTAACCCTAAAAGAGTGAAAGGCCCTCTTTAAAGCCAGTGTTTGTTTTGTCCATTCTAGGCTACTGTAAAAACACGGCAGACACCATGAAGGAGGACCCCTCCCTCTGTAGATATAAAAAGCTCATTCTAAGGTAATGAAAACATGCTTTTGCTCTATGGAAACAGAGGTGTGTGAGGTGAAAACGCACAAGCAGATCATCTATGGGAGCTCCCTGACCTGAGGCAGGCGCAGGAGGAGAGCTTCTTCTTCTTCTGGCATCGCCACAACAGTGGCACAAAGAGAAAGAGGTATAATGATGACAGGCAAAAAAAGCAAAAGCTTCACTGTATACTAATAATGCACAGACAGGCTGACAGGCTGTTTAACTTATTATGAGGAGTCCCCATGTGTCACAAGCAAAGTGAACGCACCAATATTAAGGTAAAGGTAAAGCACAGGGTAAAACGAAAATGCGAGGTTGGAGTGGAGGGTTAGTCCTGAGCTGCTGCGACTGAGTGCACTGGCACATTGGGCCACGCAAACGCAGGGAGAACATGGAAACTCCACCCAGTAAGGTTCTACCCCAGCCGGGTATCAAACCTAGGAACCTCTTGATGTTAGACGAGCAGACCTGGATTTGAACCCAGGACCTTCTTGCTGGGAGGCAACATTTCAAACCACTAAGTAGTCATATGACTTGCTGTGCAGAAATTTTGAAGCGTGTGCTGAGTAATTTAGGAAGTATTTTGCAAAGTGCGTACGGAGGCTTGTATCGACGATGTACGTGATGACGTACGAAGCCTCGCCGGTCGGCTGTACAACTTGATTGGTTCAGAAAGTGCGAATTGAAATGCGCGATTTGAAATATATGGGGCAGCGAGACGCAATGGAGGTTCCTCACATTTTGTGGTTTCTGATCACTGATCAGTGGTTTGTGATGGTTTGTGCTTTGAGCATCATATCTCTGGTCTGAGATGGAGCCGGTGAGGAAGAGAAAGATTTCCCTGGTTTGAGATTATTTTGATCTCATTTCTTCCAAAAGGTATGTAAATGGTGTAACACATCAAAGCAGCTGCCTGTCCGCTTGCTAGAGGGCCTGGTCCTTCAGCTAAATGGATACTGCAGCTGCTTGTGTTACGACAGCTTCCCAGCTTGCAACCCAGTGTACTCGTCCCTTGTGGTTTCGATCCTTGGCTCTTCGGGTTGGGCTCTAATCAAGCTTGGACGTCACAACAGTAATAACTGTAAGTTGCAATAGATGCATTGTCCACAAATAAAGGACAACACAGTACAATTCACCTTCTTTTCTCATTTCTTTTCTGCTGCAAGGTGAAGTGTCTATTTTGTTTCAAAGAACTTGGATACAACAACAACATCTCATCTATGCTGAAGCATTGTTGTTTCTGAACAAAAATGAATAAAAGTGTTTCCCCAAGTAACACAAGCACATTCACTGCCCTCACCCCACTTTAATCATTTCCATTTTCCCTTCTGACCGTTGTAATTTCTGAAAGTTAAGGTTTACTGCTCAGAAAATAAACACTACGTTAATATGAGTGCATCACGTATTTACTGACGTCACAGACAGTAGTTTTACTCGAGTCAATTCAAAAAGTACACACTTCAAACCGATAATGTCATTGTGATAGTATTGCCTGTTTCATTCTTTTTGTCCAGTAGATGGCTTAGTGGAGCAAATGAAGCCTTAAGAGGCTTTGTCCTCGAGTAAACCGATTTCATGGAACGCTTCAGTGCCTTACGAAGCTTCATCTCGCCATCACTACCACTAAGCCACCATGCTGCTACAATAAAATAAAAATCGTGCGCTCTTTAAAAAACAGGACAAAATGGTACTTGGAAGTTGTTTTTTCGTTGTTTGTTTTGTTTTGTTTTTTTGTCAATAGCACAAACGCTTTCTGGTGCCTAAAGAGAGCAACATGGCGACAATGCGCCTGACCACAACACTCTGATGGACGCACAGATGAGCACAGGTACATTTGTTATTTAGTCAACATGGCCGCTGGGCATAAAAACAACAACAGCATTGGTTGGAAACTAGTAATGACACTTGTGCTGCACTGTGCGCCACCTTTGGGTCAGGTGGAAGATTGGGCACAAGGTGCACAGGGGTGATACCAGGTGTGCCCGTGTACATGGGCATCAAAGTCTTCAAAGCGGAGTGCAGGGCTGCACTCACACTCACAGAATCCGCAGTCAAGACTGTTGTCATGTTTATTCATTTTAAAAGAGCAACAGCCAATGGGGAAACTCCGACACTCAACTGACCAATAGTGTAGCTTCATTCTCAGTCATGGACAGTCGCTGTTGTAGTGCTGGCCCTGCTGTTGCAGGTCAAGCCAAAAATAGAGTGAGTGGGAGAGAGACGAGAACAGGCAGCAACCAAACGCACAGACACTCAATCAGTCTTCCAAATTTCATATTAACAACGTCATCATTCATCCTATTCAAATAAATAATAGACTCCAAAACAAGCAAGCAGACGTCCCAAACCTCTCTTACCCTCTTTCTCCTCCACTCTCACTCTCTCTCTCTCCTCGTCTTTCGGCTTTAATTTGATTAAAAAGCGAGCTGCAGGAAGGGGAGGGAGGGCTGATGCACATCTAATAAGTGGACCATCTGTCTGCAGCGCTGGCTGGCTCCCAGCATTGTACCCAACCAGACTGCATGGGAAATGTGGGGAAAGATGGAGGGATAGAGGGAGGAAACAAGTGCAGGGCAAAAAAAAAAAAAAGAAAAAAGAAAAAAATTAAACCCAAAAAGAGTGACCTGGTTGAGGGAAAGAAGCAGAGACAGCATTTTTAATTTTGTCTGGCGCTTGCTTGGTCAACAAACCTGCATGGGAGACGAAGAAGAATGAAGAGCGGAGGACAGGAGGAGGAGGAGGAGAGGAAGAGAGAACGAGAGCTCAGTGGACAGCATTAGAAGAGAACAGCGGGAAAGGGAAACGTAAGTGGAGAAGGAAGAGGGAGGAGAGGAGAAATGATGGAGGAGAGGAGGAAAGAAATGATCATGGGGAGAAGGGAAGAAGAGAGGAAGAGAGAAGATGAGAAAACAAGGGAGAGAATAGAAGAAAAAATGGAGGAGAAAAAAAGGAAAAAACAAGGACTGGGAGGACAAAAGAAAGGAGGGGAGAAACTGAGGAAGGAGAGGAAACATGAAGGAAAAGGAAGGAGGAGTGGAGAGGACACACAAATATAGGGAAAAAGAGGGTGTGGACAAGAAAAGAGGGAGGAAAAAATAAAGAGTGGTAAGACAGGAGAACAGGTGAGAGGAGGGAAGAGGAGGAGAAGAAAATATAAGAGAGGCAGGAGAGGAAAGACAAGGGCACGGGAGAGAATGAGTGATGGTAAAGTGAGGAGAAAAAGAAAGAAGAGGGAGGAAGAGATGGAAGAGGAAGGATGAGAAAAGAAAGGGCGAGAGCAACAGGGAAAGGCGGGAGGAGAGAGAAAAGAAAGTAAGAGAGGAGACAATCAGGAGAAAAAGGAGGAGAGAAGGAATGAGGGGAGGAAAGAGTCAAACTAAATGGAAGTGGAGGAAAAAAGGTTGGAAGAAAGAAGAAAGAAGGGAGGGCATGAGGGAGCCAGGGAGGACAAATGAAAACAGAAGGGAAGAGTTTTTGTTTGAAAAATCTCTCTAAACGTTAAACGTAAAGCCTCTGCAAACATGGCTTGAAATGGTGAGAAAGCACATGTTGTATCAAAGCTGAGTGTCTCATTAAGTATCTACAAAAGTCTGAGTGAAAATAAATAATCCCAACTATTAGGAAACCTTGTTTAAAAGAGTTTATCTTGGGGGTAACACCGTTTCTCAAGACTGTGTGGGCGTGGCAGGTCACGTTTTGATTGACACCTCCTTGACCTGCAGCTTTGTCGACTGTCGCTCATCTCCACAACAGGGAGCAGCCCTGGTGTCACGGAACTATTAATAAATCACTTCAGTCAAATTTATCGATGTCTTTAGGCCAGAATGTTACCACATAGATTTCAAATATGTAATCAATTTATCCAAATAACGCTCGTTTGTGTATCTGTCACAAAGTTCTCAGACTTGTGACGAGCTGCAGCTCGAGGTGACACCTGCCGGTCTGCTCGCTGCCGCAGCTCCGCTTCTCGCGGCACAGACACACCAAGTGCGGCCACATTGGATCGTGACGCGACGGGACACCCCACGCTCCGGCGAGTGGGCGGTGCAGTATTCAGGTTGGATAGACGCGCTGGGATTTGGGCGGTGCTTAATTATGGCTCAAACCTTTTCAACATGGCAGACCGGTCACAGACTTTCTCATTTTAACACGTTTCTGAAACATTTTAAGTAATAAATAGGCCATGCAGTAACAGAAGCGTTTCATATTCGATCAGCACTGCCTGGTTTGACAGCTTGACCGTACTTTGTGAGTTTGCAACGTCGCGTCGGACGGACCTCATTTGCATAAAGTAGAGGTCTAGTTGCTGTACCCATCATGCACTGCATGGCCGGAACACCCCCTCCCCATAGAAAATGAAATGAATCCGTCAACTTGACGTACATCAATGGATTTGGTGTCTGTACCATTACACTGTCACCCCGGGGTGAAAATGAACCGATGATCTGTGCGGAGATTAAAAGCTGGCCGTAATGTTTCTGTATCATTTCAAAAAATTACACAGAAATGAGAGGATGCTTTGCTGCCTTTTCATGCTGATCAGCTGAATGCTACTGGTGGAAAAAAATCATTTTATGCACTGTGCCACTCAAATGCATCTTTTGAGGTTGAATGTTTCTTGCACGGTGTTCAGTGTGTGAGTTATGCTATGAATGAATCGGTCTACCTTAAATACCAATGTGACAACTGGAAGAGGATTTAGGAGGATTTATTTGTTACACATACATGTTGTTCACGTCGTACGGTAGTGAAATGTCTGAACATCAACCATAATTTATTTGCTTTTTGCCTTTCTTGCATGACGACAGACGCTTTATTAGCTAGCTTGGTTCAGAGCAACAGGCGTGAGAAGAGTTAGCGGGCTCAGGCTCGCAGAGGCTGATGGAACAGAGCGGAGCGGTTTTGAATCAACAGACATCAGACTTTGAATTTTTTTGATTGGCTTTAACCATATGATGTAATATCGATATTTCAATAGTCTGTATTTCAAGTCTGGCTTGAGACAAACGTCGGAACATTTTTGATGCTTTTTATTACACATGTAAGATTCTTAATTACATATCAAGAAAGTTTTTGAGGATTTGGGTTCTCAGCGGCTTTAAGGTAGCACAGTCTATTCCAAGTACAAAGGCCTTAGAACTTTATGTCTCCTCTCTATTAAAGGTGGACCAGGGACATAAACAGGACCAGGGACATAAACAGGACCAGGGACATAAACAGGACCATGTCCATCGTCTGTCCATGGTTTAACAAGCCACCAAAGGTCACAGCAGATAGAACTCGGTCCTTCCTCTTTTGATTCCAGTTTCATCCTCCCTGCCTGCTTCCCTTCCTTTCTAATCTACCCTTCTCTCTTAATCCCCTCTTGACTTTTCTTTTTCCTCTCTCCCTTTTCTCTCCTCATGTGTCTGTTACGTCTCCTCCTCTTCTTCTCTCCAATTCCTTTTACTTCTTGTTCCTCTTGTCAGCACCTCCTTTCCTTCTATTCTTCTCCCTCTCCCAACACTCAACATCCTCTCCATATCCCTCTAATCTAATCCATTTCCTCTCCTTTTCTCCTCATCTACACTGTCCTTCCCTCCATATTTCCTTCACACTCACACTACCCCTCACTCCCTTTATCCTCCTCCTCCCTTAAAATCGGATGCTTCAGTCTGTTCCCCTTCTCTTCCTCCTTTTTTCTCCCTTTACTTACACCCCGAATCCTCCCTTTCTCCATCTCCTCCTCTTTGGTGGTGAGATGACAGTTAATCCCTGGTTGAATTATAATCTCATATTTCATCCTGATTTTACGCTGACAGGATTTTCCTTTATATTATGGCACCCAGTTGTCAATCTCTCTCTCTCTCTCTCTCTCTTCTTTTTTATCCAGTTGTCTGAGTTTACTTCTCTCTTGTTCCCCTGTCTTAACATCTTTCTGCCCCGTGTATTATTTGCTTCTAGCGTGCTGTCGTCAAACTGTTTAATCTGTCTCTTCTCATACCTGTTTTGATCAAATTCTCTCCTTTTTTCCTTTTCTTTTCTTCCATTCTTTATTCTTCCTTATCTTCTTTCCTTTCTCCCTGTTTTTGTAATAACTCCCTTTGTGTTTCACTCTGTCACAAAAAGAGCTGGCCTAAAGGCCTGAGAACACTCTCTCCCTCTCACTCTCTCTCTCACACACACACACACACACACACAGAACTATTGCACTTTGTTCTCCATATACAGCCACCTCCTATCATGAGCCTTTCATTTGAGTCTTTTTATGTAGCAGGTCTGACTTTACAAACAACAAAGTTATCGACAGAATTGAAGAGTCGAGAGCAACTATGCAACCACACACACGCACACACACCAACACACAAAAGTAAAGGTACACACCCTCACACAGCGCTAAGACGTAGATTGTGAATTTTGAACAGGTAGGATCAGTTTTTGTCATCCAGTTTTTACCAAATGTAACCGATGAATCTTAATAAGATCCGTTAGACAAATTCAACTTCAAGAATTAAAACTCTGAACTCGACTGACAAAACTGCTGCCCCAGAGGAGAGAACAGCTGCAAGAGAGCGAGAGCGATGTCGTTAACAAAGTTTGGGGCTGATAAAAGAAGAAAACTTAAAAAGGAGGAAGAATTTCACTGCAAAAGTCACTGCAAGTGATGAGGGTAATATCATTATCCACTGTTTTGCTTTGTCTGTTAAAAAATGCATAAAATCTACCTGCTAATCTTTCGTGGTGCCATTTTAGTAGAAATCAATATAATCTTTTCATAATAAGCTTACATGTCTTTGATAATAGGCAACCAAATACATCTGACAGCTAAAAAATGTGTCCTGGATATTCTAGTCTACATGTTCAAAATGTATGCCAAAATGAAAAATGACATCTGAACCGGCTTGATGAAAGTCACTAATTTTACTGTTTTATTCCCCTTTGAAAGATAGCAGAAAGTTAGAGCTAGGGCTGTGTGCATGATTAAGCTGTGTTATTGTATTGGTTTAAAATGTATTACACAAAGATTACATCTGCAGAAGAACTACAATAGCTGCGTGTAAGTCAGTGGGCAAGGCGCCATTAAGTTTGCACAGGGCATCACGAGCCTCTCACGATGGTGGCCTGCACAGGGTAGCTTAATATTTAAGGCCCCATGCCTTGACAGTTCAAGGTTTGGCATGTAAGCTGTCTTCAAAGTCCACTGTGAGGTTCTTTGTGTTTAGTTGACAGACTTTCCACCCTGCCAGGTCGCACCGATTATCATTCTGCTAAACGGGAAAAAAGACACTCTGACTTGTTTGTATTTCTTTAAACCTATAACAACCATCTTGGGAGGTGTTTATCACAGGATGCAGCAACTGTCATTGCAAAAAAGCAACATGCAGATAGCAGGAAGGAAGGAGAATGCTGACTGAAATATTCTCCCCATGGCAGGCTTATACCAACAGTCTACATCTGAAGAGTTAGCGCTGTGTTAGCTTAGCCGAGGTTAGAGGTGCAGAAACTGGCAAGTCAACTCCAAGTACAAGTACATGAAGGGCTTTTAGGTTCTCTGCACTTTTCACTTGGAACAATTTACACACTGACTTTAAACTGCAGAACTTGGTGGCGCTTGATGGTTTGAAGTCCTTAGTGAAAAGACTGGCATCCAAACTTTCTGTATGTAACTGTTTCAACTGAGGTTTTACTTATCATTTTTGTTATTTCATGTGTTTTTGTTATTTAATTGAATGTGTTAATTGTTAATTAATGTGCACTGTATGAGTTTAACTGTTTTTTGTCACCTGAAATGTTTGTTGCTGCCATTCTTGGTCAGGTTTCCCTTGAAAAAGAGATCTCCAATCTTAATAGGACTAATGCTGCCATCCGGAAGTTGGAATTCATACCAGGAGCAACGTCAAATCCCAGTTGCCCCCGTTCCAGTTACGATGACCCTATTGTTAGCTATTGCTGTTTTCAGCACTAGAGGCTGACATTTTTTCTTCTTGTGGGTCACGTGATTCCCGCAGGATGGGAGTCAATTTCACTGTTCATCACGTGATTGGAATGGGACAGGAAAAGAGGCAACGAGAGTGGTCAGGAACGGGAATCATACTTATTATCTGACAAACACTGCAGTGGGTCAGTTTCTATTTCCAAACTATAGTGCCCTTGAAAAAATTTAAAAACAGCATATTGTGAAGAAACCCAGCTGTCTCTGCTGCGTGTGGCCGTCACGCTGCAGCCTCCTGTGCCAATCACGCACTCCCCTCTATAAACTGTTCAGATGTGCGGGAGTGTGAGTAACACTCCTGACTGAAGCAGGTAAGCAGCCATTTGTCTGAGAGCTGCAGTCTCATTCATATCATATCATATCATATAGACTCACCTTTATCAACTGTTGACTGACTTCAGGGCATCTTTGCTGATGTAAGTTCACTCTTTTGTTTCTAATGACGTGAAACGAGGCGCATTAATCCATGTAAACCTCCTATGCTGCCGACGCACAGTAGCAGGCACTCTGCCAAATTCATATGACATGTTGGCATTCATTCACTGTTTGTTCACGTCCTGGGCGCTGACACTTAAAATTGATGTTAACAGTTTTCGTCGCTATGTCTAGTTAAATCTAAATTCTGTGCATTTTCTTTGTTAAGTTAATTAATATTCATGTATGTTAATTGTGACAATTATCATCTATTAATAGCATTAATCAACGCCCATTTATGCCTTTAAGCACCTTGCTTTCAGCCTCCAGTGTTACAATATTTGTTTAATGTCAGTTCAGTTGAGTTAATTTGTGCCATGACCCCAGGAGCGGGATGGGAGTGGGATGGGACAGGAGTCATTCTTCCGGGATTGGGACGGGATAGGAATGTTATTGAGTGAGCGGGATGGGACGTGAGTGAAAATCCACTCTTGTGTCACCCTCTAGTTAGCTCTGTTAGCTACCAGCCAATAACAACACACTCTGTGATAGTTTTTGTGTGCAAAAGCAACAAAACAACATGTCCACAGTTAGACGTTGAACAATACTGTCAGTTTGACTGATTTAACGACACAAAAATGAGACTTACTGGGAAATAAAAGTGTAATATAAAGCTCTCTCACTG
>JAQLOL010000011.1:2903412-2913490 GCA_029783665.1 Naso thynnoides | reverse complement strand
GTAATATAAAGCTATCTCACTGTTAATGCATGGAGCTGCCATGTTGGATTTCAATCTCGGGCTTACTGGAGTTCTCATGCTGGAGTTCTGACTTCAGAAGTGTTTCTGATGACGTGTCCGACTGTGCCTGACTCCCAAGATCTAATGGAAAGCACCATTACCTGGCTAAATAAAGGTTAAATAAAAAACATAAAATAAAAGTAGCTCCAAAGTCCTCATGTACATGTCTCATGCACATTTAGGAATCAGCTAGGTTTTGTTCAGAATATGACTTATGAGGTGCCGCATGCTGACACAGGGGCATCTAGCTGTTTATGGTCAGTGTACACCACTAGCTTGATAGCTTGCTGCTTGTTCAGACATGCAACTTAGCAAACGATGCATCATTTTCTACTTCTCCACCTGTTAAATACAGAGGAAGTGATGTGCGGATACTTGAGAGTAATTCAACCTTAAATTAATGCAATGAGTGTGACAAACAATGATTTTTTACTGTTAAATAAATAATCAAGTAATTACTTTTGCAAAGAGAAACATCTTTCAATTACATCTTTCAAGTAACTCCTCCAACAATGTTTACATGTAGCTGATGGCTAACAAATAGCATAACGTTTACTGGAAATACAGTAGCTGAGCCTTCATTATCTAGCTAAAGTTAAAAAAAAAAAGACAGCATGGATGGATGGATGAACAGACAAAGATAATGATAATGTCAGACTAAAGGATTATGAATGAGAGAAGAAAGAAAGAGAAAGTTCTTCTCTCTCTCTGGTGTAATCAGGATAAAAAACTGATGTGGCCTCAATTCTGACAGAGAAAATCAGACGTTAATTTTCCTCCAAAAAACAAACTGAAACACACACACACACACACACACACACACACACATAGAGTACGTGAGTGTTTGGAGAGGGTGTGTAAGTTTGTGTGTGATATGAGTGTATGAGAATCTGAAGAAGTGTGTGTGTGCGTGTGTGTGTGCATGCGTGTGTGTATGTGTGTGTGTGTGTGCGTCTGGCATCCATCAGAACCACAGCTTGCTGAAAAAACAGTAAGCACAGTGCAGAGACGGAGAGAGAGAGGCAAACGAACGAGCGCTGCTGCACGCTAATTATGTATGCATGATTTAATCTGCAACTCAATAATATGCAAATATATTCATATGTTAGTTTCTTAATTAAAAATGCAAAGCAGCCCTTATGGTGATTTTTCTGTGATTTTCTTTTCAGCCTAACAAACGGAACATTTTTAGAAATTCAACAAATTGGAGGAAAGCGCTTCGGAGGGGGTTCACAAAAAAAAACAACAACAACAAAAAAAACCTCCCAACTTCAACTTCCTGTAGATTGAGAGTCAAGTAAGAGATCGGGGTTAACTTGTTAAAAAAAGGCAAACTTTGTCATAACACCTTAAGTACTTTAAGGTTAGGCATGTCACATAAAGTTGCCTTACTTGCCAGTTCCAAAATAATATTAGCATATTAATTATTACATAATTACATTCAATGAAAAAAAGTACAAACAATCACAGACCTCATTCATTCAAAACATCATTATGTAAAAATAAATAAATAAAAGCTCAAAAATCATTTTGATGGTTCGCTGACTTGTAATAGAGTGAATGTTGCCTCTGTCTTTGTCACTCTGAACCCCAACTAGGATCCAAATATTTTTGGATCCTACGACTTTCCCCTGTGAGATCGCCCTGCTTTATCTCTGATTCTCCTTCCTTTGGTCCCCGCAGGACGAAGTCTGCTAAATTTATTGATCCAGATTTTTAATGCAAGAATGTTGACATTTTTTTCTTTATTAAATATAACAACAAATATTGGGTGGTTTGCCTCGACATTGGGCACTAATATTAATGTGATCACCATGATGATCTACAGTAACTTTTTGATTGACTTTTCATCCGGCATCACCAGGTCAAAAATTTAATTTCTCCAAAACGTGTCCAGAATCCTGCAAAACCGACACTCCCATCAGCTGCACTTTGTGTTTACTGCTAATTCAAATGTTAGCATGTGAGCAACCTAAAGCTAGATGGCAAACCATACGTACGAAACATCAGCACATTAGCATTGTCACTGACTATGTTTACATGTGCTGCAATAATCCGACTATTGACCTTATACTAACTAAGACAATATTTCGATTAAGGTGTTTACATGAGTTGCTTACAGAATAATAATTCGATTATGGCTGACTCCGACTATGACCTTATTCAGAGAAAGGTAATCAGAATGCTGTTGACATTAGTATCTTATTCCAACTACTGTCTTAATCCGGTTAATGTTGGAATACTGGAGTCCATGTAAATGTAGTGATAGTAAACATGATAACATGCTGACACTTACCTATTACCACACCTGTCACCAGCATGTCTGTAGACCTGCACTGGAACACTACAGACATGTCACGGCTAGAATGAAACAAAGGTCTTTTCTCGGGGTGACAGTTGAGGCTGTCACGTCAGTCTTGCCCAGTTGGTGTGTCCTTACATCTCTAAAAATGGTGAGGCAAATTTTCACGTAGATTTTTTCTGAAACTTAACAAATACTCAAAATCAGAATGTTTCTTTCTTGCCTAAAAATGAGTGGCTGACTGAAATGCTTCAAAGCTACATAGATTCAATCGTTGCCTTGGCAATTGATGGCAAAATCAATATTCAACTGAATTTTTTCCCCCCCTCAGTCCCCATATTTTTTACCAAAAGTAGTTTACCAGCCAACAAAGAACGCAAATGCCAAATACAGTGACGGAATGTTTACAAAGACTGAAACAGAAACGTTAATGCGGGCTATTGGAGAGGAACTACACAAGGACCCAGTGAGCTGTGAGCACTTCAGAAAGCTGCTGTCCATGTTATCGGCTAAGGAAGTTAATGTTACTGAAGGAACATTTACATGAACAATTACTAAAGGAAATTGAAGAGGAGACAGCAATGGACAAGATGGAGGCGGACATCGTAAAAATGGTGGATTATCATAACGAGAATGATTGACGGAGAGCAAGAGACAGCGAGCGAGTGAAGCTCGCATCGCTTAGTGACGTGATTCAAGCAGGCTAACCTTCACAGGCGTGGAGGGTTCTGTCTCTGAGCGTAACCTTTGGCGTTACCTCGTGGTTTTCCTGGCTGCCAATCACCAGCACTTTTATCTTGGCACAGAATCATGATAAAAATAACAGCATAATTACTACATGTGATACAGATGCATGTAACTATAACAAACAACAATAATAATAATACATGGTGGGTTTTTTTTATATAACCCGACCCCCTCACCCCCACCCCGGGTTAGGGGTGGGGGTGGGGTGGGAGGGGAGTGAGTGAATCTGGCTCACTTCCTCCATCATTGTTACTGGTCAACACAAACAATGCAAGAGCTCGTAATTCTAGGTACTACTTGGACAGGGTTGATGGGTAATAGGGTACCTGTCGACCAAAAGTTTTCAAAGTCCTGGCTAAAATATGGTGAAAAAGAAAACTCCTGACATTTCAACCGTTGCCCAGATCAGAAAGTTACAGCTCAGTCAACTCTTGTTGAAGGATTGCAGCCTGTTTGTCACATCGACAGAAGAAGCTGAGATCAGTGTCCTGGGTCTAACTTGGTGTGAAGTGTGAAACCTGCCGTCCTCCTGCCGAGCAGTTCACTCAGCACCGAGCGCAGCCTGCTGCTGAGGGACCGGTCCGCTCAGGGCTTTGTGTTCAGGTGTACTTTAAGGAGAGCGTGCTCAGAATGACAACAAAGATAAACGATGAAGCTAATCCACCCCACCAGCATGCATTATAGCCGCGCGACAGGGTGTGTGTGTTTTATGTGTGTGTGTTACGAGGCTGATATTCCGATGGCTAAGATGCAGGCTTTGCTGACGCCAGCACTCATTAGAACAACATAAAAAAACAAAAAAACAACCTGTCTTGTTAAAATTACTCTTTTTTCTCTGTTTACATTACAGTCTTTATTTAACAAACTATTTCTACTTTTTCTTTCTTTTACTTTCCAGTACTTGTTTCTCTTCTTTCATTTCTCAGAAAGTGATTTCTTGGTAATCACATGTAATGTAAATGTTTAATTGGCAGCTGTCTACACCAAACATCTGCATCTGAGCAGGATTGGGGGCTATGTTGAGGATATTGTGTTTTTATGGTCATAAGCCCGACTCAGATGCAATTAGACTGATAGTTACTGTGTCCCAATTCAGCGGCTGCGTCCTCCAAAGGGTGTAGTTGTAGACTGATTGTGTCAGAGCGGTGCGACGACGGCTGTCCAAATTTATTGGCTCCTTCAGATGCAGGCGACAAATGCGGCCAATGAAACCTCGTTGTGCGATCCAACTGGTGGATCCTTTGCAGCCTAACATATCCAATGATTCGAGCAAACATAACTAACGATGTAGTGGCAGTTCGAGAACACGTCTTAAATGTAAGTACTGAAATAACAGGCTAAAAATGTTTGTCTGTATCTTTACATGCACGTAACTGCTTTGTAATGGTTGCTAAGCAACAGATCGGTACGTTGTGATGCAAGGAGAGCTGGGTTACAAAAACAGGAAATGCTCTTTAGGCTCGACTGTCTCATTTAAAAGAACTTTTGGTTCAGCCGTTGCAGCTGATGAAGGAGTTTGAGGGAGGAGCTTCGTCGGCTGCAGTATTCAAAGGATGCAGCCTCTGAACTGAGACACAGCTGGAGACTTCACTACTGCTGAAGGAGCCGAACCGCAACCTTGAAAACTGTCGTAACCTTACGCAGAATTTTAACATGGTTGCTAAAGCTTATTGCAAGTTTAAGTAACTTCACAGTAATTTTTTGATACATACGGTATATCTGTTACATTTTGTTTTTCTGGGATTACAAATTAATTTTACCACCAGAAAATGGTTTTGACAGCTTGACATGTTAAATTCACACAGCAATTAGCTGTCAGCAGACACTGCTCTCAAACACTGCGCTACTGAGTGCTGCACTCCAAGAAGCTCTGACATCTTCCCTCTTTCTCCTTCTTTCTCTCTCTCTCTTTCAACCCGACCGGCTAGATACTTCGTCTGGATCTGTGTGAGGTTTCTGCCTGTTAAAAGGAACTTTTTCCTCGCCTCTGTCGCCAAGTGCTTGCTGATGTGTGAATTGCTTTTAATTGATGTGTTTTAATAAATTTAATCCTATTTAATTATGGAGTGTGGTCTAGAACTACTCTATATGCTGTGTCTTAAGACAGCTTTGTTGTGATTTGGTGCTATATACATATTATTGACCTCACTTTACATCGAAGAATTTACAATCAACTTCAGTAAAAACGAGAAAAGTTTACATTGTTGCAAAAAATGCAACATTACATACTGCTGTCAGTAACCCAGGATATAAACAAAGAAAATATCATTGATTGAAAAATAATGCTGTGACTCTGCACGTCACTAATGACACTGTGGAGTCTTTGTACATGTCACACAATCATCATCAGGGAGAAACTTAATATTACTTAAGCCTACTTACTGCAATAGCTTTTAAGCAGAGGGAAAAAAATGAAATAAAAAATGTTTTCATTTCATCAATAAAACTAAAGGGTAAAAAATGAGGAACCTAGAACTGAGTCTGCCATTTCTGTGCAGCTGAGAAGGACAACTGAGAAGTATTTCACACATTATCAACAACTTAAAGCAGTTTTGTCACCACAAGTACACTGTGATTTGTGTGTGTGTGTGTGTGTGTGTGTGTGTGATAACATGTGATATTCATCTTAGCCTTGGAGCAAATCAGAGCGCTGCTCTCTGCTGCCTGTTACTGCAGCCAAATATTTAGGCTCAGGAATGCGCAAGGGAACGTTCACATCTGCAGCAGGCATTCATATGTGCGTGTGTGTGTGTGTGTGTTTGTGTGTAAAAGACAGTGAGAGGTCTTTGCAGAAGCCGAATGTCCTCACAAAGACAGAAGGGAACCAAACCTCTTTGGGCTGAGGTCTTTTCATTGACAAGAAACCTTTGAAGCACTTGAGCAGTTGTGGAAGAAAATCCTTTTCTAAAGGGAAGGTCAGATGGAGGCATCAACAAATAAAGTTGCCATGAAATGGAATTTGGTTTCCTATTTGCTTCTGCATGTTGATGTGTTTGTGCAACAACCAGAAGTTAAGATGAGACTTGTAGCAGATATTCATTGGCATTTACAGAAGCCAATGGCAGTGTGTGACATTGCTTCCACTCTAAGCGATTTCTGCGGGGGTGAGAGATTAGATTTTCACAAACCAATCACTATCTGGAATGTATCTGCACTGAACCAATGAAATTTCAGCATGAATTGGGTTGTTGGGCGGTGCTTGGTTCTGATTTGCCCATTTTCATCTTAGTGGTAGTGTTTAAAATTTCCTATACGCAGAACCCTAAATAAAAAGTTTGAGATAAGAAATATTAAATGCGGAAACTGAATCCTGCACCACCTGGTTAGACAATTTTCTTTCTCAGTTTCAGTCGACAAAAAAATGATCTTTTGGACAGAGAGGGCATGACTTGCTGTCTGCCTCAAATCGCACCATTGCTATCCTAATTTTTCCTGGTGTACAGCTGACAAATGACACTTGACAGCCAGTTGACAACATAAATTCTTGCCTCACTTTTCTTACAGTGTGAGCAGAAAGCCCTTTGGGGCCAGCTATGGTTCAGTAGGTAGAGCGGGTCGCCTACAAATCAAAAGGTTGCTGGTTCGTTTCCCCTTTCTGACTAAATACTGAAGTTTCCCTTGACTAGTTAGCTCTGTATGACTGTGTGCATGAGTTGCTGATGAGCAGGATGGTTCTTTGTCAAGAAGTCACTTGCCCTTAGTGTGTGAATGTGTGTATGACTGGGTGAATGCTGACTTGTGTTGTAAAAGCGCTTAGAGCATAGACTAGAAAAGCGCCATATAAATACAGTCCATTTAACAGCACCATTGGTGCTACCATAATGTGAGACAGAGCGCTAACTACCAATGAAACAGCAGTGAACAGGGCAAAACTGGGGCTAGGATCAGAGGGCGTCCTCTGTCTGATGATCAGAAAAGCACATGACTGCTAATAATCACA
This sequence comes from Naso thynnoides, assembly GCA_029783665.1. NCBI lineage: Eukaryota > Metazoa > Chordata > Actinopteri > Acanthuriformes > Acanthuridae > Naso > Naso thynnoides. The sequence goes on along the minus strand of JAQLOL010000011.1, from coordinate 2,906,441 downwards.
GACTGGTCAATACATCATGAATGCAGCATAAAATAAAGCTATCAAACATCAGCCAAAAGAACATAAATCTAATGTTAGCAACACTAAGATATTAGCAATTCATCATTTGGTACAATCAACAGATAAGCAATTACAATTGATACATTTAATAGATAGCATAAAATCTAAAGTAACAACCGAACCACAGACGCATATCAGTGATCAGGGCACAAAAGCCACTGTAGCATAGCCAGTAAATCGAGACACATATCTAACAGAGCACAAAGCTAGCACAGCATTAGCAGGACTAAGCTAACACAATCCAACATCAGCTGCTGCTGTCTGCCTTTAAGCCACAAATTACTTGCCTCAGATCTGCCTCTAGCAACCAAACTGTAATTCAAAGTTGTCAAGAGGAACACAGGTCAATGAAAATAATTATGAAAAACAAACGTTGGCCACAAACTAAGCCTGATAAGTAGGGTAAATTTTACTTTCTCTGCTTATTTACCTTGAAAATGTGTTATTTAAGTGAGTTTAAATGTGACCTACATATAATCAGAAGTAAAGTAAAACATTACCATAATAAAGGCATGTGGCTGTGTGCTTTTAAAGGCTTTTGTAAACTACATTTGTACATTTCAAGTCCTCTTTGATAAAAAACAACAAGCACAAGCATGCACACACACTCATACACAGCAAAACTACGGCATACACACACAAACGGAACACTTATAATTCAATTAGTCAGTTCCCCATCAGACAGAAAATGGTGGTTTAATGCACAAGCAAGGGACATTTTGGGGCAGAGTCAAGCAAAAAACTCACTCACACACATGTACACTCACAACACATATTTACATGCACGCACACACATACTTATGTCACTTGTTTAACACATTAAGTGGGTTACAAGCAGTCAAAACCAAACTGACTTTGCTTATAAAAGGGAAACGACAGACAGGCAGATATTTTTAAGGCATTTGTGTAGTGTTTTCAAGTGGAATGAGTCATTGAAGCATCACACAACATAACTAAACACACAGCTGTGTGTGTGTGTGTGTGTGTGTGTGTGTGTGGCAGTTAAACCATGAGGTCATCTCTGGCTGCAGCTGCTTTCTGAGTTTCTTTAATATAAACAGTGAAGTTGCTGCAGGACAACGGCACCATTTAAAACTCAAGTTGCTGCTTTTTCTCTGTCGAGTCATTGTTTAACATCGCAGGACCTCAGAGCGCATTACGACTCACATATGAAAAGAGCTGCATTTAATCCTCTTCCGAGTGTCAGAACCGGTTCACTTGTCACCTGTCACCTGTTGCGTGAAGCAGTACTGTTGCTATGGTGACCTGCAGCTTAAGGTACCTGAAGCACTGATTTCAACGAGACCATCATGGCCAGGCGAAAGCACACATTATCTTCATGGTTATCCGTATCTGTCACTCTATCTCTTCAATTGAAATGACAAGGTACAAGACACAAGAAAAATGTATAACCATGCAACAACCAAAGTAAGAAGTAGTTTTTAGTCCATGTCAATACTTAGAAAAACATATAGATTGATTAATACTGAATGTACTCATAAAAATAATGATTTTCTAATTTTGAGTGCAGAGAAGGACCTCAGGAGTCTAAATGCCTGAAGAAAAAAGCAGCTCTGTAGTCTGGTAGTACGATATAACAAAATGATATTGTATATGTTTTTAATTATGTAAAGTAATACACAAATAAACATTAGAAAAGGTTTAAATTTCCATATTTTCTTCCCCCATGTCTGTCAAAACTTGGTATGAACGGCAGTGGGGGCGGTAGGTGGGGGGTGGGGGGCAGCTCCCCTGGTGGTGACTGCAGCATCTTTCACTTGAAAAATAAGCTTAAAAGCATTAAAAAGAAAGAGAAAAAAACCAAGACTGTCTTATAAATGTGCATAGAATGCGTCAAAATTAGGGATATCAAGTGATTATTTTTCTTTATCCTATTAATCGCAACATTTCAAGTTAATTTTGATTAATAGTTAAGTCACTCAGATTAGCACTTTGTTATTTTAATTGTTAACAGACGTTTTGTTTTGTGGTTCTAATTACAAGCACATCCACAGTGGTTTGTGTGCGCACCCTGCGATTTACTTTAGGTGTGTATTTGATTTAAAAGTGCTAATCTGAGTCTAAAAATAACACACTGGTAAATAAACAAGTCACAACAAGCACAGAGGACCCAGTTAGAGTTGTTGGAAAGTTTATATAATGACTTAATGCTGAGGCAGGCTAGCACTTTCCATTGACTACCAGTGTTTAAGCTAAGCTAACTAGCGGTGAGCGAGCTTTCTTTCTTGTTACAGTTGAAAGTTTTTCTATTCATCTTCCTGATTTAAACTCATTTAGAAGTGTATTGTTATCTTTCTTCTGCCAGTAGGAAGCAGGAAACGATTGTGGTGACTTGGCTAAGGGTGCCTGGAAGGGACAAAACAGCAGCATGTGATTAATGTGAGTTTAAAAAAAAAAAAAAAATAGCGCATTAATGGCAGCTTTTCAATTTAGCGATGACAGTCTTAGTTAAAAAGTATTAATGTTATTGCAAAATAATGCATAAATGAAATGTGGGCTGATGATTTATTGACGATGAGGAACTGATTTATTTTGAAGAGTCATCTACACGGAAGCATTCGATGGCACGCAGTCCAGTCTGTCAGCAGTAATGGCGAGCAACAGTGAGCAGAAAAGAATATGGGATTTTTCAAATGTAATATTAACATTTCAAAGACAAATTAAACGAAGGGTACCGATACTAACGCTGGCGAAGACACAGATGAAAACAACAACGCTGTTCGCGTGTGGCTCATCATCGCCAGCCTTGTGGTCGCTGGTTGCCATCATGCTGCTGACTGATATTTCTTTAGAGCTACGATGCTGTAAGATTATTTCTTAACAGGTTTCAGTTCATATTTCATGTATCTATTTGGCCTACATAACATCTATGAGTTGCTTTTAATATGTGCATACATGTGTGGTGTCAAGCAAATGCCAGTATGTAGGGTTGGGGGGGGGGGGGGGGG
>JAQLOL010000011.1:2860647-2876399 GCA_029783665.1 Naso thynnoides | reverse complement strand
CTGCAGTGAAATTGGCGTTTTTTTGAAGGGGAAACACTAACAATATGGGTTGAAGCAGAAAAAAAAGATCTTGTGAATTTTGGAAATTATTCATAAAAAAATGTGAATTTTTCACCTTTAAACACTGAAGTTTTAATAAATGCTTGAATTACAATGAAACTGTTCCCTTTTGATGTCAGATGCCTTTCCTTCATCAGCAGGGCGCGTGGCTACTAATTAATTATATGTCATTTTTAATAACTTGAGGAATTGGCCTGGGGCAGACGGAACATGTATGAGATCTCCAGATTCAACCATGAAAAGCTCTAAAAAATGCTTCTCTCAGATCAGGAAAGGACTCGCCTTCTGTGAGGTTTGTGGATTTTTGTTTATCTACGCAAGCGGTCATGTGCATGATCGGTGTTACTGTGTGATGACAGGCCTTAACATTACCGGGGAAGTCTGATGATATGAAGCACCTAAATTGATCTGTAATGGTTTTTTTTGTTGTTTTTTTTTAACACCATAACTACAGTGATGTCACAAGCTCACTGCTCTTCATCAGTGTTGCAACAAATAAATTGCGATTCGGAGCCTGAACCTGATCTGTCTGAAGTCAGACACTGTGTACACACACAATGACAAGAGACTGATTTGTCAGTGTCACAGCCATTATTCACATTTATTTACTATTTTATTTATTTCTCTCCAGCTGCCCTTGGGTGCCATGATGTACTGATACAGTGAGCTTCCTCTATAAGTCCTCCTCGGGTTTTTTACCTCACCAGCACAACTGAGACTTTTAGTCATTCCTGGTGAAAGACATGTTTATGTATGTGTTTTGTGCAAACCAATAAAATAAATAAAATAAAATAACCCAAAGGCGTCATGGGCAGAAAAAACTTAAACAAGTTGTTTTAAACAATGATCACACTGTTAATGCCAGACATTTTTCTAATGAACACAGTCCCACCATTTCAAATCACCCAATTACTGACAGGTGTAAAAATGCTCATGACATGTGATAACCAAGCTTAAGAGGAACTGTCAAGTCAATTTCAGTGCGAAACACAGTGCACTGTCACTCACTGCAGAAGATCTTTGTCTTCATGTAGCATTGAGAAAAAAGAGGCTGCTCAAATCCATCCGCTCTGATCATGTGATCAAAAACTTCTTATCAGCAACTGGATGGACCTTCGGGCCATACTGACTGGTCAGCTGCTGTTTTTAAGATCAAGAATCAATCTTTAAAACTTGACTTTTTTAAACAAACACACAGAGGTGCTTCAAGGGCTCAGCAAAAATCACAAGTTGTAGTCCTGATAAAAAAATACATCAATCACACCAGATCACCAGTACCTTTAACTGCATGACAATATGTGTAATGTGTCAGTGGACGCCTTTTTTGTCCTACTCAAATATCGGCACATGGAGAAAAACATAAGATTAGTTAGAAAAAGTTTCACCCCACGATACATTTAATCAAACAACAGTCCTTTTTCTGTTTGGAGTGTCTTCATGCCACCTTCAGTCAGCAGACGACAGTTTTTTTGAGGCGTTTGGATGTTTTTAGAGGGGCACAGTTGGTTGCTGGGGGGTTGGGCTTGTTGCTTGGCAGGAGGCCACGTTTCCCATCAGCTATTTACGGCTATGAAAGAAACACCAGCTAGACCCAGTTAGCTTGAGTTTACACAGGATACAAGCAGTCAAATTAAAATCTGTATTAGAGCTACTGAGGTTAAAATGCTGCATTGTGCAGAAAACAAACATGGATGTACACTTTCTGTTCAGGATAGAAACATCCTTGGACCATTAGACTCTATTATACTATCGAACCATCCACGGAAGGCAGATGCACAGACACATGAACACAACCCTACACAGAGGGGAACCTTAAAATGTGCACCTGTGAGGGTTACAACGTGAAGAAGAACTCCAAACATAGGGCATCCACGTCATTCACAATGGGCACAAGGGATGGGAATCGAGAACTGGTTCCAGTTGAGAACCAATAACAAACTGGAATCTGAGTCGGTATCGTACGTCATCAATTCCTCTTATCAAAGTTCAGGCACGTGATGCTAAAATGAAAAAGGCACAACTTAACTGTAAAGGCAGTGCAGCCTGCAGGCTGTCTGCAGCAAGCTCACTGATAACAGTGGTGAAAATAAATGCCATGAAAAAACTAAAGTAAGTAAATAAATTAATAAAAAAAACTGAGATGAAAATAAAAATAAAAGAAATGAAAAAACAAAAAATAGATTGTGATGCTGAGAATCTGTGTAGTACAACTTTTTTCCACACAGAAAACTGATGAAGAATCAATAAAGGCATTGATAAAGAACTGGATGGATAAGCAGAATCAGAAACGGCATTGGTATCAATAAAATCTTCTTTGCCATCCCTAATCCCCAAAAGCCTCTTGCAACGTCTGAGTCTGGAGTGTGAACGCTGCTGCTGCGGCACTTCTGAGGCGCTCATCCATGTGGAAAAAAATAGGAAACATTTCTTCTTCGAACAAATGTTGCCTTTAGTTTTAGTTTTTGCCTAACACTACATTTTACATCATTACATTGAACTAATCACAACGCAGTTGCCTTCGCCAAAAATTCATTTTTACTGAACAGTGCTTGAACACATCACCATGTATCTCAACGCAACCTACATCCCAAACGAAGGAAACAAACAAAATCACCTATCAAACGCAGTTTACTGGGTCACTTAGTTTCATGCTTCGGTTGTAATGAAAAGGGAGCTGACAACAACTTCCGTGAATTCTTAAAATATGTCGTCACGTCGGCTCTTCGGAGCTTTGCTGAACTGCTTGTTTTGGTATCATTACCTTTGGTGAGCGCTGCCCTGCAGTGTCACTTGCGTATGGACTGAGTCATATCATTTAGCTGTCCATGTTCTTCTGCCTCAAACGCAAAGTACTTCCAAGCGGCCATCTTGCTGTTTTCTTTTTTACCAAAACCTGTCACGGAAACTTAAAAACTCGAAGCAAAACAAAGCAGAGACAGCACCGTATGTTGGTGAGGGGAGGCTGTCGCTGTCATTAGTGTGGAAAATGAATATTTGTATCATTTTCAAATATCGAGTATAAAATTGTTTAGAGAAGTCAATTTGTTTTTGACAACATTAACACAAGTCACAGTTGTTAAGTTGGGGAGGTGTTTGTTGCAAACACTGAACGATATAAATAATATCGCAAATGAAACAATAAAGGTTAGATTTCGTCAGATGATATATATCGTCATATCGCACAGCCCTTATATGATGCATATGATAAAGGTTGCATAAGGACAGTAAACCCACAGTCCCAAAAAATTACAGTCAATAGAGACCACATAAAATAAAATACGAGTTTAAAATTTTCTTTTTTAAAATGGAAAGAACAAGCTTTCAGCCCAGACTGTCTGAAACGGAACGTCTCTAATGAAACGAGTCCCAACAAAATTATTGACTAAAAACAAGAAATGTGAAAATCAGTATTTTAACATTTCCTAAAAGTGACATCAAAACTTCCCAATCAGACTCATGCCAATAATGAACGAGACATCCTGCAGTCTAAAAGCTGTGGGTTTGAGTCTGACCCTTGACCTTTGCTTCCTGGTATTTCTGGTAGTTTAAATTACAGTAACAAGGTTTTCTTTTTAATATTTGTTTCTTTTCTTCAGTGAATTTAGTCAAAATTTTACTGCTCTTTTCGGTGATCTAAATTTGTGGAGTAAATCAAAACTTTCATCATGTTAGCAGGTATTGATGATATGATATGATATGATATGATATTGCGACTAATACAGTGATAAAAATGATAGAAATGACAATTTGTAAATCAGTATATTTCTCTGATTGATGTGACAAACATTAAAAAATGCCAACAGAAAGCGTTTGTCAGGCGAAGCCGATTGGGGCAAACTTTCTATCTGTTAACATCAACACAATATTGCTCTGAACACAGAACTGAGGTAAAAAAGGTTATCAAGCTAAATGTTTTGCAACTCAGCTGGAAGAAATTTGTAGATTTGTGGTTGTGATTGAGAACAATAACAACATCAAAATGGTGCGCGTATTTTACACTTTAAAATGAAACACTGGAGCCAAAATGTTAAACAAAATTACCTAAAAATCCAACAGTCCGAATTTATTTGGTGTGGTCAGAGGGACGTGGAACAAACTGGGGTCATTGGAAATCTTCCTGCTGTTAGCTTGTGAGTGTTTTTTTTTTTCTTTCACTAACAGCCGAGGATGAAGCCAGATGATTTTGGACTTCAGCCCAGCATCTAAATTTATCTGCCATTTCCAAACAATTTCCATCAGGAGCCATTCAGACTGTGTAACAGGATAATTTGACAGCAGCCCAGTAGGAAAATGGCCAGTGAGGCAGTAATGTTTGATTTATTTCATATTTTTGTCCTCTACGGTTTGCTGTAGCCTCGCACAAAGGCCACAGCTGGATACGAGAGGTGGTTATAAATAAAAGATGGATGGATGGATGGATTAGAGAGCGAACAAGTCAACAAATGGACTACTAGCTAAAAAAATTAATAATCAAAATGCTCTAATTGTGAATAAATGAGTGATCAGATGGTTATATGAATTTGTCAGTGAGTCATCAGAACAACAAATGGATATCGGCAAACTATAAATGAGCAAATAAATGAATGATTGTGTGAATAAATGGGTGTTTAGTTGGAGAAATGTCTAAGGTTGTGATAGTTACACATGATTAATGAACCACAGCGAGGGAATGAGCAAATGAGTGGGAAAAAAAATCTTTTGGAGATGTGCCTGAACAAAGAAAGCATGAACCTAAAGAAAACAAGTTCACAATTTAACAGGCAAAAAAAGAGTGATCAAATAGACCACTGGATGGATATTAAATTTATTAAAAAACTATCTATAAGTTATGTAGCTAAATGACTGAATACATAAATGAATGAAAAAACTTATGACTGAATGGATGATTGATCAAATAGGCAAATGAAAGGATTAACTTTGAGTAACTATGAGTAGGAGAAGAAACAGAAAAGTGGATAAACAAATGGTAACCAGTGTTGGGGAGTAGCTAGTTACATGTAACAAAGTTACGTAATTTAATTACAAATAAACATAACTTTAATCTGTCACAGTTATTTAGAAAATACTGTGTAATTAAATTAAAGTTACTTATGAAAATGTTAACGATTACAAAGGGGGGTTACATTTCAATATTTTCTGTAAGAAGCTTATGTTGAATAATATTCATTCGGTTGCTTTGCATGTTTTGACGTGCACGATGCTTCTTTTGCCGTTTCCCATCAAGGCTGTTTAGTACGTTTGATGCTGTTCTGATGCTTTTTATTCTCTTGTTTAAATTTGCAGCGCCTCACATCTGACAGTTAAATCAATTCACATTGCTGCTTAAAGCTTAACAAGCTTTCTGGAAGTTGCCACCATCTCTACGGATAAAAACGTGTTCCAGTGCTGGGAATTTAAAAAGCATTTTATTCAGTAATCAGAGAAGGGCTTAAACAGAGTGGTGCATTGCAAAATATGTTAACCAACAGATAAAATGGAATGCTGACATCGAACGTTTCCAAGTCAAACCAGAGGACACACATCTGGAGGTGTGAGGACAGTAACCCCAAGCAGTTATTTTAAACAAAGTGGGGAAGGGCCCCGCCCGCCTCCCGCCACACCACCATGTCACTACTGTCAGGTTTACGCTGCCTGCTATAAACATTTGAAAATGGTTGGCAGTTAAAAAGATTTTTATTTTTAAGTTTAAAAAGTAATCAAAAAGTCATCAAAAGTAATAGGTTACACCACTTTGATACAGTAACTGAAAAAGTTACATTACTAATTACAGTTTCGATAGGGTAACTAGTAATCTATATCCTTTCCAAAGTAACCTTCCAACCCTGATGGTCACACGGACAAATGAATGAATAGATGCATAAACACATCAACAAATAAACAAATTACTAAATAAACCATGGAATAGATAAGCAGTCAAATAATTTTGATTATAATTTATATGATATCAAAGTTCATGAATAAAGAAATAACTGCAAGTATAAATGAAAAAAATCTGAAAATAAATTATTTGAACAACTTCTTACAACTGAAATAACTGACTGAAAAAACTGCTGAACGAGTGAATAAAACAGATTAAAAAGTTGTGTGATGTGATGTCAGAGAACAACTCGAACGGATTTAAACTCGACCAGAAGCTTTATTCAGTTCAAGCCGTGGCAAGACGACTGCGTGCAAAATGTTCCAGGGCAACTGACACAGTTGGCACGAGGCAGATACTGAATGACCAGCATGTCCTCTCTCTGTGTGTGTGTGTGTGTGTGTGTGTGTGTGTGTGTGTCTTTGCTCACAAGGTTGTCAGGGCCAAATCCTGTCCTCGCAACAGAAAGGAAAAGATCAGAACCAAAAGGCAGGAAGGTTCTTTAACCCCTAAAGTCTGAAAACTACTACGAGTCCTTCAAATGTCACACAGGGATTTTCGCTTCTCTTTGCTTTCCTTCATTCCACTCTCTTCATTCACAAGGCTCCCCAGTAATGGTTGTCCAGTTGCCCTGGGCAACCAGATTTGGCCCACTGTCAATCATTTTGTTTGATTTGATTGTCCTTGTTGGCAGCTACTTCTCCTTTTATTAGACAGAGCCGCGTTGTCCCTCATCACTGACGCTCATCTCCACAACACAAAGTTTCTTGTTTTAACGAGGAAAGAAAAAAAAAGATTATGCAAAGATTATTTAAACATAAAATGCAGTAGATGCTGTTTATTATTTTATTAACAAACAACTGATTCAGAGACAGCTGAGACACAGACCCTCATGCTCTTTTAGTTCATCTTGTCTCTTTGATCAGACAACACAAGAATGCACGAATTCATGATCATAACAATGTGACAGAGAATGACTGATGTTCCTCGCTGGTCAGTGAAACGCCAGGAACCAAAAGCAAATGTTCCTTCATTGTCACTCGGTGGTGCAGCTGGGCTCTGACTCTTTCTTTCTCAGCAGGAAAGAAGATGATGAGTGTGTGGGTGTGCAGCATACTAGTGTGTGTGTGCGGAGGGTGATGTCACCTCCACAGGTGTGATGAATTTGGTATAATGCTCTTGACTTCAGAGTGATGACTGACGGTCAAAAGTTCATTTAAAAAATCTGAACTATTATTTCTCTTCTGCTTCTCCGTGATTACATTTGTGCAGTGAAAAAAACATTCTTTTTTTGGTTGGTTTGTTTTTTATTTATTTATTTATTTTTTGGTCAGGACAGAGGCCATGTTAAGCAGCACAAACCTGCAGTTTGTGTAATATTGTGTACACTCCACTTCTATGGACTGTTTTCATGAAGTCTGATCTCAGCATAAATGAACCTTAATACATTTATGAACCAAAGACCAGATCTCTGTTAGTCCATCACAGAGTCGCATATTTAGCTGTGACCAGCAGCTCTGTAGGTCGCTTTGTCAGTCAGTCAAGTTGTTGGATTACTCAGTCCACAGAAATTCCCCACTCTTTGGCGGCCACAGTTTGACACGGAAGAGAAATGTGTTTCTGCATGTGAAGGTGTGTGTTTGCGTTCAGGCCGACGGATTAAAAGGGGGCGTGGCAGTGGGAGTGGCCTATTGCAGAAAACCTCCAAACGGAATCACAGACTTGCACAAGATTCAGTGGAAAGGTTAGTCATGGAAAAGAGACAGCTGATGAACTGTTTGGGCAAACTGGCAAAAAGGGGGCGTGGCAGTGGGAGTGGCCTGTAACAAAACGGGGCATAACTGCTAAACATGTTCATGTAACATCGCCAAACTTTGTAGAAAACATGCACACACAAGCACACTTACACACAGGTACACACACTTTCAGTGGCTGTGGCTTGCCCCGCCCCTACACTTTAGCCACGCCCCCTTCCATAACTCATTTACCGTTAGTCGCAGACTTGTGACAGGCGTAATTTCTATTTCTTCACTTCCTTTCTTTGCAAATGTACAGTAAAGAAAGGATTCATTCAAAGAAGTACACAGCATTTTGCATCACAATATTTTTTTGCTGCTGGTTGCAGCTTTTGTGAATTTGCGCTTTGCTCTAACTTCATCAACAGTCCTCATGTCATCATGAGCGAATCCTAAAATGTCAAGTGTTTTTGACTGAGGACAATTTTAAAAATGCTTGTCTGATGAGACTGTGTCGTGAAAGCTCCAGTTTCTTTCATTTTTGGTTAATAAATGAACAGCTTAGGGCCTTTACATACTGGGCTGACAGTAGGGTTTGAGATTTTTCAGGGCTGTCACAAAAAGACGGGGGCTCCGGCCAATGAACGGTGGTGTGACCAGCAGCGTCCAAACTGCTTTTGTGCTTGTTGGAGGCTTTTTTGTTGATTCAACATGTAGAATGAGTAGAGTGAGTGAGGGAGACAAACAAAGAGGGAAAGCACCCTGAACCAGTTTTCATGATTACACACATTTAGTGCAGCTCTCCCTTATTTTTCTGGTTTGCCTCTTTGCTGGTGTCATTCATAACTTTTCATCAGACATAACCAGTTAGAAGCGGCAATATTAGCCAGAGTGGGTTCAAAAGATGCTGCTTAATCATAACGGTTTGTGTCTGTGGAGAGGAATTTGCCTTCGCGCAGTACGTTACGAGCCTGTTGGTTGTCAGCTTTTGTTTTTGCGTTGGGGTTGAACAGTGAACAGTGCTACTTGTTGGCCTGACTAAACAAGACGCAGCAGTCAGTCTTTGCTGCAGATTGTTCTTTGTTGCCAGTTTGGTGTGTAAGAGCCTTTACATGATAAGTGCTCTACGGTTCTGCGAGATGGAGCTGTGAGCATCAGACTCCTGAAAATATTTCATGATTTTACTTAGGTCTGTGGCTGGGACATGAGCAATAGATTAAAGGCATATACTGGGCAGTATGCAACCCAATACAATTAAGTAGTAATAACATTTAAATTGACAGTCTGGTGAAATATTTTTGTTGCAGATGTGGATTCAATTGCGGGACTTAATTGACAGAGAATGCCGGCAACGGTAACAGCAGATGGCATTGCCATCCAAAGCTAAAATATTTTTTAACCTTTAGCTGTCCTCCACAACATTATTTACAACTGGATGTTACGTTAATCCTCAAATATCTCATGCAAGGGGAAAACATGTACGATCTTGACAATGAAAAGGTGACTAAGTTGGTGCAGTAATACCTGGAGTTGTATTCAGGGAGCCTGCAAACCTACTGAGATGTGAAATGAAAAGCTGACACATGGAAGGCAGTCAGCACAAAGCCGATCGTCCTCCAATTTAACTTTTATTTTAAGTTTGCAATAGAAAAATAAGATTAAGCTGCATTTTACAGCTAAATGCGTAACTAGAAAAGTTACCTAAAGTACTAGTCAAGAAATCATTTCATTAAATATATTTTGACCCACACTTTGTAAACAATTCAACTTCACTGCAGCTGCAGAACGTTTTGGCCGTCCTTCTATTCTGTCTGAATGTTTGTTTTTTCCCGTGCCGTTCACGAGGTGGCTCCTGCCGTCTGCCGCCTACAGGCTGCCTGATTCCAGGTGAAAGCAGCATTAGCACTGATGGGACTCAGCATTCAGCAAAGTTGTATATGTAAAGGGAGTCACACTTCAGACTGGATAGGACGAATGCGACAACTTAGACTGACTTTAGTGCAGCATGGTGAGTACACAACCATCACATTAAACATGAGTTCAAGATCAACATCAGTGTCACGACTCAAGCGGCTTAAAGGTAATTGTAGACTAGAGACCATTTTGGGATAGGACCGCATCAGCCACGACGTCCATAAATGTGTCAACTTTCCCATGAGTACTCAGTACTCTGTACTGTGTGTCAGATCTCACCTGTCACCATACTCAGCCTTTATTCTGAGCTACACCAGAGTTGTCGCACAGAAAAGACAGATCACTTTGATTATTTTAAATAGAAAAGGCTGTACGACAAAGTTGGCGCATATCCTGCGTCTTACACCAAACAGCTAATTCATGTGCCTTGTTCACAGCCGAACCAGGAAATTTAATAGCCAATCACATTGCTGTACTGCAGCTTAGAGAGTCCTGACAGTGATTCTTTTACCCCGTGCATGTGTAGCAGAAGTCTAAACTGCTGGAAAAAAAAAAACTTGTTTTAACACTAGAAGGGTCAGAATTTCATGCCTACCTGAAAGGCCGTGAGTGGTAATTTTGACCGCCAGATTCCAAAGTCTATTTTCTCTCATGATAAATACCCAATACAGAGGGTAATACATTTATTGTGTTATGTTGTTTTCATGTCCGGGTGACCACTGAAAGTGAACTTATGGCTCCCTTCCCATTCATTTAGCTAGTTCTCTGGTTCTCCTCTCACAAAATAGCCTCCTGGGGGCGTGGCCAAAATGGCTGCCAAGTGGCAAAGGCTACCTGCAAGGACTTTGGCTACACAGCTGCAAAAGTTTCATGACTGCATCTTGACCTTTTTGGGACTACTAGTTGATAGACAGCAGGACATATTTTCCACACAAAATCAAAATTATTAATCAGTTAAATAACAGGATCTAATTCACCTAATCTGAAACCCAAACACCTTTTTCCCTGGAATAGTAGCAGCCAACATAATCTGCACCATCGATTAGAATACCTTTGATTTTCATGACCACAGAAATGTACTTCTTTGATACACTTTAATTAATAGATGTTCAAGACTGACAGAAAAAATAAATCCATAACATCAGACTGAACACGTCCAACAGCCCGTGCATGAATGGAACGTATGTGATCATTTAATATCAAAAACCTGAAGGTGCTCATCAAATTACCAGCAGCACATCAAACCTCCCTCTGTTTCATATTCCACCCGCAGAATCAAACACCAACATCTGTATACTTTCTTAATTATCAACGTGCGTGGATGCATATGGTCCATGAAAACTGAGCGGGAAGATCACTGTGCAGATTCAAAACCTGGTTATTACCAAAGTGCAAAACACCTGGTGGCAACAAAAATATATTGCTTTAAAATGGTAATATGTGACAAAGTACAACTTTTCTCTGACAAAAATATAGGAAACATGAAACATGACTTCCACATAAGTTTACAGCCTACAAACTTTGTATAACTGATGATGCTAGATTATAAAACATCACCTGTTTGTGCTGCGACCTGCATGATTTTAAGACACCCACAAAGTTGCGGGCAGCAGTCTCTACATCAAAGACCATTTTAAGGCAAGTTCCTGCCGTGCTCTGCTATTGGCTCATGTGTTGTATTACAGTGCAGCTAGCAGAGCAGCAGAAGGGGGTGTTTGGATGTCAGTTACAAAAAACTTTGTTTACATTTCCAACAGAGCGTGCTCATGTTCATACCAGCTCATATCCTCCTCCTATATGATCAATGCAGGTAGGAAAGGGGTGGGCGGATGGTGAAGAGTGGAGGTTTACAGTCATCAACAGCTCCAAAACCATCTCGGGCTCCGTGACACACTGGACCACGCCCACTTTCAACAATCCTGTCGAATTTATGGATTTCATTTGAAGCTCCTCTGTGGAACTTAAATTTTGTTCTGATTGAGGGGGTGCGCCTGGACAAAAGAACACAACTGGACAAAACTGCTCACTGCCTTGAACATCTTGTCTCACACGAGCATTTGTTTGGAAGAGAAGAAGACAGGAACACGCCACTTATTTGCACAACACCAGTTCAGCCATAAAACCCCAAATATTGAAATTACTGACGGAAAAATATCCTCCTGCTTCCAACCACTGATGGTTTTAAAGATATGAGCAGATCAACTGTGCTCATGAGCAAGCAGTCGTCTCTTCCGCTCTGTGTGCCGTTGAGCATTTCACAGAGTTTCCACTGACTGAGCGAACCGGGCAAGGCGCTGCAAAGCCCAGTTCAGACCAGAGATGTTACGATACCATTTTTTCCTCCCAATTCCAATACTCAAACTGTAGTAGCATCCGGTACCGTGTGCTGATCTGATACCAGCACATAAAAATAACAATAACTTTAAAACATAAGGTGTACTCATAATTCAGTAAAATAAAAAGATTTAAATGGGATACTACAAGCAGAAGTGCAACAGCACTTAAAAACTAAAATCTCTGAAAATCCAGTTCTTTACACTACACTAAACTTCGGCGGTATCGGAGGTGTTTTCTGATACTGGTATCTGTATCAGAACGAACGGAGTGACACCTGCGAGCTAATTCAGGCAGACAACTCGAGCTGCACTGATTCATGTTTGTCATACGTCATCTCATGCGCTCTCCCAATTAGCTGGTCTATTTAAGCTGCAAGATTTCGGGCATCTCCCTCTGCTCTGTCGTCGCTGAAGACTCTCACTAGTGCTGCACGGTAACGTCCGATTCCTCCACTTCCCCAGCAACCGCCTGCAAACTCCAACTGGGGGTTTGAGATTTATGTCGTCACTCCTCAATAAATTTGCGAGGAGTGATGAGGTCAGAGCTTAGACGCCAAACTCAAACCATGTCAGCTGCTGCGATAAACATTTCAAACCAGTCTTCTGACTGAACTCTACTTTAGACCAACGATTCGCTACGCAACGAGATGGTTTTAGAACGTCGCAGGGGAAAGTTGCAACAGTGTGAACTTAACATTGCATTGTGGCTGTTGATGTTGCGAGGAGTCTCCAAAGATTGAATACGTCAAATCAGTAATTTCAGTTTTAAACATGTAATCGATGAGCACTGATGCTTAGATGATTCATAATTTCGCTGCTTTTGTTCTGATCTGCTTGTATCCACAACTCAGATGTTTCCTGCCATCCACTTTTACACAACTGCTCACTGTTATTAAAGTCCAGTGTGAGGGATGAAGGGTCAGGTGCTTTAAATCCCTCCTGCCTGGGACGGAACAACCTCCACCACTGACCTCAGAGCTCAGATCAAATCTAAACAGACTTGACTCGGCTCTGTTCCCCTCAGTGTGTGTACTGCTTGGACACAGAGGACACAAAGGTTTTGAGGACGATGCTGACAGTGGGACTGACCTGGTGGCAGTGTGGGTTGGACTCTCTGCCGTACGAGTACGAACTCCGGTCTGTTTTACCTGAGGGTGGACAAGAAGCAAAGAGAGGGAGAAGTTAGTGAGGAGAATCATGTCAACAAGGACGAATCCATATCCTCACTGAAAATCCACTGGCTGACGTGGAAAAAGAATTCAACAGGGTTACAGACATTCACCCAACATGAACATTCACGTCCTAGGGTTAGGGTTAGAAGTATCAAAATAGGTGTGCAGTAAAAAAAAAAATCAATACTACAAATTTTGATGAATTTGTTTACCCACCAGAGACATGTTTCCCTGAACACAAAAAGGACGTTTCAATATTTATTCCATTCACTGAAGGGATCATTCATTCCTCATGCTTAGTTTAGAAAACAATGAAAGACTTTCAGTTTAGCCAGTTTTCATGATCAGTCTCCACAGTGTGTATGTGTGTGTGTGTGTTCTGTAGCTGCTCGCTGATCTCACAGCACAATAAAAGAGACATATGCTACGCCTGCGATGCATAGATCCATAAACAGAGAGAAAGAAAACACTCTTTACGCTCAAAGATCCTCCTCTGCTTTCTTTTAGGTGCAGATTTAGTCTCTTTGCATGCAGGCAGAGCGAAGCGAATATGAGACGAGCTTCACACTCAGGTGGCATTTAGAAAGATCTAGAAACCACGAAAATTGAACTGATCTCAGACCACTGTTATGATCTAAAACTTTTCTTTGTTTCCTGTAATGTGTTACGGCGGAGCATCGCTTCACATGAGCCTCTCGAGAAGTAATCCAGAAGAAAGCCTTGTTTTCTCCCTTTTTTCCCCATTGGACAATTGTTGGTCCTTGCAGCCTCCCCGCTAAGCAACAAAGACTGACGAACCTCCCACATTTTATTCACAGTCACTCAAGTTTATGGGCATACATCTTTTGTTAACAATAAAACTGATCAAAAAAATTCAGAGCACTATGAACAGTGAGTGAGTCTTCTCATGAGTCTAGAAACCACCAAGCCACCAAATATTGCCATAGCAACTGTCTAGCACACCCAAACAAGCATCTGCCAGTCCCCTAACTGTTCGAACAGTGCAGCAAAGAACTCGCAGCCATGTATGAACATTGTAGCAACTGCCGGGAACACCGTAACAAGCATCCCAAACTATCCAGAGGCCACGGAAGTAGCAACCTATAGCAAAATCTCTCAATGGGGGACAAATATATATTATCACACAGTGCATCATCTAACACTAAACTGGTAACGCAATGGCAACCTACATTAAATGCTTCAGGCGTCTCAAAACACCCTCGTGGCTCCACAGCAACCACCCAGCAGAGCCCGGACGCTAAATTAAGCTTCAGCTGTAGTTTTGGCTTTCATCCTGCAACTGGCGGGGTTGTGCAATTTTTGCTTTTTGTTTCTGCACCAGCAGCGTTTGTGGTGAAATTCAGTGTTCCTGGAGTCACCTTCATATGTCAAGTGTCCAAATATTTGATCCTGCAATTTCTGTGGAGTTTCAGTTGCAACAGAATGTTAGACTGAGCCACCACTTCCAACCATTTACCATTAACGTTAATAACCTACAAGAACTATAGATACTCTGTTATGACAGCAAACATGATTTTTTTTCATACAGTTTTTCTTAAATTTTACACACAGATACGTGAGAACTATGGTTTTGTATCACGTTGTCTCTGTTATAATGTGCAGGTGTCTTGAGCCGTGGCGTGAGAAAAAAGAGTGCACACATTTTCATCTGCTCGACTGTCTTAGAAGAACATTCTTGGTCAAATATGATTAAACGTGTTTGATTGAAATCAAACATCAGCGCTCTTAAAATGCAGGCCAAGACTTGATCAGTTCATGACAGGAAGGTGAAGCCTGTTTGGCAGCTAACCCGCAATCGTTTTACTACACAAACCCAGTGCGTCTGGCTGTGAAAAAGGTGTCTGATGAATTCTGAAGATGCAGCGACCACAGCATCGTGTTGACAACAAAGCTGATTTGCTCTCCAGCTTCTGAACAAGCTTTGCTCTCCTCCGAACTGCAGGACCACTTCGAGCCTATTTTTACCACACAGACCTTCTTCTTGGATAAAACCTTAAATCTTCAGCCAGTCTAAATATCAAACCACGGTTACTGTGTAATTACATTCTGTGGTCGGTGCAGCCGTACGAGATGAAATGGATGGGTTTTATAGTGAGCGTGTGTTGAGGAAAATGAAGCGTGTACGTGGTGAAGGGTTTGAATCAGGCGTGTATAGACCAGTGCTGAATACACGCCAACATGGTAGTCGATGCAGAAGAGGTTGATAATTACAGGCGTACAGAATGGGAATATGGTCGACTCTGTGTGTGTGTGTGTGTGTGTGTGTGTGTGTGTGTGTGTGTGACCAATACAGCGGCCTCGGCTTCAGCTACGACTGATGCCAGCTGGACCAGTTTGGCACATATACAAAGACTCCCACACACACCATAACACACAGAAACACACAAAGTACTGGAAATCACTGGCACAGATGCACATACACATACACACACACACACACACACGCGCACACACACAGATGTAAAAATGTGCATAATATACACTCTGTATATATAACCTCATATACACAAAAAGATCCACACATGCAAATGTACTTTTGCATGGTACCAAAATATATCCATGCACCGAGGTACATGCCTTTAAAATACAACTTCAGGACCGCACACAGACACAGACACACACACACACACACACACACACACACACACACACACAC
>JAQLOL010000011.1:2821524-2832469 GCA_029783665.1 Naso thynnoides | reverse complement strand
TTTTAGTTCAATAATTGAATAACTAGCTACGTAAAAGTACTTTTTTTTCGTCACGTATACAGCATACAGTGAAATTTGGTCTCTGCATTTAATCCATTCCTGAGGAGCAGTGGGCAGCCACAGTGCAACACCCAGGAACCAACTCCAGATTCTGAGCCGGATGCTCTGGTTTCCCCCATCATCACACGTATATACGTCCATCTTCAGTCAGTACCCTTGACGAGGTTCTGGCTCAGAATCTGGAAAGTTGAATTAACCATTCCTAATCCTGTCTCCTAAACTGTGATCGACGGCTGACTGCCCAACACTGCTGCTGGGAAGAGGAAGCACCAGCTGCCTTTTGACCACAATGTGATGATGACGGAACGAAAGTAGAACAAGAGAGCTTCAAGCAACAACTCCTGGACACATCTGGCCACACATTTGATACCAACATCGAAAAAAGACAACAGTAAGCCCTCACAATGAAACACTTGCTTTGCCTCTTGATAAGACATTATGTGCAACTAACTCACATATTGAAGTAAATTGCACGTAATGTGGAAATGTACTAAGCTAGCTAGCATTAACTATGTTCGATTTTCATGTGTAACTTTAATTGCTGAGGTTATGTAAATGACATTAACTAATCTTGTAAAAATAAAAAAAATATTGGTCATGAATAACTAATTCTAACATAATAGCCTATTACAGAAGTAAAACAAAAATTAGCTTGTTCTTTGTTTGTTTTCGGTTTTTGAGTTTTATAGGAGTTATTTTACATTCGTCTATATTTTCTGTACTCTGTACAAATGTCTGTAAGAATTTAGCAGGTAGCAGGCAAGAATTAATACTTCTCCTATGAAAATCAATGCTTCACTTATCTCCACACTATGAAAGCTCTGAAGGGCAAATGAGAAAAATATTGTTTATCTCATACGTATGAGATTCCATCACGTACATACGAGATAATATCGATTATGTACTAACTCGTACGTACTTGATAAGCTAATTCGTATGTACGAGATAAAAGAAAGTGGGGTGCCGATGGTGCGGCAGCATCCTTAATAATTATGTTCTGTTTTTCATGTCGATCTCAGATGCCAGCGTAATTGTTATGAAATCAGTTGTCAGTCAAAGCGCAAGAGTGCACTGTACTTCAGAGCTCCTAAATATGCACCGCTTATCTAACTCGGATACAATGTGGATACATTTTCTATGTTGTTGATCTAAATCGTTAAATTCTTGTTCATTCCATTTAATAATTAAAATAAGATGAATCACATGAATATGTTGGAGAGCTTCTGTCTCCACTTTCAGCTTCCAAATACAAAGAGGTATGAGGATAAAATCACAAACTCTGCCAGTTCCTTTCTGTACACGTGTATATGGTAATTATTTACTAAGCTGAAAAGAAATAATAAAGCCTATTTAAATAGTTGTATAGTAATAATATTTGAATTGCCGTTGCATTTAAACAATACAGAAAAAGTTAGAGGTGCTGCCACACCCTCACCGCTTTCTTTTAACTCACATGACTTTGTGTATCATGTACATACGAGTTAGTATCGCGTATGTACATGTATGTGTATGTATGTATATATGTAGTATTTCGAACGTCCAAGACCAAAAAAAAAGTCACTTGCTCTTTAGAGCTTCTGTACCAGACCAAATTAGTGATTAATTTAAAAAAGCAGAACGCAAATTTTTTTATTCTTGATCACTCCTTGTCATCCTCTTTTCTCTATCCATTCCTACTTTTCTCCTATCCTTTCTTGCTTTACGTTCTCATCTCACTTGAAACTTTCTGTATCTCTTTTTATTCATCCTCGTCAGTCTACTCCTCTCCCTCCACTCCTTTCTGTTTATCTGTCTCTCCCTCGCTGCTTATCTTCCTTTTACTTCTCGCCATCTGCCCTCCTCCATCTCCATTTTCCTCTTCCTTTTCCCTTTCTTCCTCTCTCTAACACTTCTCGTCTCTCTCTCTCTACTTCTCTCACCCCTCCCTCTTGTCTCCCTAAAAACTTGGCAGTGATCCCCATTGTGTTTTTTTTCCCACTTCTCGTTTGGGGGATTGCGAATGAATGCGATCCAATCTAGACCTCGGCTAAGAGACATGAATTTTCATTAATTACAACCTTGTCAGCAAAAGCATTATGGGAGCTGAATATGAAAATGCTAATGAGAGGAGCTCATTTGCATATTTTTCTTTGTTGGAATGTCATTAATTATTACGTTTTATGATGATGAATGCAGCTGTCGATGGCTGGCCCTCCATGCCTAATTAGCTATCAGAAAATCCTCCGATCAAAAAAATGGATAGGGATCCCAAACTTTACTTTTAATTTCACACCTCTGTCACTTCCTCTTTTTCATACTTGAACAAATTTTGTTTTCAAACCTTTTTGCTTTTCTATCATTTCCCAATGTTACTCTCCTTCTTTCTCTACCTCTTGTGATCTTTCTTATTGGTCCTTTTATTTCTTTTTCTCTTCTTAAGTTTAAATGTAAGGTGTCTTTGTTTGCAAGAGGTCCAAATACCAGCTGTCAGAGGACATGTCACAACGTGCAATCTAAGACGAAAGTTTGCAATTGGTAACCAAAAAAGTCTCCCAAGTTTCTCTTGCTACAGTCAGTGTTTGTCTAGAACAGCCCAAAATTGCACAGTGTCAAGTAGTAATTGACATATCTTTCGCATAATAGTACCTGTTCTCCAAGTGTTTAACCCCAGCAGGTGTACTTATCTCTGTCAAATCAACTCTCGTAACGTTGGCCTCTTCAGATCTTTTCGCTTTGATGTTTCTGCCATATTTTAACCTTTTTTGTCTGGCCTCCATCTTTGTTCAGTCTAAGTCTTTTAGCACTAGCTCTTTCTGATCAAGTCCTCTTTCTTATTCCTGTGGGACTGGTCTTTTAACCTACCTGTCATCTCTTTAGCTCTAGTCCTTAACATATAGCTCTTTTATGCCAAAGATATTATGATATCAGCCAAAGCACAAGATATCAGCTTGAAAATAGCCCGACCAGAAAGACGTAGGGCGTCAGGTAGGCTCGGAAATAATTTATGAGCATCGTGTGCAACAATCGATTGTTTCATCTTGTGTAGTGTTTCATAACAGACGACAACTGACACGACATCTAGGATGCTTCATGATCTTGCGACAGAAAGACTAGCATATTTGATTTTTTGTTTACCTCCCGCGACGGCTTGTCGTCAGTGGTAGTAGACAGTGACAGTAGTCTGTCATGTCTCTCAGCCATGACAAGGCAAGAATTTATGACTCTACAATCACCTAAGTTGGCACAATGAACATTTTAACAGGCAAAAATATCTTGTAGTCTGACTCTGGGATTAGCCAGAGGAAATCCTCGGTCCTTGAGTCTTGTAGCCCCTCTAGCTGTGGCGGAGCCTTTCAGTCTAATCTAGCTCCATTTGTTGAAACCCATCAGCTGTATTTTGTCCTCAGGTTTTACTAAGTATTTTTCTTGCCATTGCCTCTTTATTGTTGGATCCTTTCAACTGATCAAATAATTAATTCCTTATCTCCTGTAGGCCCAGTTACTTGGTTGGGTCTCCTTTTTTTGGCTGAGATAATCTGGTCCTTGCTCCTTTGGTGATTTTAACTGATATTTCTTAGCAGTACTTTAGCATTATTAGTCTGTTTTGTGTCTCTTACTCCTGGTTTTAGTGGCCGACACGGTGGTCATTCAATTGCCGGGTCTGTTGTTCCCAGGAACTTAACCCTTAGGTTGTAGTTTTATGTTGTTGAGCCTGTTCCTTCAGCTACTTCAGAACTAACTTATAAAAGCCAAACCTTTTACGTACTTACTGGTATATATGCTGAAAGTCGGTGCTGACAGGAAGAATCAGCTTATCAAAACCTAAGCTAAACTCTCAAAGTTTCAGGAAGCAGTCGTGCTACCAGGCTAGAAATACATTCTTGTTTAACAACTAGCACTGTGTGCAGGTAGCTAATCCAACTAGTTGGTTATGACAAAGCTGGCTGATGTAATTATCTCTTACTATCTGCATCACTGTATAAATCATCAGTTTCTAGAAAGATATGAACTTCCTCTGGTCCGTTCTGCTGAGATGGAAAAATTGGAAATTTGGACAGATGATCAGCTGATCACAACTCCTGTTGTCCACAGACTGAAAAACCTGCAATATGAAGCCACAAGCCGTGTTACATCACCTGAAAGTCCTTTCATACTGTCCGTATCTCTCCTTACCTCTCTCTTTTTGTTTTCAAATCATTTCTCCTTCTCTATTGTCTAAAAAGAGTAACAATGAAGACTTAACAAATCCCCCCTCCAAAAAGCCACTAACGAACACCCCCCTTACTTGGCTTAATTAATGCCAGGCTTAATTAGAGCACCATGATGTCAGAGGCATTAATTATCAGTTGGCTTTGTTTCAGAAAACACACACTGTCTCTCTTTCTGTCTCTCTTTCTCTCTGAATATGTCTTTCTCTCTTGCCTTCCCATGTTTAATCTGAGATTTCTATCATTTTTAGCTCCCTTCCTTTAAAAAGAAGAGAAAATGTGAAATTGTTTCTGATTTACGCCACTATATGAAATAGTTTTAAATCCTGAATAAGGGTGGCGATGACAACTAGTACTGACAGTAACTATGGTGTTTACCAATGAAATATTGATAGTCTAAGTAACACACATCATGGTATTGAATAAATATAAGAGCTTCTCTCTGATCATTTGTTGCTGAGTTTGTGTGGACGACTTCCTCTCAACCTACACTTATATTTTGAGTGTACTTGATTTACCAAAAAGAGACAAAACAAACCATTAACATGGTTAAAGATGAATTTGACTGGCAGCATAACATTTTTTCTATTGATATGACAATAATATCACTGATGTGAATACCTTAGGCCACCATAATCGTATTGTTGAAAATCTCTTTTTTCTTTTTCTTCTTCTTTTTTTTAGTCCTAATCTGAAAAGTTTCTGGTTTGTGGCACTGTAACAACAGGCTCAACATTCATAGCTTAAGTCACATGACCTTTACAGAGCTCTAGTATTTTATTGTCCGGCATACAGTGTGATTTTGGTGCTACACAAAACAGATGAAGGGCAGTTAACAGTGATTGTCAGTGCAAGCATCCATCAGACATTTACACAAATGTAAATGCACTTCTGAAGCTGCTTAGTTGTTAGGGTGAATGGGTGAAAAATGATCGCTGTGCACATTATAATAATTTATTTGAAGTCACGTTTGTGTCCACTTGATGAACGTAAGTCCATTATTCACTGTCCTTACAGCTCTGGTAAGATCTCCATTAACTCGTGAGATAATTATTGGGCTGTTTTGCTGCTAAATGTTCCACTTTCTTTAACAGCTGATCTCTGACTTTATCTGTTTGGTGCTGGGCAGCTAGTTTGCTGAGACTGTAAGCTCAAAACAAGCTGCTACTGATAACAAGTTTGATCAGAGCACTGACACTAAACCAAAAGAATAAATGTGTAGCAAAACAATCGATTATTGCAGCTCTTAAACCTGTCCGAGTGTCTGACTGCTGTATCTTAACTGAAGACCACAGCACAAAATATTTTCAGACATCCTGCCTTTGTCAGGGTAACAAGGATGAAGATACATTATTAAGTGCAACCCATTTAGTTCAACCCATTTTTCTAAGACATCACTTCTGTTGTGTCAGCCACTTTTTTTGCTTCTGACTCCTTGGTAGAGAGGACACAGTTTGAAATCTGGTTGCTGGGACTTGCTCACATTAAGGACGTGACAGACGGGCAGCTTCTGTCGCTGGTGTACCCGCATGGATCTGCAGGGTTTTGTGTCCCTCCCCGTTTGAATGACAAGTTGACAAAACACTCTGCGAGAAAACGCCCGGCGATCTATGCGTGGCAGCCATGTGTAGTGTACCTAGTAATGCCGGGGGAAGGCACGAGATCAGTTACTGCAGTTGGTCACGTAGCATAAAGGTAAAGTCATTTCACCTCTGGCAGCAGGCGGTCGTGCCCGAGACGAGTACGTCGGCAACGGCTTTACAGAAATGTGCCTGCTTGTTGCACATCTTACCACACTGCTCGTCGCTTCATGCCTGCCCACTAGCCACTAATTGAAATTTAAAGGAGAAGTTCATTTTTTTGCACGTTATGCCTCATAATTACGATATTTACAATCATATACGACGTTCTTCAGCATTATTATAACAGCTGGCGCTGTCCTGAGAGCAGCAGCTCGTTGCTGACGTCACTGCTAGCTGAAAACAACGGAGCAGGTGCACTCAGACAATCCGTCAAAAAATACAACAAACACTTGTTTTAAAAGACGTGAAACTCGCCAAATGTTTACTGGTGTCTTCTCATGTACTGACACTAAAACACGAAGTTAATCACAAGCCAAAAGCGTCTCTTTCAGCTGCTTCATGAAACAAACAAACAAACAGCATCTCTGGGTTATGTATCCACATTTAGCTTCGTGTTTTAATGTTGGTACATGAGAGGACACCACTAAACACTCTGCAAGTTTCAGGTCTTTTAAAACGAGCATTTATTGCGTTTTTTGACTGATTGGTTCCTCCGTTGTTTTCAGCTAGCGATGACATCAGCAATGAGCTGCAGCCCTCAGAACTGTGCCGGTTGTCATAATAATGCTGTAGAACGTTGTGTATGATCGTAAATATCGTTTTTATAAGATGAAAAAACAAGCTTCTCCTTAATTACATTGGTGTGATAGTAGCTGGCAATTTGTTAGGGCCATTAAGCTACAAAAGTATTACAGCTTGATTCCACTGGGATTGTTTTTTGGTTCCAGCTGTAGAGAGTTGATCGCAGGCCCTCAAAATAATATTTGTGTTTCCACCAGATGCACCACAGCGTATTTGAGAAACATCCATTTGAGAATATACAGCTAGCAGATCGAGCCGGGCAGGATGTCAGACACAGGAAAGGCAGACCATCGGATCAAATTTGACAATAAAAAATCCTGTGCAGACTCCTAAATGCCTCACATAATTAAAAAGACCAAAAGAGAGACACTTTTATTTGCATAGTAATATTACAACATAATAGAGAATTGCCCGCGGGATTTAAGGCATTAGCAAGTTTGACCACTGACTCTTTGCGTTTCAATTAATCCTGAGAGTTTTTAAATGCTCTGTGGAGGCCAGTCTAGTTCTCCCACATCAAACTGGAGAAACCATTTCTGTGTTCACTTGGCTTGGTTTACAGGTGCACTGTCAACTGCACTGGCAACTGTTGCCACAGTTGGTGGCACACTATTGCCTAAAATAAAATTTTATGTAGTAGCATTACAAGTCCAAAGCCTAAAACCATGAAAAAGCTCTAAACCAACCCACTGCTTATAAAAACAAGGGTCTGGGTTCTTAAAAACATGAATTTTCTTTAATGTGTGCAATGTGAATGTAGCTCTTGTTTTCGTTCTCTCTCTGATGATAAAATACAGTTCATCTCTGGCCTCTGGGAGCCACAGTTAGAACTGAAGAGCTCTCTCTCTCCCTCTCTCCCCCTCACAATAAACACACTGTTTCATGCTGCACATCTCTATCTCTCTCTCTCTCACCTCTTACACACAAACAAGCACTCTCTCTCTGCCACACAAACACACATACACACACACACACACATACACACAACGTAGCGTGGCTGGCCAGATGGGACTCTTCCACATGACCAAGCCGATCAATCAACACTGAAGGGCCCAGGTGCTACTACGCACCATTTCACAGTTTGTCACACACACACACACACACACACACACACACCCATGCGCGCGCGCACACACACACACACACAAGTTGTACACATACATAGCAGTGCAGACATACAGATATAGAACACACACATAGAGACAGGAAAACACATAAACACACACACACACACACACACACACACACACAGTGTAACATAAATGACCCGAGCTTGGTCTCCAGAGGCCTCATCTGGATGGATGACAGAAGATGGCAAAGACAGACAGATGGATGGATAGACAGACAGACACTTAAGTAAAAAAGTGAGATAGATAGACAGACTACTGAATTGTTGAGAACACGAACCTTATTTTATTGTAGTGCAATGGTTTACTCAGCTACTCTCTCCCTCTCTCTCTCTCTCTCACTGTCTGTCTCTGTCTGTCTGTCTGTCTGTCTCTCTCTGTCTCTCTCTCTCTCTCTTTAACACAACCAAGTCGTCTGTGATTAGCCCCTCCCGTCCGTCCACTCTGAATCAAAATTATGATCATGCCTGCAGTGCTGTTAACTTCACGACTTTTGCGTTATACTGAGTGACTTTCCAGAACCCATCGGGACTTTTTGACTATTTCTTAAAAGCGATAGCCTCGACTGAGTGCGTGGCTCGTCTGCACTGTGCTGTTTGCAGGCAGGCAGTGTGTGGATGTGAGGGGACGCAAAAGGACACGGCTTACTACAGGACTGGGAGTTCTACTGTGGTGAGGTATCAGCTAAACAAAATGCCTATGGGGTACATATAAACAAAAACATACGGGTGGAAAAGTGACTGATTCACTAGTTGCTGATAACAATGTCAGACAACTCTTGTCTCCCCAATGCATATTTTTATAACATGCTGGCCACTTAGACAGCCAGCATATCAGAACATATATTAGTTATGCCGGACTCTAGCATAATGTTAGTCACTAACAGCACTCCAGCAATCGTATCTGGCAAATAAATTACTCATCATCAGTCAACGTCCAGTTTACAACTAACAATGCCTCTGCTGCTAACCTAACGTGTACCCCTAACCTCAATATAAAGATGGAAATAGTAGAAATTGGTGTAGCCATAGCTAGCTGACTAAGATGGCAGACCTCTTCGCACGTGGTCGACTGTCATCGACGCAGGACTCACATCGTGAACTGAGACCATTACTGTAACACATGAGTGAAAGTGACAAATGTGCTTAATATTTCTGGCTCCTGCTGTCTTTTTTCCTTGATGAAAGGAGTCAACTTCAGCAACAAAGTTGGGTAAATCCATAAATGTCAGTAAGTAGGCTAAAATCCCACTAACACTGCCTGCCACTAAAACTAAAAACATACTTTTAAAACTTTGTCTCAGCTTTACTGTGTTCTTTATTAGCTGATGCAAAAAAGTGAGAATAAACTGACAGTTTTTTTTAAAGAAACCTATAAGTGTTTGTTAAAAAAAAAACAAAACAAAAAACAAAAACCTCTTTATTTCCCCCTCCATGATAAGGAACCCTGAAGTGCTCCCTGATGAACCACTGCTTTCAGAGTGAGCGCTCTACATTTCCACCCTCCGCCCTCTCGCCTTGACGAGACCTATTATTACTATGTCAGATCTAATTACACAGACAATTTATATGTGATACACAGCCCCTTCAAAACAATAATATACTAAATACTCCGCAGTGGCTTACATTGTGTGTCCGTGTTAATGCACTGAAGTCAATGCAGCACTAATCAATGTATGACATCCATTCAAATTACTCAGAGAATGAGACGGTGGCTGTTCAGTTTCAATCAGCAGAGACAACAGAGACAAAACACTGAGGGTGGAGCAGGAAATGAGGGAGATTACGAGAAAAAATGTCTTATTTTAAAGCACTGCATTTTTATTTTACTTAACAGCACCAATTTCTTTTTTCTTTTTTTATTGTTCTATTCTTGGCCGGTTATTTCCATTTGCTCCTGATGCGTTTTTTTTTTCCTTCATGTAGCCATTTTAAAATTGTAAACCCGTGATGAAATCTTATTATAACAAAGCGTACCGATACTACATTTGATGTTTTAGGTTTGTGTAGATGTATTTTTTAAACTTTCCATGACACCACTTTAAGACACTTGTAAGGCAGAGAGAGAGAGTAGATACTTGTGCTTGACTTTCATGAACATGTCGCTTACTTACAACTTACGACATTTCAAATCTTTTCGTTGCATCTTATGGTCTTCATTCAGTTAATAGAGCTGGTCAAGATGTCAACACGTCATCTCAGGTCATTTAGCCCATTAACGGTGGGGTGAATCAATAGAAAGTAACCAATAATCATTTAATTATCATTCAATCATTCAATCATTTAATTTGATTTTCAAACAAAAATTTTAAAACATTACTTATTAAAAGCTTCTTAGATTTAAGGTTTTGCTGCTCTTTGTTTTTAGTTGTTGTTAAGTAAATATCATGGCATCATCTCATTTTTCACTAATTTGTGACTTTTTACAAACTAAAGAAATGATTGATTGTAAACTCACAGACTGACTTATAATACTTACATTTGTTTGATTTTATCTCTTTTTTTAAATTTGATCACTTGTGTCATCTCTTTTTCTATCCTCTCCTCTTTGCCTTCTCTCCACCTTCTTCCTCTTCCTTCTCCTTGTTTTATTGCCCTCCTCTTCTTTATGTTTAATCATTCCAAGCACAAAGACTCTGACCCAGCAGTGAGAGACAGGGGGGAACGACATTGGCACCACACCCAGCTGAGGTGAGGGACTCCTGGGGTAGAGAAGGAGACAGCAGGGCCTCTTCCCAGTGGAGGAGAGACAGGGTGAGAAGACGAAAGGGTGATGCAGAGAGGAAGAGAAGGAAATAAACTACAGATAGAAGACTGAGAAAAAGAGAAAAGGTGGAATGACAAAAGAAGTAGGAAGAGAGAGGAGGGAAATGTGTGATATGACGTATAGATCAAGAGAGAAAAACGAAACAAAGACTGAGCAAAACTGGAGTGAGAGACAGAAGCAAAGGTGAAAAGAGAGGAAGAGAGAAAGAGAGAGACAGACAGACAGACAGAAATGTATTTCTATATAAAGTGTCCAGATGTGACCTCCTCAGAGGGGGTCCAGCCTCATGGCTCAACACTCATTAATAAGGTCACACAGAGGTGAGACAGACGGCTGACTCACTACAATTCTCAAAAAAAAAAAAAAAAAAAAACAATATAAGGAGGAGGGAGCCAAGATCGGCTGCTTTATTCTTTACAAA
>JAQLOL010000011.1:2792743-2810128 GCA_029783665.1 Naso thynnoides | reverse complement strand
CCCCCCCCCCCCCCCCCCCCCCCCCCCCCCCCCCCCCCCCCCCCCCCCCCCCCCCCCCCCCCCCCCCCCGCCCCCCCGCAAGACGAGGTCCACGAACCTCTGACGTATATTAAGGTTAGAGTTAGATTTAGGTTTTGTTTAAGGTTAGTGTCTATTTAAAGTCCCAAAGAGTGGTGAGACATAACGTATGTGTATGTGGAGGGAAAATCAGAGGAGGTGATGTAATGATCACAGTCAGGCACGTGTCCTGTTTTGTTACGATTCCTGCTCTCTCTCTCTCTCTCTCTCTCTGGTCGTCCCGTTTCTTTTCCCATGCTTTCCTCGCTTCAGTCCTCCACTTTGCTCTCATCTTTTCCTTGCTCAATTTCCTACTTCCTCATTCTTCCATTCTTTTCTAGTCATCTTTCCTTTCCTCTTGTATTGATTCTGTCTCCTTCTTTTCCTCTTGGTCTTCTCTCATTGCTGTAGAAACTTTCCGCCCTCTTATCCCTGTCTTCTCTATCCATGTCTTTTCCCTCATTCCTCTTTTCTTTACTCATTTCCTCCTTTTCTTCCCTACATCTCTCTCCATCAATACAGCTTTCTTTTTTCATTGCTCTTTGTTCTTCCTCCTTTACTCCTTTCTTTTTTGTATCTATCTTTTATTGAAGTTCGATTTTTCTGGATTTCTTCCCTCAATCCTTCTCTCTCCATCCCCACTTTAGTTATCATTCTTTGTCTTCCTCTTTTCCTCTTATTCCCTTATTTTTTCTGACCATATCTGCCACACTCTCTCCTGCTCTGTCATCTCTCATCCTCCCTTTCATTCTTTCCTTGCCTACTTTGCCAGTCCTCCCTCTGAAGGCTGCCTTTGAGCAAGGCACAGCAGTAGACGACACCTCCATCTGAACTTTGATGCCCAAAGCTCTGCTCTCGCTCTGTCTCCGTGGTTACTGAGCTCTGATCAAGAGGACATTTGGAGACGAGGATGGAGATGCCACATCGATTGACATCTTGTTACCATAGTAACAAACAGAGAGAAGACAGAAATGACCATCACCATCAAAGCAGAAAAAACATGGAGAAGATACAAGAATAGATTTTTGTGGATAGAGAACAAATTCTGCACCTTTGATAGAGTTGTGGTTGGTTGGTATTATTGATTGATTTTTGTAGATTGGTATTTATATTTTTATAATCTCCCACTATGTTGAGGAGGAGGGGAAGACAGTTTTTTTTCCTGGTTAATTATTCATTATTAAAAACAGGTTAACCTCCTGCTACACTGTATAAAATAAATTTCATTAGCTAGCTTCTTTCATATGTTGTGTTTATCAATCACAATAGATTTAACAAAAGATTAGTGACTCCTCTCTGCATCCAGCATCTCACACACATTCAGCCAAGCTTTTCTCCAATTCAACAACATTATATAAAACTCTTGTGTAGATTTTTTTATTTTTTTTTTATAATATCAGTCAACTCTTTCTCCTAAACAGCACCATGATTATCATGTTCAACTAATTAACTGACAAGAAAGCTTTGTAGGAAATCTAATGCTGCTTAGAGTTTTCATCAACACAACATGGGAACACGTTTTCCCTTCTTGGAAACTAAAGTGTGACTGAAGTGAAGGCAACTCAAAGGACTTGGTAAATGTCATGCAAAGATTTCTGTCTTGGCCACATATTAAGCTCAGTTCAGATTTACGACGTGACCGGTTGAAACGTGCCATTTCTTGCAGTGTACCGCTCTGCAACGTTTTGAAAACCAGCCAGTTTGCACCAACGCAACAAGACGAGACGGTGTGTCTCCACAGCAACGACTCTTTACAGTTCTGCTGGATTTTTAGACTTTTTTTTAAAGTGTTTGGATGTAATTTGTAGCATCTTAAAACATAAATGAGCATGGCGACACAGAGTTACCACCTGTCTAGACTGTGAGCTGATCAAGCTGCATTTTTTACTCGCAGCAAATACACTCTCATTTTAACCTTTGCAGCTGTCTGCACCGGCTCCATCATACTCATGTTTCAGCGGCATTTCACATGCGTAACCATGACGTCAAGCATTTATTTACACTTCAAGTCTATTTCCTCAGCAATACGCACATAAATCGCAAGGTTGATGCCCAATAAAAAGATACATTTTCCATCTATCTAGCTATCTACTGTGTGTATAGCCTATCTGTCAGCCCTCTGTTGATTTCTTGCATCTGTCCTCTCAGACTTTATCATATTATTACGATGGGAAAACAGTGTATACAGCGTGGGATCACCATCTTGTGGTCATTGCTCAGCCTCAAAGAAAACACACACACACATACCTCATTTGTATGGATAAAATATGTAAATAACCAACTTCACCATCCAGTTCAGTGGAAAATTAAAAATGATAATATATGCATCAGTGAGAAATGCACAAAGTTTGGCTGCTCCTTTGCTGTGTTGCGCTTTGTTTGGAAAATGCACCGCAGGAAAGCAAGAACCAGTAGAGACAGTCGCTTCAGTTACTTGCGAGGGCTGTCATCAATGGTGACGTGATGCTTCCTGTCTAGTCAAGGGGTTAGCGTTGCACTAGTATGCGAGTGAAGCGAAAGAAGATTCAAGTGTTTGTAGCTGACTTGATCAGAATTTGCAGTGAGCTGACTGGCTGTTGAGACCAGAGACAAGCCTTTCGTTCTCAGTCAGGCAACATCATCGGCTGACTTCGGTAGAGCTGAGACAGGCCAGTTCACAGCATTACGACATTTAACTGCATTCTGAAACAGTTTTGTTTCGAATCTTTGGTCTGAACTTGGTGAAAAAAAAAAAGGCCAAGAAAATACACATATAACTTTTTAATTTTATTTTGCTAAAATGTTTGTAATGTAATGTTTGGAAACATGATCTTGTTTGGCAGAAGTAAGAGGAGCTGAGGGGGAGGGTGTCATGGTGGTTGGTGGGTGTACATTGGGTCGAACTTTTCAACCAGAGGCTGGAGTCGAGATCACGGGTGCACAGTTCAAATCTCTCTTGTCGTTTTAGGCAACAGAGGCATCTTTGGTGTAAGTCAAAGAAACATCTTTGTCTCAGTTAAATGTTAATAAACACATCCTGTCTCATGCTTCATGTCCCCTCTGCTGTGTCTTTAAAGCCAGACCACGGTCTTTCCCTACAGCTTACTTTCAGAGCACACACACACACACACACACAAATTTTTGAAAGCAGGTTCCAGAGTGCAATCTTTTGAAAACGCAACCTTCTCTCCGGCTGTGTAAACTGGCAAACGGAAAGCTTTTGAAAGCGGTGACTACGCAAATGCAAGGACAACTCAATGCATTCCACAATAGCCACTACCAAACTCTGATTAAACACTCCAGAGTGCACCGAGAGCAAGCCGAATACAACAACATTCTATTGAGGCAACTTCAATTGTGTGTAGCGTTATTGTGGAAGTCAAACTACAGCTGAATTCCTTTGATTTGCACTAATGGCCTGGCGTGCACACTACAGTGCTTGCTGCTGCCTGATTCTGTGTGAATGCAGCATTAGTGTGTATTTTGCAAAACTTTTGCATTTTATAGTTTTATAAAAACACAGTTTCAAAAGGAGTTGAAATGGATGACTGGTCACGTTTACTTTTTTAAAGAATTTTTACAATAACCCTAAGCTTTCACTAACCAAAGAATCAAAGCAGCCTAAACTTACGCTAACTGCAGGTGTAGTTCATTTATTCTTTAATCAGACAGTCCTTGATTTAAAACTCTACTAGTTCTTATGTTATGCCAACAGATGTGGACATTTCTCGATTATAAGATGTGGAAGGTTCTGCATCGATGCAGAGAGACAGCACCATCCAGAGTTTGCCGCTTACACAAAAAAAGACTCAAAACACTTTCCAATACTCAACAAAAAGAAGTCACAGCAGCTAAGCAGCACTATGTAGCCATTAGCTGGATTAGCTTGCGCTGTTAGCAGTGCTACGATAACACAGTTTTAAGAACGCAGTGAACAGCTTCACTCTTGTTGAGCTGCTGCTACCAACTCACTGCCAGCACACACGCACACACACACACACACACATTCACTTTCTCCTTTATTCCAACGCTCTTCAATTTACAGTAGCAGCCAACATTACT
This sequence comes from Naso thynnoides, assembly GCA_029783665.1. Lineage (NCBI taxonomy): Eukaryota > Metazoa > Chordata > Actinopteri > Acanthuriformes > Acanthuridae > Naso > Naso thynnoides. Next base: position 2,806,030 of record JAQLOL010000011.1, on the reverse strand, counting down.
TTAGGCTACCTTCAAGTCCTGTTTACATTCTCTCTACAAGACAACAGGAAGCTCCTCTTATTTGTTGATTTTACGAACGGACCCCCGCTGTGTCGGCATATACAACATCATGCTGTTCGCTGGTGCGCTGTCTATAGTGAGTGTACGGGATGCAAAGCTCCACAAACAGAAAATCAACATGTGGAGGACAATGTCTAGCTTCTGAAAACACTTTCTACGTAAAATGGGCGACTGCTTGTATTAAATGATGAAAAAGTAGTCATGTGCACTGTGTAGTATTATAGAACATTAAGGATGCAAAACTTTACAGATGCATCAAGAATCGTTTTGTGTTTGAATTGTTGACGTGAATTGTGATCGAAATCGAATCGTGAGGCAAGTGAAGATTCACACCTCTAGTTATATCTATTCAAAGTTTAGTGCAGGAGGTCTTTAGCGTCTTTCTTTCAATTACAACAGGTAAGTTGTAGAATTGCAGAAAGATTATTAATGAAACTACAAAAAGAGAGTATAAAATAATTAAAGAGAATTGATTTGGTGCCATTACTGAAAGTAAAATTTTGTTTTGACATGTTAAAAAAATTCATAACAGCTTTAAGTTTAAGTCTAAGTATATGAATGTCACCTCCATAATTCACACTACAGTTAAGTTTTTATTTTTTTTTACATTAAAATGCAAGTATGGTTTCGTTAAAGTCTAAAGCTACTTCAAGGAAAACTTCTGGCGAAAATCGGAGTTCAAGAGGTTAATGACGGGAATTTCATTCATGTTTCCATCTCACGCACAGTTAGTCAATGTGTCACAGTGTCTGTTCGAAAATAAATTTCTACACACACACACACACACACACACACACGGAGGCCAGCGTTTCCTGTCATTAGGCAGCAGAGCTGTTCTATAATTAGAACATCTGGACTGAAGTAAGTTTAGTGCCAGTACCCTCACACGCACACACACACACGCACACGCACGCACACTTTCCCATAGGCATGCAAACACACATACAGAGACACACAGGCAAACCCTGCAACCACATACAGTCACAGCAAGTAACACATGAACACATGCAGTGGGGTAAATACACACACACACACACACACACATTAAAAAAGTGTAAATGCTTTATATATCAGGCACTTTTTTTGCTTGTTTTTCTGCAGTTTCCTTCAAAAAAAGGACATTAAAGCAAGAAAACAAACAACAGCTTGGAGAGCTAATGGCACGCTAAATGAAGAGAGAGAATAGCTCATGTAGACAGAGAGAAGGAGGGAGGGACAGAAAAAGCAGGAGAGAAAAAACATTAGCAAGTTCAAACATGGTTTTCTTGAATCAGCCACGTTATGCATTTTTTTTAAAGACAGCAGAGCTCAGAGCCTACAGAGGCCTTTCCAAAAAGGGAGATTAATATTGATAATAAGAAGGCTGTTCCTTTTTGTTTTGTTTTTGTTTTTTGTTTTTGTTTTTTTTTTTTCCATCTCTGTGGTGGAGGAAGAATAAGCGGCGCAGGCAATTCCTTTGACAAACCCTCTCGTCTTTCCACACAGGCCCATGTGAAGTTGAGCCAACTGTGGCTTAGATCTCTACACACCATCACAACCAGAGGAACAAAAGGGAACTCATACAAAAAAAGGAAAAAAATCTGTGTGCAAACTGGTCGGAAGCTAAAAAGCAGCAGAGTTAGCAAAACTTTTATAAAGACTAAGTGAGAACAATTCACATGAAGGCACAGAGCCATAGGCTGGCTGGAAACTAGCTGCAAGCAGAATGAAAAAAGGGAAACTGGGTTTATTGAAGTGGTTACTGATTTTACAGAGACGTGATCGTGGAGTATTAACTGGACATTTCATGTTTTCAGTAGCTTTATCTAAACTCCTGCAGCCTTCTACTAATAGAAATTAGTGTTACTAAATTTAACAAAAATGTTTCCTTTTTATCACCAGAATGACCATGACGGTCATTTTGACCATTATCCCATTTATATGTCATATAACTCTGAATTTAAATAATACAGTGTTGCTAGACGTTTCCTAATAACGTTTGTATTTTCATTTAAAATGTTATTTAAACAAATTGTACTAAAAGCAAAAAAAAAGGTGATAATTTCTTCCTATTTCAGCCACAGGTGGTAAAAATGACCGCACTGACTGTGCTGTGCTTAAATTGATACATTTTCGTGGGGTGGCTGCTGCATCTTGGTTGCTTGGTAACTATCATTATCTCGGTTAAAAGCAAAATTCGAGAGCATCTGCAAATTCCATTTCCAGAGGCAGTCTGTGTCCCTCAGAGCAGCACGGCGCACAGCACCACAGCAGAGCATCGCCTGCATCAGCCGGGAGGGGATCTGGATGATCCGTCCCTGATCAAAGTGGGCGTTTTCTCTTCCTCCTTGGCATATCTTCACGTGTTAATTTGTTTTTTTTTTAAAGTTATTCTTACACAATAAATGCATTACTCTCTGTATTGGGTATTTATCATGATAGATAACAGAATTTGGAATCTGGTGGTCAAAATGACCACTCACGGCCTTTCTAGTAGGTCTGGAATTCTGGCCCTTGTAGTGTTAAATGTTAAAATGGTGCACTTTTTCATTGAAGACCCATTTACAGCTGTAATAATAATAATAATAATAATAATAATAATAATAATAATAATAATAATAATAAGCATACACATAACAAAAATACATAAATATGGCTCAGTTAGCCACTACATGCGTGTAACGGCTTGCAACTTTACTCCGGTCCAGAGGGTGGAGCTAGAGTAGAGTAGATTGTGCAGGACAGGAAGTCAGGTACAGAAGCACAATAAAACATCGGGTTGGTTTTCAAAACCAAAAAACTCTGTGTTTACGGCGGATCAATTTCACTGCGCTACACTGACAAAACGTCGTAATGATTGGAACGAGGCCTGAAGTCAACAGATCAGAGGTTTTCAGTGACTGTGGTCACATGTAATATTTTAATTACTGCGAAATCTCGTAGTCTTGCGACTCAAGCTGTTTGCCGTGCAGCTTTCTAAACGCAGCCGGTGGGTGTTGACAGATGGCGGAGCACGGAGCAGACACGCAAGGCAGCCATTCTGCGACGCACACGCATCCAGTGGAATCCCGTGGTTAGGACTGTGGAAGTCCTGTAGTTATTCTTAGCTTTAAATGAAACTGAAATGACATGAAATTAGTTTACAAAGTGTACAAAGTACACTGAGCTTGTCAGCACACGATATGGCCCAAAGAACAGACTGAACTTGTCCCTTGAGGTGAACACCTGCATCATGTCTTAAGTTTCTGTCAGTCGTCAATGGATCTCTCCCTAAATACTTTGTGAACAGACAGACAGACAGGAGGAGGCAGTGAGACAGTGACTCTGACACAGACAGAGAGTGTTTTGGATGAGTTTTTGTCAAACTGAGTCTCAGGGTAGATTTATGTTTGACAATTCAATTAAGGCTCCTTTCTCTCTGTGGAGATTTTTGTGTTTGTGGGCTTTATAAAAACTCTATCTCATAGACACCTGCCAGCTTAGAGCTAATGCAAGCAGAGGGACGAGTGAGCTTAATCACACAGAGAGAGAGAGACTGCACGAGAGAGGAGCGGAGAGATTTTTCAAACTGGAGAAAGTCCAGTGGGTTGGATGAGGAGAAGCGAAAGTGGTCTCACAACAAGTGCAGAGAAGCCAAGAAAGTAAATCAGGAAACAGTTGTGCTGCGTTAAACAAGCTCAGAGAATTGTACCTTGACATCTGCGTTTAATTAGTGGGGAAAATAAAAAACAGCACTCCATCTTTTTCAGCAGTGGAGAAGTGGCGTCTTCTTTAAACACATAAACGGGGGGATCCTCCCTGGTACCTGTCTCACCCGTCGCTCCTTCATTGATGACAGTGCACAAAAAAATCATTTGTGCTCCCATAACACTGACATACAACAGCACTTTTTTTTTTAAAGTTCTGGTTCATGCAACAGCCAGTAAAAGTGGATATATAGGGCCCTTTGATTTCCGCGATCATGGAATTGCGGATGGAATCATGGAATTGACCAATAAAAAATGGAATCTATCGTTCAAGACACAGAACTGACTGTTATTTTACTGTAAATGTGTTTTTGAGAGAAAGAGGAACATTTATGTGGGAAGAACGCTCGGGGGAAGTCGCCAATGCATGACCACCCGTACGTCACTTAACAAACACTCCCACCCACCCTTCCAAACAATGCGAGCATGTTGAAGCCGCAGTCCGAGACGCGGGCGAAGTCGGCCAAAAAACTACGAACTGGTCACTTACCCCAAAACACAGAGCCGAGCAGTTTCCGAAATAACTTCTATGTGTCACTGGTGAGCTAATATTAACTTAATAGCCTGCACTCTTTTCAAAACCCACTAAGTGAATCGTGTGCATGCAAATTATGGTGTAGAGATGACCCACGGTAGAGCAATATTAGTAATGCATCAGAATCCAAAAACTGTATTGATCCCTGAGAGGAAACTGAGTGATGTTAGAGTTGCTCTAATGCATAATGAATAAAGATTATTTGATTTGATTTGATATGAGAAATTAATTTTGAACATGTAGCCAAAATAAAAAGAGAAACCCTCAAATCTGAAATGAACTGTTATGTTTGCGGTCATGCATTTCGTTTTTACTTAAAGCAATGCAAAGCTCAATGTAATATGGTATGCATTAGTTAGTTCATTTAAAGCTTATTATCTTATAATTATTATTATTATTGTTATCTTATTAAAGCAGTTTTGCTTACATTATTAAATTTACAGTTATTTCTCATTAAATTGTGGATATTTTATTCATTCACATTAATAAACATCATCTACTGGTAAATATTTTATAATAGGTAAATAAAAAAATAAAATTCCCATAAATTAAAATGGAAAAAACTGAATTTGGGAAACATTAAAACAGATGTCATAGGGCTCTAGAGATACTATGATCATGTAAGTTTACGGTTTGCGAATGAGGTTAAACAGTTTTGAGAACACTGAGACCAGTTTGTCAGTGCTTGTCATGTAGATGCTGTTTCCAATAAATGCTAACCTCCTTGAAAGCAGCAGGTTCGGTTTACCTGAGGTCTCAGGTCTCTAATGAAACTTGAACATGAGCCTTTAAGGTTAAATTTGTCACACTGACTCCATTCAACCTGAATCACACCTTTATCTGATTCCATTAACACTAAAAACAACCTTTCTTTCTTGTACTCCACCTCTTTGCTTTCTTCTTCTCCTCTCACTCACCTCCCCGCCTCCTCTCACTGCTCCTTCCCCTCCTTCTCCCTTCAACCCCCCACCCGTCTTTACTTTCTTTCTTCTTCCCTTTTATCTTCCGCCTCTCCTCACTCTTTCATGGCGTCCTGTCGTCAAGTGTAAACATGACTGAGCGCCCGAGCCAGAGGGGTTTGACTCCTATCAGCTCTTCCTCAACTCTCGTCCTCCAGTCACGCCCCTCCTGCTGATATCACGGAGGAAATGGCGAGTTTCACTCACTTCACTTCAAAAAATAAGAAATCAGCTGCAGGAAAAGGTGACAACTGCTTTTATGAAGACAGCAGAGAGAAATCTAAAGAGAATCTGGTGCTTTTTAAAGAGAAAGCAGGGAACTAAGACTATTTAAGACCCCTGTTCTCAATTTTTTATCCAGAAATAACCAATAGCAGTGTATTTTCATAAATATCTTGCCTCATTTCATTTGGTGTCACATTTTCTGTTGGATTATATCAAATAATTCATTCTACATTCATTATATCTTCTTAACAAACATAAACGACATTTCACTGATTATTTAATCTCAGACCGAGAGACTCTTGTTTAAAAAGAGCAGAGAATTGTGCTGTTGCTGCAGCCGCCACAGTCTAACATGATAAATTTGGGTGTTGTGAATCTTTGCGGTTGGGATGGGATTAAAAATAGCTGCACATACAAAAACACTCACACACTCTCACACCACATGCACCTGTACAGGAAGGACCTTGTGCATTAGTTATGTAGCAGTTGGTTTGTGGCAGTGATGGGGAAGTGAGAGCTGGGCTCAGGTGAATTCCATCAGCTCAGGTCCAACCCACCAAAGACAGATGACCACTGAAACCAACACAGAATTAGCAGCCATTTACTGAGAAATCAGTCACAGAGAGTCACTCTGTAAAGACACAAACAGTTTGCAGCCGCTGATTCAGACTGCTTCCTCTTTCACCAAGCTGAAGTCCTTCTGAAGGGGACGATACTGCACCAGACACTGAACATGACAGTATGATGCTCAGTGATTTTTATGAACACAATCATCATGTTCAACGGCATTAACAGCAGTATTTAAGACTGCTGACAAAAAAGATACTGTGCTGCAACCACTGCACTTCACATTTTATTCCAAATGGATTTGATTAAATGATTTAGATTTGAATTGAGTGTAAAAGGTTAAACAGACAAGAGACACAGACAATCGTCGTGCTGGCACATTTATGCACTGCGGCACTCTGAGCTACATGCTAACATCAGCATGCCAACAAGCTTATAATGAAAATGCTATTTATGTTGATGAGTGGCAGGTTTAATGTTTCCCCATTTCAGGATGTAGCTTACAGATGCTAACAAGTTAACATTTACAAATTAGTGCTAAACACAAGGTACAGGTAACTTCTTAGAACAGCTAAGGCTGGTGGAAATATTAGTTTTGCAGGTATTTGGTTAAAAGCTAAGCTAGTAGACATGATAAATTGGACCTGATAACAGCACTAAATAGAGTGAAAGGAGAGCTATTATACTCATTTTTGTATCTTTCCTTTTGATTTTGGATTTTTACAGAGCAGCTTAACACAACTGACCGAACTGTAAAGTCTGTAGATCCTCACCCTCTCTCTTCCTTGAATTTTCTGCGTTCTCTCAAATTGGTCTGTGTCGGTTACTCCTTCCCCTTCCCTCATGTGCACCTCTGCACTCTGCTGTGCTCACAACCCCTTTACTAACAGAAAATAAATACATCTCGGACACGGATAAAATGTTACTTAGAACTCGAACTTCTCACTCTTCGATACAACAAAGCGACGTGCGGTCCTTCAGCAGCAGTTCCACAACAAACGGGAACACTGGCACCTTCTGTTTGGTGCTTGCCTCTTTAGGAAAGTGTGACAAAGTTAACTGTCCTTTACTCAGAAGGACAAAAACAAACAACAAAAAAAAACACTTTATTGGAGCCATCTTGAACTGTTCTTACAGTAAGGAGAGAGAATGATAGTCAAAATCTACAGTTAGAGGGAGAATCAAGTGGATTTTAAGCTTTTATCGGAGTTTGACATTTCTGGATCCAATAAAGACACGAGTTGCTCCGGCTGTCAGCGACTGATCTGTTTAAGACGATCCGACAGCTGTGATCCCGTTTATGGAGATCAATTAGGCTTTATTAGCTTAATTTATCGTTATTGGTATAAATAATTTTATACATACAAAATACACTAACACATAACATAACAGTGTTTAGCCTACTTGAATATCTTCGCTTTATTTTTGATGACCTGATTTCATTTACATGCACAGGGAGGGACAGAGAGAAGGGAAAAGAGATGGAAAAACTCATGATGATCTCCTCTCCTCCGTGTGTTTCTTCATGTCTGTAAAATATTCTACAGATAGGCTACAGAACTATAAAAATGTGTAACACTTGTCTAGTTTATTTTCGGGTGTATTTTTGCAGAGCATGTCCCAGTATTTAAAAAAACAGGTGGAAAACTATTAAAACTATCTTATCTGGCCATGCAACTGTTTCTGATGGAGCTCAGGATTAATACATACGAAGTGCCTTTATTACAAATAATTTCACATACAAACCTGCGATCTGTGTGTAACAGCAGACCTGTGAGGATATGATGCAGAATAAAGAACATTAATTACCTTCAAATCCTGGCTGATCCTCTTAATGAAGCAACCACGGCACTGTGCGTAAAAGCGCACAGACTTTTTCTAATTTTGGAGCCGCTTGTATGGAGTCAGCTGCAGGGAGAAGATGCTGGAGCAGCTGTAACACACAGCCAACTGTAAGCAACAAACGAAACTGACTTTCTGCAAAATATTGTGCTCTCTCTGCAGTGTCCATTATGAACCAGTCTGTGTTCTGAAATACGTAGAAAAGACGGGAACACTGGGAAAGGATCTGCTTACTTAATTTGATGCAAAAGGAGAGCAAACTGCACTCAGCTGTCAAACTTTGTGGGCGTGTTAGCGGCGGCATATGATTAGAGCAAATTCTTTTGTGGATGAGGCGCTAAAGCGGGGCAGATGTGTGCGAGCTAATTCTGCGCAAATCATGGTGCTATAAGCAGGTGCGGTCTATTCTTTGTGAATCTGGCCTTTAGTCTGTTAACCCTGAAATGAGGGAAACTCTGAGTTTTTCCCTTTAATAAAGGGAAGTAACTCAAGCCTGAGAAAGAGGAGTAACTCCAGGCCGTTTCACAAAGAGAGGCAACTTAAGCTCTAAGTCAGTTGCTATAGTGATTTAGTCTGCTAACCTGGTCGGTCGCAGATTTTCTACAACAAACCTTGAGTTTCTCTCTGTCTCCTCCCTCTTTTAGCGCCACAAACGCTTTTATTTCCTCAGTCATTCAGTCCGTATATCGCGAGCAGTTTAGCAGTTTTGCTTTTTTGTTTGACTAAAAATCCTGACTGGTTTAAATATCCTGTTAGTCAGACTGTATAAAACGCACTTTTGCGTTACACATGCCATGTCCTTTTGTCAAGGATTTTATAGATGAAGAGGCCACATTACTGCACAGGGATCAGATCAGCTTTTCTGGAACCAGGAACTCAGAATTCCAAAACTGAGGCTAAATCAACTCAGAATTCAAGGTTAGATTCAGAGTTTGTTAAACCGCCTTTGAGAAACTGGCCCCAGTTTATCTACCGGCATTTTACAGTCAGCAGCAAAACACCTGCACCACAGACAAACTGCAGAAGGAGGCAGGTTTTGGGGAGTTGCAGCGTGGTAGAAAGCAGAGCGTGTGGACTTTTAATTTATTGGTCAATCATTTATTCTACAAAGCATCACTAAACAGTGACACCCATCACTGCGCGGCCTTGTCAAATGATTTGTTTTGTCACAGTGCAAAACCCAAAGATGTTCAGCTTACAATAATATCCCACAGAAAAAAGAAGGAAAGCTCCACATTTGAGACTGTAAATATGTGACTTTGATTTCTTTTGATTTTTAATAAGTCAATAATCAAAACAGTTGTCCATTCATTTTCAATCTATTGGCTAATCAATTATTCGACTGACTGTCTAGCACCAATTTGGATGAGTCAGTTTCATTTCTGCAGACTGTAGTGACAGCAGAGATGAAGAAAGACACAAACAATGATTATAGGTGAGACTGATACTAATGTGTGTGTGTTGTTTTTTTGTTTGTTTGTTTCACTCTTTAAGTAATAATTTAAGTCTGTCCTCCCTCTCTTCTCCTCCTGCACTCCGTGCCAAATGTATGTGGACATCCAAACACTTCACCCATGTGTGACTATTACAAACCATATTATCTGTTAGATACGTTATTCCAACCATGGCTATCTTTCAACTTTAACACCTTCCCGCTTATTTCATAAGAACATCTCAACTGTCAATTAAAGTGCAACTAGACAACTTTTTTTTTCTTAACTTTGTCATTGTGATGTATAACCTGATTAAACAGCATGTAAATATTAATGGCTTCATTATTTAAGTACCAAACATTGTCTAATTTGCAAGAAACTCAATGGTCTTTAGTTTCAGAGTAAATTTCCACTTCCTGGCTTTAAGTCAGGAAAATATTTTGAGTGTGTGACACGTCTCTACTTCCTGTTTCTGCCTGTTGAGTCGCTTTACTGAACCCACTGAGACTTACGAAAGATTCAAATCTCTAAAACGGCATTATCACAGTGAATGAACAATAATGTCTGTGGCCTGCCTTGCTTTAAGGGATATAATGTATACATATAAAATATGAGAAAGGTACAACCCCCCTCTGTAAAATGCAGATTCCCTGTTTTCTCCACTGATGAGGTTGTTACCAACAGCGACCATTAACATTGACTGGGAAGATGTGCATCGTGGGATTGCCACCTGGATAGCACCTCCTTTTTTGGGAGTGAGAAGTTGCTAACGAGTTAGCATGTCTGCATGGGTGCAAGGCCGCAAGGAGACGCTTAGACGTGCACACGGTGAGACACACAAGTGACACGCAACGTTAACACACAGAGCATGAAACACAACATGCCCACACTGAGCAACAAGCAGTGGAAGACACACAGACAAAGACACAGACTCGGTGCTGTAAGACATTCTGTCAGTGTCTCTGCACTTGATGATCAGATAACTGCAGAAGAAGAAGAAGAATGTGTCCACTTCCATCAGAGCAACAAACGCTGCATTTAGGGACAACTTCAAAGTCAGTTCAGTTCAGTTCTGTATAGTAAAATCCTCATGTTATAAATATACACTCAAAAAGCAACTATGCAGGTTTCCTTATTGTCAAATAACACACAGTGAGAACACTGCAGGTTGAAATGTTGTTCACAGATTTAAATAATTTACCAGCTGAGAAATTAAATTTAAACATCATGTCCTGAACTGTCGCTCTGTTTAAAAATAATAGAAATTTTAATATCCCACCCTAAGGTGCCTCCTCATGTTACTAATTCCTCTCAAAAGACAAAAGACCTCATTGCTGACGAGTGTGCATTTAAACCTAACCCTGACTGCACTGTGAGATATTTTAGAGTGTAAACAAAAAGAAATCTCTCATTAAAGGGTCACTTTAGAGATTAGCAACCAGCTTTGTATTGTTCCAAAATCGGCAGTATATTACAAAAAATATCATTTGTCCTCCTTCAGTCTTCCATAGGCCTAGCTCTCATGCTATCGTCTGTGCCAAAATCTCCTCAAGTGACGCATTTGACGTCATTGGTAGACAAGGGTCCAAGAGTCGGTCGAAAGAAGAGGCAGAAATGTGTTGCTTTGCACATCAACTTAGTGGTGCGCCTACAAGTGTCACTTAGGAGCACACACACTACTTGTCAAAAAAAGTGAGTCTGGAGCCCTGTTAACGTGCACGTTTGCAACATGTGCAACAAAACAAAAGTCAAGTCTCAAGTCTCAAAAGATTTATGTTAGGATCACTTGATTTAGCTACAGTCCCCAGGAACCAATGCTTTGTGACAACAGGAGAATCACTTAAAGGGATAGTTCACAAAAATGAAGGTTCAGTCATAATCTAAACAGGCTCATGTCAATTGCATCAGTGACATTTTTCAAAACAACTTGGCATGTTGAGACTTCAGAACACTTGGATCATTTCGAACGAGTAGGAAACTTGAAACTTGGTCATAATTTGCTTCAATTGTTTGGGAGATTACTGCAAGGACTTTTTCCTGTGAAGCTCAGGCAGTGTTTTGTGGGCTAAAAAGATTCAGCTGGCCACCATCAGCATGAGGGGGAGCAGATAATGCTTGAATTTTCATTTATGGGAGAACTATGACTTTTAAAGGAAGCAGTGTTAACTGTTGAAAGCAACATGTTCCAACTGACTTCGAAATCAGGGCAGCAGCTAACGTACCAAAGTTTTTTTTTGTTTGTTTGGTTTTTTTTTGTTTTTTTTTTTACATTATTTTTGTTGGTTGAGGCCCCCACCCCTACCCCAACAAAAACACACACACACGCACACTTGAAACAGTATCTCTAAATCTCTGTCTAGATCTATCCCCTCTCGCTCTCTCTATCTGAATAGTTAATCATGCTCTGTTTTTGCCTCATTAAGACTTAATGCAGAGAACAACAGCTCTGGTTTAACTCAAAGGCTGTGACTAAAAAAATCAATAAATTGAAACCAAGTTCATCCTCCTATCTCCCTCTCCTCGTCCCCTCTCCCTCCCTCCCTCCCTCTCTCTCTCTTTCACCCTCTCTGTGTTTGCTGCAAAATTGTATCCCCTGTCTTTCACTAACTACATTAGAGAGCAATTACAGCTTAATAGCTGTCGAGATCCATTATCGACATTCATCTAACCTTTAAATATTTCAAGATAATACCGCCTTAATTTGTGAAATTTAATGGAGAGCGAGACAGACAGTTTTTTCTCCTTTTCCCCAGTGACAACTGTCCCTCTCCATTCTTTCATTCTTGTCCTCAGTGTCTATTTCCTCCTTTCCTATCCCACAACTAGTCCACTCTTTTATTGCTTTTCTTTCCTCTTTCCCTCCTGCTCCCCACCGGCAATCCCCTTCCTTCCTCCTTTTTCAACCCTAACTTTTTCCTTACCTTTCCCACATCTAGAATTTATGTGTGGATACACTTTTTTTCAGCTATTGCAGTTTTTTTTTTTGTATCAAACCAACATCAAGGAAGGGGGGGGGGACATCACAGTGGGGCATCAGAGAAAAAGGAAGAAAATGTATGTATTGAATTGGATTTAACTAACACACAGTAGAAGGCCACTCAGACAGTTTGTCCTGGCACACGTAAAGAAAACAGCTTTTATACAAACATATCAGATCAACATCTTCTCTGCCTCTACTGTAGTCTGTGCTGACACTGAGGAGACTGAAACCTGGGGTGAAATAAACGACACCAACATGTTCTCACTTTGTTCCTTATTTAGCATGCCACACCCTGAAGGACCTCTGGGACGTCCTGAAAATAATCTACATAACTGAAGGTAACCAGAGGGGACTTAAAACATAACAGTATACAGTCGGACTTGAAAAATTCAAAGCCTTTCAAAAAACTGACACAAGGCAACAACAACTGAATGTATAAAACATATTTTTTTCAGTTAAATAAATTCAAATAAAATGCATTACTATACATACATCCATTTTGAGTGTGTCTAACAATAATGGACAACACAGACTTGAGTGACTGAGAATAGTGTGTGACTAGCTAGGTGGTTAAACACACAGAGCGTTAGCCTTTTCAGATAGCTTCCTAGCTATCATCATGAAACTACATCAACCAATGCAGGTCATTTTAAAATGGCATGCATGAATGTTTGGCCAGCTAAAATGTTTTGGCTAAAATGAGCGAAAAAAAAATTAAAGCACTTTCAGTGTTCGGCTGAATGAAATTTAATTTAAAAAAGTCATTTGTATGATGGGATCAAACTGCAACGAGCGTGGAGTGAGGGGCGCAAACCGTCCCAGCACACCCTGAAGGTCCTGGTTCAAAGGAGCCAACAGGACAACATCATCTGCAAAACGCAGAAATGAGATCCTGTGGTCCCCAAACTGGACTCCCTCCGGCCCTTGGCTGCGCCTAGAAATTCTGTCCATAAAAATAATG
>JAQLOL010000011.1:2763216-2774768 GCA_029783665.1 Naso thynnoides | reverse complement strand
AATACAAAATAATTAATCTTTTGTTAAAAAAAAAAAATTGTGACACATTTTCAAATTTGACTACAATAAGAGCAGGGATATGGTCCAAAAGTGTTGAAAATGCATTTTTGACTTCAGCATGACTTTAAGCTGCTTAAATGTACAAACAGAAAACTGGCATTTTAGGCTGCTATGTGCTGGACTAAGCGGTGTGCTGCCACTAGACAAGAGGCGGAGAGGCCAGAAAGTTTCTGTGCCCAGTTCAAGCATGAAATAGTCATCTCTATAGGTATATAGCCTACAGCCATTCCATTAACAGACAAAAAAGGTCCACTGACCTTTTAAAATAAGTCTCTAAGTATATTTCCCAAATAGTCTATTGTTTGTAGACCATAAGAAAAGAGACAAAACAATGAATTCAAAATTTTATCAGAGCTGTTTTTTCTTCTGTTTAAAAAGTCGTGTGTATCTCACTTTTTTTTAACTTAATTAAGGATTAAAACCTTCAGTATATCTAAGGGTACACTGAAAAACAAATAAAATATGGAGGTCACATCTGAGGCCATACAAGTTTGTGTTTTGTGTTTAAATCATAAGGAAATGTGCATTATGAGCAAGATGAAAAAATAAATTATGGCTGGGTATTGGCAAGGACTTCACAATACGATACGATAAAAGAGTGGACGAACTGAGTCAAAACAATTTAATTCAAAATTTGTTTTCCAGTTTATTTGAACAGTATTGGCAAATTATTAACAAAAATTATTGATGTAGCTGCCACAACATCAAAATGAGAAATTAAATTTAAGTGCAGTCAAGCATCACACTGAAAACGAAAACATGAAAGTAAAGTGTGTGGGGGTTTTTTTTGTCACTGAACTTTAAGGCTGGGTTTGGCAAGGAATTCACGATATGATACGTATCCTGATACATGGGTCACGATGCGATACAGATATTACAAAAATAAATATTGCAATATATTGCCATATCAATTTTTTATTTCTGTATAATGGACCGTTTCCATGAATAACTGACCGTTGTAAGGGACGACTCATCCTCGGGTGACGGAGGTTCATGTCCCGTCATATCAATCCAGGGAAAGAAGTCTGGTGTCTGTCTGTCTATCATGCGTTCACTGTGCTTTTTAAAAAGGCAAAGCTAGAGGCTGAGGATGACGTGTTTTCAGTCTATTAATCAATGTCACAGTTTCAGGCACGTCTGCTGGTTTTGGAGTGTATTCTTCGAGGACAGAGCCTGTAGCCGACTGCAGTTGTTTTGTTGAACTGTGCCAACTTTGGTTGTCTGTAAATTAAGACCGTAGCTTCTCATGATCAACATGGAGACTCCCGTGTCCTGTTTCACTACTGCTGGTAAAGTGAAGCAGAAACTTCGGCGCCGTTTCCCAGCCACGGTCTGGATCCAAACGGGAAACGGCTGATGTTAACAGTACACTGCTATGCAAGCAGTTCCAACTGTAGAATCAAATGGACTATTTTTTTTAGCGGAAGAGATTAAATCATTTTTAAATCAATAAAATAATATTTAAACCAATATTTTGTGTCATATCATTGATTTGTTTAGTAAATAGCCATGTAATTAGCAGGATAATGTCGAAGTGAGCTGATCATTGCTGCGAAAAGAACCCGTCAGCATCACCCCGTCGGGGTTCTTTTCGCAGTAATGGCCTGCTCACTCAACATTATCCCTTACTCAGCACAGCCCTACGACAGATGATAAAA
This sequence comes from Naso thynnoides, assembly GCA_029783665.1. Lineage (NCBI taxonomy): Eukaryota > Metazoa > Chordata > Actinopteri > Acanthuriformes > Acanthuridae > Naso > Naso thynnoides. The sequence goes on along the minus strand of JAQLOL010000011.1, from coordinate 2,773,050 downwards.
CTAACGGGAAATACAAAGTTAAAATAAAAAATAAATAAAAAACCAAACTGCATGACCACAGGATGTTTTGCGCTTAAAATACCAAAAGAGCCTCATCTGGCGTCTGCAAGAAGGAAGTGATCAGTAAGGAGGGAAGCATGAGGGGTAAGACAAGTACAAGTAGTTAAGAGAATAAAATAAGGCAGGTACGTAGAGAGAGGAAGAGGGAGGAGGAAATGGCAGCTGACGAGAGAAGATAGTGGAGATACTATTACGAATAGAAGGAGATGGAGCAAAGGGGCAAAACGGCAGGAGAAAGAGGAGGGTAAGAGGATGAAGCCGTAGGTGGAATCAGCTGCTCTGAGTGCGACACATTTGATTCCCAAACCTTCATCGTCTCAGTTAACAACCACCATTTTCACATAACACACCTCTTCTGCCTTTACTGTAGCCACTTACATACCTTCGCACAAACACACACATTCTTACCCCTCATTTGCAACAAACAAACACACAAGTTCCAATAGCAATATAAAACCTCCAAAACAATTTAGCTCGTCACACACTTGCACTTACAAGCATAAACACACTCACACACGCACACACTGCCGCCTCCCAGAATAAGCTGGCTGTCTCTAATTGGAGTGGTGTTTGTTGCAGAGAGGTGTTGAGCGCCGCTGTAAATGCCAGGCAGGCTGGTTGACGTTCCCTGTCCCTTTATTTCTTAAGGACCGGGTAATTAGGCATGGTGACTGCGATTGTGCCGCCAACGCTGCCGATATGAGTGAGCAGGTGTGGAGCGAGCACCAAAACACACAACGCCTTGCTGATGTCACAGACCGACCGCAGAGAGAGGAGAATGGCTTTTAACTGATGACAAGGAAGCCAGGAGCCATAAGGTTCCACCATCAGATGCCGAGATGGAGGACTAAAACCACCACGGGGCGGGAGGAGCAGGTATTCAGCTAATTGAGGAGCAGGAAACGAGCAGATTGTGTTACTGAAAAGGAAAAGAGAAGACACTGAAACTTGTGAATATGACTAGTAATTCAGAAAGAATAAGAGGGAGCACGACTTTGACCTGAAAATTAACATCAGCATGTTAATATGTTCGACCGATATGAGATTTTTGTGGCCAATGCCAATACTGAGATAAGGGAGCAAGAAAATGCCGATATCCGACAGATCAGCCAAAATCTATAAATACTGACTGAATGTGGATTATGAAATACTTGTGACAAAGACATGTAATGGAGGCAGGATATCTTACATCTTGACAGACTTTATTCCAAACATCAGTGCACTGAACAGTAAACACTACGTCCTAATTAAATATGACAAATTAGACAAACAACAAAAAGACAAATTACATAATTACGCCATTTGAAATCATTAGACAAAGCATTTTTCCCACCCTTAAAAAAAAGTTTTAATACTGCTGCACATAAGCTGATGTGCATACGTCGATAACAATATATCTGCAATAGGCCAATGTCGACCAATAATATCAGCAAACCAATATATCAGTCAGGTCGGGGTAACAACGCAGATTTAAGGTACACCATGTTAAACACCTAACTTAAGTGTGCTTTACATTCGCTGATCTGCATAAAACACAAAGTACGGCTGAGGCTGATGGGAAAGCTGAAAGATTTTATAGGTATTTGGTCATAAACCAAAATAATTGGAAAATTTAATTTTGACCTGATACTGGAGCTGGATTCAAAGTCCGGGGATCACTGCATAAAAGAAATACCACTGGCATGATTATTCTTTTCTTCTGTCATCCATCTTTATTCACCTTTCTTTTCGTAATGTTTGGTACAAACCTCTCTTCCCACATCTCAGTTATATGATTTGGTTTCGTCTAGTGTTTCCAGCCGTCAGGAAAACAGTCAAGCTTTACAGCATCAACCAATGCCAGCGCCAGGAAAACCACATCTCCAAAAATGTGGTTGAAACAAGGCATATTTCAAATATCTTATGAACAAAAAGTTCAGCGCTCCTTGTAACCACTACCACAACTTCTGCATTATGTCATCCTCACATCCAGATGACTGGTACTTCATTCACTAACAACAATGAGTAGCAAGAAAATAACGTCAGATGAATAATGAGGTCAAATGAAAAGTCAATTCAGTCCAATGATCTTTGCTAGCAATGTCAAATATTTACAAAATATGTTAAAATAATATTAATTAACTACTGTCCTTAATCTGATTAAACATTATAAACAGAATTTAAAAATTCTCTGTTCTGGGGCGCCTGGTGGCTCAGTCTGTACAGCGGTCGCCCCATATACAGAGGCTACGTCCTCACCGCAGCGTATCCGCGTTCGATTCCACCTCTGGTCCTTTGCTGCATGTCGTTCCCCTTCTCTCTCCCGTTTCCTGTCTACTCTTCAGCTGTCCTGTCCAAGGAATAAAGGCACAAAAAGCCCCCAAAAATATCTTGAAAAAATTTAAAAAATAAAAATTCTTTATTCTGCTTTCTTTCCTAACTTTTCTTCACAGTTAATTACTAATTTATGCTGTACTTTGAACATAGAAACCAGACGGGTAACCTGCTTGGTTATTTCTAGGCAAAATACAGAGACACTGACTACTGGAACACTGATCCAAAACATCAGATAAACAAAACCCGAAAACAATTTTATTTTATTCTGTCAGCAGATTCTGCCGACTAGTTTAAACTCTAAAAGAAGATTAAGTAGTGCTTTGGTAATTTTACGGAGATGTGTAAACTTGATGTCTGACCTTTTCGCTCATTTTGGCTTTTTTTAAAACCAGTATTGTCTTTCAAATTACTAAAGAGCTAAAGCGAACTACATGTGAAGAAATTGACAGCTACAGTAAACCACGGAAATCTCGCCTAGTATTTCTTGTTAAAATTAAAAGAACCCAAAGAACTGTCCAAACAGTCTTAAGATGAACACAACTAGGGTCTGGATTACCAAATGGCAAAGCCGTCAGATGTCCCGATTGTCAGACTCTAAGGGGCCCACTTGTCTTGTCTTGAGCTTGTCTCCATCTTCTACCAACACACAGTATGCCACGATGCCTGGGAGCTATTGACTGCACACACACTGAAGTAAATAAACCCTTTGCTAATTCCACAGACTACATTAACAGAAGAGGGAAACATTCTTTGGATGCACAGGTGCTGTGTGACTACAAGTACAGTTTCACGGATGTTGTTGTGAAATGGCCAGGTAGTGTGCACGATGCGTGCATACTGTTAACTCTAGATTGTGTGGTGATCTGAGAGATGCCACAATTCCCTCCAGTCATAAAAAACTGGTCGAGGATGAAGATGCCGTCCCCGTGTGTATTCATTCATTCATTCATTCATGCCGTGTCTCATGAAGGAATATCCCAATGGCAGGGTCACCCCACAGGAGCAGTACTGTGGTCTGTCAACTTTGCAAGGCACACAAGGTAACCGATTGGATATTTGAAGGCCCATTTTGTGGCTTAGAGAAGGTGGATACAACTACAGTAGGTAGTTGTATCCCCTCCCCCCAATCAAGACAAAGGAATTAAGCAACCTTCTGTCTTGGCACACAAAAGGTGTATGTATCAGGTTAATATAGCCAACATAATAATTTTGTATTATACATAACTGCGGCAAAAACATGACACAGTTGGAAACTTTGGGGCTATTATCCAAATTTTTACATACTTTTTAGGAAAAGCTTAAGTCAGAGGATTATAATTACACCTATATATGTTCCAAAATCTCCTCTTTTTGGGGGGAGATTCTTTGCCCATGGCCATGGCTTCTTTGGGCGACGGATACTTTTCCAAGTACCACTTGAATATGTTCCCGTAATTACTCTGGGACGACTTCCCGTCAACATTTTCTGCTGCCATGGCAGCTTTATACTCTCGTGTTAGTCAGTGCAACAACTCAAACTCGTAATCTGTCAACAAAAAGAAATCTCTGATCTGGTAGTGGCCATCACTGCTGGCTGTCTGTAAATGAGTCTTCAAATGAGGCAACCACCAGAGCAATGCTTCCTTTTTATACCAGCTTGCACATGCGCAGTCTACCTGAATGGTCAAGTGATATGCATTTACGGTGTGTTAGTATAGATGAAGATTAGAGCTGGAACGGTGCTAACAATGCTCATGTGGACAGGGAATCGTTTTTGTTTTTAAGACTATCTTTAATTTAAGATGAAGTCATGTGGATGTATCTCAAATAAACCCAAAACACTACAACTAATCAAAAAGGTTAACAGGCAAAACAAACTTAATTAGACTTGAGTCAAACAGAACAAATTACACACTAACACAAACTGAACAGCCCAGCTTAGCTCAGCACATTTAACGTTGTCTTTGTGGAGAACATATGGAGCCCTGATTCGGTAGCGAGTCGGCCCGTTGAAGCAAGCGGCACGTCAATCTCTTGAGCTTTGGAAAATAGAAAAACACAAATCCATGCTGAGTTCTCACAAATGCTAACCTTGAAATCACTGCCATTATTAGCAGAATCATTATTAGCATTAGAAAAGCAAATGGGGCTAATAATATTTGCCATTATGGCTAAAAACGCCTATTAATCCCTAATCCGCACCACAATTAAGAGCATGGTTGGGTTTTTTGTGAGTCGTTCTGCATCTCCTTGCCGGAGAAACGAGACAATTTAACAGCCTAAGAGGCAGAGAGAAGGTGGGAGGGTGAGGTATTTAGCAACTGGCTCCCGCTCTCCCTCTCTATTTTGAAAGCGATCAGCCGGGGTGTTTTTGAGTGACAGGCGTAACGGAGGCAGATTTGACTGGATAGAGACAAGAGGGTGGCGGTGGGGGCGTTGCTCGTCGCGTTGAAGCACGTTATCTGTCTCAGTACAAGTGCATCAAATCAAACGAGAGAGGGGATATTATTAAAGCAACCCCCTTTTTTCTCGGCTGTGAACTGTGACTTAATAAGCTATGCCAATTAGGGGAACAAAAATCAGGCATGCCATTGGGGCTGCATCTATCCTTGCCCAAATTACTCTGCTAATGCGTGAAGCTTGCTGGCTAAGGCAATAGTGCTGCTGTGTTTTTCTGTTCGGATTTGGTTTTGACAAGAAAACAAGAAGAGGAAGAGGTGGAAGGTTGGTCAAAAATAATATAAAACAGGATAAAGCTGATTGATTTTACAATCGTCTCCCCAAGAGCGAATGTTGTTTGAAGTCTCACCAGCAATATATGTATTCAGCAAACAAGTACTGTCTGTCCATCAGACACCTAAAATATGTTTTCCCCGAAATTAATGAACTTATGCAATAAACACATTTCTGTTACACAAATTTCATAGTACAATCATCACAACTTGCTAAGAATCAAAGACTCTAAAAAAGTTGTAAATAAAAACAATACAAAAAAAAAATTCTAACACACTGGTCAAATGAATAGAGTTGAACATAACTACAACTTATAACAAAGTTTGATATGTTGATGTATGTTTTTGCATACATTGTATTGTGATAAAGTTTATCAGTGTCATTAGCCCTTACGGTTGGTTTCCACTGCTGTAGATTACTTTGACCCAATCCAGGTGCTGCTGCTGTAAATACACGTGCTGCTAAAAACAGTCCCAGATTTTTTCATACTTTTCTTCTGTGTGAGCAAAGATTGATTAAAAACTAGTGACCAGATATTCAATAAAAGGGGTTTTTTGTTGTTGTTTTGTTGATATTTTGTGTAACAACAGACATCTGTGATTCCCTTTTCTCGCCTTCCTTCTCTTCCTTTTTCTTCTTTGACCTTCTCTTACTTGTTTGCCTCTTTTCCTTACTTCCTTCTTTTCTTCTTCCTCCATCTACCTATTCATCTATTTTTTCCTTCCCCTTCTCATATTACTTCTTTATTCCTTTTTCTTTCTTTCATTCCATCTTTTCTCTCATTTTCCTCCATTCTTTTTTCCATCCTCTTTTTTCCATCTCGTTTTTCTCTATTCTGTTTACCCTCTTCCAATCTTTCTTCTATCTCTTTCCTCCTTCATAAGTTGCTCCTAATGTTTCCTTTCTTTCTTAGCCTTTCTTCTTCCGTCCTTTCTTTATTTTGTTTTTCTTTCTTCCTGTTTTCCTTTCCTCCTTTTCCTGTTTCCTTTCCCCATTATTCCTTCTCAACTGCATCCCACTTCATTACCTTTATTTACATCTTTCCTCTCTCCCTTTTTCAGTTCCTTGTTACCTTTCCCTTCTTTCTGTCTTCCTTCCCTTTTTTCTTTCTGCTGACTCTTGAGGGAAAGCTTCCTTTATCTCTCTGTGCCAACTGTGTTCAATAGCAACAGGGACGATGACTTGCCATCCTGAACCCAAAACTACCTTCGTATCCCCCTCTGCAGTCCCAGTTACACACACACAGCCTCCACGTTCACACACACATCCAAAATCTCTTTAAATCTCTCAGACACATTTATGAATGTTCAACATTCATTCCCCTATACACATACAATATGCATTTACACTCTGTCACACACTCACATGTACGCACACACCTCAGTCCCCTTCCAACACCATTGACAGGGAGACAAACAGCGGATCTGAGAGGTTATAACAGCATTAGAGGAAAAACAACAAAACCAGCCAAGACCTGAAATAGACGAGTGGCGGTGGCAGCGGTTTTGACAGCCAGAGTGAAGCCGCTCGCTGAACGGCTTCATCCAGGAGGAGATTAGAAACACACACAGAGTTTGAAGTGTGCATTATCTTTCCAGGGATGATCCCAAAATAAACAACAACAACGGCAAAATCTCCCAATAATTAAAACGCCTAATCCACTTCCTGGTTGGCGATGACCGTGGGCTGAGCGTGTCAGCTGGGACTTGTGGGGATTGTGTTGCATTTATGTTTAGATGCTTTTGTGTTTTAAGGTGAATTTATTTCCAAAAATACAAGGACTTGCATCAAATAAAGAGAGGGCTTCAAAACCAACATTTATTCATGGCATTGTGTGAAGCTTGTCATTTCAAAAATTCAACCTCTACATGAGACATGTTTGGGAAAAATGTCACTCCTTATCCTCAAAAGCATCAGATAAACCAAATCCAAAAACCTGTTACTCCTCTGCCTCTCTGTATGACTGACATGTTATTTTTACACACTTCTCTGTTTCATGCTTTCTTCCAGGATCTTGTCTCTTTATGTCCTAATTTAGCTGTTGATGTTTACTTCTTTAGCCATGTTTGGCAACCACATATTTTCTAATGAATCTGGAGACAAACTGTATTTTTGTGTAAGGGACTCTGCACTGTGGAAAAAGACGTCTGTTAATATAAGATATTATATGAGAGGTGTTGTAGTGTATTGCTGGATATCAAACGCCTTCTTACTTACTTATTTCCCCCCTCAAAGATGAGGAAGGCACCATTTGGAAATCAAACTAGCTGTAGCATGAGACTCCTCTGGAAGCAGCTACGCTGAACCCTCCCTTCCCTGTTTTTGTTCCGGCTCATGTTTTATTTCAGTTGTTGTCTGTATCTCTTTTAAGTCCAGTTTGCACCAAAGATTCAAGACAAGACAAAACGGTTGCAAGGAAAGTTGCCGCCGTGTAAACTGATCCATCTCAGCTCGACTCACGCTGGCTGATGGTGTCGCCTGCAAACACTACTGTCAACTGTCAACAAATCTACCTATGGGTACAAATAAAGTCACCTAATCTAACCTAACCAGAGGCCAGTTTTAGAACACAAGGTACGTCACTTGTTTGAACAGCTGATCAGCTCGTACCCACGTCGCCTGTCTCTGAAATTACCGTGATTGGCCCGAAAAAACCCTTTGACAATCTGAACACAGAGCCAAGCCTGAAAACAGAGCATATAGAGCCACAGAGGGGTGCACCAGTGTAATGTCCTTTCAGACCACCTGAATTACAAAGTGCTGAAAGGTAACTATGGAATTTTAGCACGATGACATCAAAGATAAACTGCCTATCCCAATTTTAAACCAGACCAATTCCCATTAAAGAAATCCAATGTTTAATTCATTTAAGCAATGATATCTACTAAGCCTTAAAATAACAGTTTCAAAACCATTTTGACGGCACACTGATTTATAAAAGGGTGAATGATGTCTCTGGTCTGGTCAGAGAGGCATCAAGCGTGTTTTGTCCCACTAGGAATGTCAGGATTAACCAATTTTTCTATTAACCATAATTTTAATTATAATTATACGGTATCTCGCCTGACACATAATCTATGTGGGAGGAGCGGGAAATCTTTCACGAGTCACAACAGGATCACATCATGTGTGAGGGTGTGTGTGGTCACACTGTGTGCAACGTGTCACTTAACTTCCACTGCAAGTTGAAAAGCTTTAGAGGGAACTGATATTCTGGAGTTATATCCACCATAGAAAGGCATTAACTTACGCTGGCAGTGTACGATCATTTTGGATTTTTAAAGAATGAACAGGGCGTTGTGGTCAATGATGGATATCCCATCTGCAGAGCGTGCTGTCAGAAAGTTGCTGTTAAAAGCTCCAACACGTCTAATTTGTCCCAACATCGATAATCATTCATCCCTGCATGCACAAGGTAAAAAAAAAACAAAAAACAAAAACAGTATCAGCCAAATGTACTAAGCTGGCCCTACACTGTTAAACTCCTCTGGAGAATGAAAATCAACGGCGTTCACAGGGAGTTTTATTTGCATGAAAGTTTAGTGAATAAAATTGCTAAAGCCAAAGATAATTGTACAAAACAATTTTAATTAATTCAACACAGTAGCCCATATCACCATCACTTTTGGGCTATCCGTTTATTTCATGAGTGTAGACCTAATGTTTGGCTACTTAAAAAGAAGTTATAGCCCAACGGTTAAAAACAAGTCTAATATTTGTTTGGCTACATAAAATTAATTTCTAAAGGTTAATGGGAAAAGAGGAGAGCAAGAGAAACTTATAAATTATGTATGGTAGCTAGATTTATTTGTAATATAATAATATGTGTGTGTGTGTGTGTGTGTGTGTGTGTGTGTGTGTGTGTGTGTATGTGTTATTTAGAATGGATAAAATAGTGTTGATAATCGTGAAAATCATAAAACCATCATATTTCCTCAGATGATAATTGTGACACTAAATCTGACATCCTGACATCCCAATGCCTCACAGCAGCATCCGCATCTAGTGTGCAATGACAGAAGTGTCGACAAAAGGCAGCCAAATGACTGGTATTAAAAACAGCCTCTTACGGTGTGTGTTATAAGGCTTGTGTGCTCAGAGGGTAAGAAGCTTCTGGACCTTGTTGTCTTCCCAAGATTCAGACATTTCTTTTGCTCTTCTGCTTTCAGTTAACAACTGCTTGCTTCTAGCTGTTAAATCTCCTGCCAGTGGGATCAAGATGTTACATCTCCGTACTGGCATGCCAGATTTTAAAACAGACGTTGATTCTACGCTGATCCTACATGTTTTGCTGATGCGCAATAAAGGCACAAAATGCTTGGCTTGAAAAGGGCCCTTTCTTGCAGCACAGAGCAGGGGTTGTTAGCATGTTTGCCTGTTAGCATGTTTTCCAGTTATTCGTATACTGCTGTTACTGTGGACTTTTCACTTTTCAGCCCGGGACACCCAAAATAAAGACACCAGAGACTGGGGACCCCCATTGACCCTGGAGGTGGCACATAACATTATGCACGGCCACGCACACACTTTAAAGCTTATGCATGCCTGGGAACAACAGCTTAACAGCCATAATATTATTTTAAAGTAATTTATGACAGAATATAACAAAAAATATATAACCAGAATTTCTACAATGATGGGTTAAATATGCAATTTCAAATTATTTTAAAAATGTATGTGTTCTTTGGATGGCACCTTGACTGACTGAAAGCCAGTCGACATTTACTCGTTTCTCAGTCAGCTGCT
>JAQLOL010000011.1:2752815-2763116 GCA_029783665.1 Naso thynnoides | reverse complement strand
ATCTACTTTTCTCTTCTCCATCAACGCACTCCTCCAGCTCCTCCCCTCATTTTGTGCAAAGCTCTTTCCAGCAAGTCTGACGTTAGTCCTGTCCCAGTCTCTTGCTTGGATAATCTCTCTTTTTCTCTCCTTTGTCACGATGAGGGTGCTGAGCCCATTTGTGTTGCTGGCCTCATTAACAGAGCTAACTAGCAGTTAAAGTAAGCGGCAGGTATAGGTTACTTCAGGAAACTCCATAATTCACAGACAGTTGAGGCAAAGCAGCTGAATAACGTCAGAGGTGAAACCAGGAAGGAAGCATTTTCTCCTTAAAATATGATCAACTTTCACCAAAATCTGTAATAACTGTTGGTTTCTGAGTTACAAGCTGGGTTTCTTTTAAAATGTAGCCTATCGCAAATTTTCATCAAATTTTACAAAAATTGGCAAAAGAAAACACGCATTTATGTGTGTTTCGGTTTCCTCATCAGTACACACATACCTTGTATTTTCGTCTGGTTTTTTGTCTGCCACTACAGCTATAACTTTTCCCGTGGATTGGAATGCAAAAGCTGGAATGTCGTTTAAGCCACGTGTTTTTAAACAACATCGTTTTTTTGTTGAATCTGTTCCATTCCACTCTTTCGCATTTACCTCTTGTTGATATTCCAAATTTTCCACCTACTGCAAACTTAAAAACTTGTCTGCAATATTTCAAGATTTTTTCAAAGTTTGAAATATAAAATGACACGCGCAGTGACACACGCAGCACCCATCGTCTTTTTTCTGAGCACTCCGCCTTTTTTGTGCAGCCACTCTGAGCACTTCCGATTGAAAATTTCTCAACTTTTCAGAAAGGTGCTAATGACATTAAACCAGCCAATCATACAGTGGCCTGTAACCAGCCTTATCTAACAAGTCCTGACAAGGCAGTGATATTCACCGTATTTTTGTCTCTAACGGATTGAGTCACGCACTCGCATCCTCCTTACTCAGTGTCTGATCGCTGGAGCCGTGACAGTTGGGCCATTGTTGTTATTAAGTTCATCATCCTTACTAAGTGTGAGCGAAAGCGTCCTCTGTTTGATGCTCAAAGTAAAGAAAAAACTGTTCAAACAGCGAACAGATAGTAAAAGCAAAGGAGCAGTGTCGATCATACAGTGGCCCTTGTCAAGATATTGTTATCATGGAGACAAGACGCACATGCAGCGTTTTATTCTCTCAGTGCACAAGCGCTTCATCCCAGCACGTCTGAGCTTTTCTGTGAAAAAAAAAGTAGGTGGACAAAGGCCTTTTAGAAATTTATGGGACTTTAGGACAGCTGAAGGATGTGACAGAAAATGGAGGAGAGAGAGCGAGGGAATGACATGCAGCCAAGGGCCACAGGGCGGAATCAAACCCAGTGTCACTGCAGCAAGGACACAGGTGCCCCAACATTTGGTTTTATTGGTCATTCCCAATTTCACCCATCAAATCCTTAGTAACACCAACATCATCCAGCCAGAATAAAAGATTTCCTAAACATTTTTACTTGGTTCATGAAAAGTTGACATCTTGGAGGTAAAGGTTTTTTCATCTTTTAACTTCTTTTTTTTAATAAGTTTTGGGGCCCCTCGGTGGCCCCTACGCAGCAGCTCAGTCCAATATAAGCCTTTGGCCAATGCTGCAAAGTTTTTAGTTTTTGAAATGCCAAATACACTTTAATCAATGAATGAGATACAACAATTATTCCCCCAAAAAACTTGGATGGAGTGACATGAATTTACTGTCTCATCTCGAAATGTTTCTCTCACAACTTTCCTGATCTAATACAAAGAAGCGACTGTTAACTTTAACCTGTGTGGACCTGGTTCAGTGACGGTGTGTCTCAGCCTCTGGCCTCGCCCCAGCCTTTTGAAACCACTGCTCTCACAGTTGTGTAGGTCTATAGAGTTCTAATTAGCTGCATTCACAAACAGTGCCGGGCTCATCAAAATGCCGAGGCCTGCAGAAAGCCACAGCAGGGGTGAGCAGAGCGTGCATGTGTGTGTGCTGGTACGTGTGTGTAGGATTTATGTGCGGATGTTTAGATGCGTGTGCACGAGAAACACGGTGCGATTTGGGTACAGGGATGTGTGTATGCATGAGTGACACAATTGTGTGTTCCTCTATCAAAAGCAGAAAAAAAAAATCTCAAAATTGAGACACACACTAAAGCAGCTTACAAGGCCTAATAAGGGCCATAAATTCAACCAAAACTGGGCCTTTTTTTTCCTTTTCTCCAAAAATCTGAACATTTGTTGTCCTTCCACACATTTGTATGCACGGCACATGAGCAAATAACACCACCACCAACAACAACCACACAATAAAGCAGTAAACAAAGACGACGTCGACATCTCTCTGTTTTCCAGCCAACAAACAAAATGGCTTCCGAACACTGTTAAGAGGCAAAAAGCTCGAGCGGGAGCAACAGAAACAACCCGGCTGTTTTCTGAGGGACAGAGGTGAAGCTTCTCATGCAGACTGAGGATATTACAGAATACAACACATAAGTATTGCAATAAAATGCTGGAAAATACATGAGAGAAACACAGCATAACCTACAACCTGATGTATGATCACTGCGATGAGGTCATTTACATCCGACAACAGAGACAGGAGCACAAGAGAAGTGGACAAGTTGGAGAATCTGTTATTTGTTATAAAAAAGATGAAACACATCATGATCACGTTCAGCTACTTTGACATAAGTCAGCAGATTTCTCTCCTGTTATCTTCTGTAATGAACTAGGTGGGCTGCACACGGGGGTGATACTCAGTAACCTCGACTCACTACCATCATTTTTTTTAAATAACACAGGCTATATAAAAGGAAATAAAGCCCTGAGCAGTCAAATTAAACTGAAAACATTAGCTAAGGTGTTATATCAAGGTTATATTAGCCAGTATGGCGGAGGGGGGACGAGGCATTTTCTGTCATAAACTACGGCCAGTATAACCATTTTTGCTGCACTGTATCAGTTGTGGAAGTCCTAGAAATGTTGGAAAACGTAACAATGTCGTGTCTGTGCTCATAACCTAATCCAGTGGTGTGTAAAGTCGTGTTATAGAAGATCTGAGTATTCACACACAACATTGTTTTGATGATCATGTGTGACTGAACGTCCGGATGTCAGTGACAGCATCATGCAAATTTGCCTGAAAATTTTAGTATTTTTTCATTCTAGTAACATTTACTATACATGTAATACCTAGAATTTAATAATTCATGAATCAAAACAAAATCCTTCTGAGGAACCAAATGTAAGCCTAGCATATGTTTGTAAGCAAAACCATTGACTCTGAATTTTGCCAAACTAGTAAACAGTCTTAACCAATATAAAAAACTAAAGAATGATGATAAAATCGAGCTTGTGATCCTGCCATGAAAAAAATAACTCTGCATCAAAAATCATGGGGTACTGAGGCAGTCCTGACGGGCACTAAAACATCTCACAGTAGTTTTATTAACAGAGACTTTAAAAAAGCTGGAGCTGCAGTTATTCAACCCTTAGTCACGATCACAACATCAACGGTATGAATCCACCAGGAATGTGCGCTTGAACGTGTTTGATTAGCCAACACAGCACCTTGTCGGATGATGTCACGTCTTTTGTAGGATGACCCTGCAGTTTGTTGCTGAACCAGCAAAGATGGTGGCGCTGTTGCATCACTGGGCCGGCCTCGTTCATGTAAATGTGCTCAGTCAGAACGCGGCAGTGACAGACTGACGTACTCTTTCCTAAACAACTCAGTAGCTCGCCTCTAGACTCATGGATGGGTGGATGGATGATGGAAGGTCACTTCCTATGAGTGACAATCGTGAATCAACGCACAAAGAAAATACAGCTACCAGGTTAATACAGTTCAAGTCCAAGTCCAGGTCCAAAGAAAAAGAAAACTCTGTGTTCTGAGGAAAGCAAACAGGCTATCTACCGAGTCCGACTTTATACAGTTATCACTGTTTGGTTCCGACATGAACTCTGGGAGATGAGATCCAAAAGCTCACCTGCAATCACAGCTTATTGCCAAAGTTGCCCGCAGAAACATTGTCACTCAAATCTTTGAGATTACCACTTACATGAAGATACTAATACCACAATGTTATAAGACTGTAAAAACAAAACCCCTTCATTTGCACCCTTAATTAAAAGAATATATGTATAATCAGGAAAATGTACCTAAATTATTAAAAGTAAAAACAGTCAATTCAGAAAAATGTCCTCTGTGATTGGTGCTAGAGTTATGAAGCTGGAACCATTGAAACAGTTGCCTGACAATTTTCAAATTTTCCATTTTTCTACTTTATAGCTTCTTGCACAAACTGTTGGGTACTAGACCACATTTTATATGTCATGTTTTTATTCAATATTGTAACTAAATCTGTAAACGTAAATGTAGTGTAAAAAGGAAAGTATTGCATTCCCCTCTGACCACAGTGTAGTAGAAGTAGAAGGTGGCACGAATACAAAAAATGCAAGCAACACAAATGATTTAACTCAAGTACAGCACTGGACTAAATGCATGTAGTTACATTACACCACTGCTGATGCACAATATGAGTCTGTGACTTATTCTTTTTTATTATTATTTGCCTTTTTGGGCCCAGTTGGAAAGCCTATGTGAAAGCTGTAAGGCCAAAATGCATGTATGGGTTTGTGCATTTGTTAGCGGCTAATATAACGAATGGAATGATGTAACAATATATACCATGTCCAAAAAAGGTTTAAACATTTAAATCTTTATAAGCAGTGTGTTAATGCTTTGAAAAAGCTTAAGAGGATCACTGGTCATCCAAACAATTATTCACCGCCCAAAGGAAACACACACTCCATCCTGTAACCTAACAAAAGAAAGATTAAATCACTGACTGACTTAATTAGTGTTTTTATCAACAGAGCATCTAATAGACTGAAATACTGAGTTGACGTCACATTTTTATCCACAACATTTTCAAAGTCAAAGCCTCCATGTCCCACTACTGATGAAACCAAACTGTGCCTGTTCCACAGCAACAACACCACTGTGCAGAAACACACAGTGAACTGATCTGCACAACACACACACACACACACACACACAGGCAGGAAAGAATGAGAGCAGCAAATCAGAAAAACAGGAAGTCTCCTTCAGGAATGAACTTGAGCAGCTGGAAAACAAACGTGCTGCCCCAAAATAAAGAAACATGAAAAATCACATCACCAAATGTCTTTGTTTGTTTGTTTGTTTTTTCACACCACAACAGTCATGTGTCATTTACTGAGAAGTAAAGCAGGAACAAACTCACATAAACTACACAAGTACAGCAGACACAGGTATGATTCGGTAGATTCGAACAAATTTAACATCACACACAGTCACATACATGGGAAAGAAGTTCATCCTCTCTGGACAAAATCAAGCACCTCATGTGTGTCAACCCACTGCTAGAGGACGCCCCAAACAAATGCATGATTTCCTCCTGTGCCACAGAGAGACAGATGGATCAAAGTATAATCTAACCTCCTTCCTTTTGCAGCATGAGAAGTTTTCATCAAAATTTTAGAACAGAAAACACTGACCAGCTCAACAACAAGGCCAACCAAAGTACTTCAATAAACTATGAGCAAGTTACAGTTCATAACAACAAATCCTAAAGTCCCCATAAAATAAAAAAGCGATCGACAAAACAAAACAGCATCAAACCCAAAAACTGCATCTGCATGTACAGAGAATAGTTACCAACAGAGGAAAATTCAAACAGCAAGCAAAGCAGCATCAAGCAGGTGTGAGAGGAGGGAGAGGAAGAGGCTGAGAGAAGGAGAAGAGTAAAAGAAGATGAAGAAGAAGAAGGGGGGAAAAAAAAGGAGAGGGCTGACGTACTTGAGCCGGAGAAATGTCCGCTCCCCAGGGAGGTCGGCCCGTTCTTTCCACTGCTAACAGGAGGGGAAAACATCTACAAGACAAACAGAGCACACATTACCTCTGAGAGCCCTGACACTGCAGACAGTAAGACACATCTCTGCACAAACAGCACTGCAGCTACACATGAAAAGCTTCATTCCAAAAACACCAGGGCAACATTTGGCTGCACATGCCGCTGCCAGATTCTCATCACATTTCAATTTTCCTTTGAATTGTCTCAAATTTAATGGTTACTCATCTTTTTTTTTTATCATAACAGAGCCTCTTTTTTGCTTTTAAAATGTTATCTATATTGCTTTGGAAGGAAACTCTTCATGGAAATTTACCAACAAACAAAAGGTCCATCACTTGGGCTGGGTATTACTCGCGTACTCATTTGTTTTGGTACCAGTACCAAGATAATATCTTTTTACTACTCAAAGAAATAAAATTTGGGGTTTTTTTGCATATAAGAAAATAAAAACAAAATGCCTAATTTCTCAATTGTTTCCTAAACACAATCATTTGTTTTTAAAAAAGACTTTTGCTAAAAGAAACAGTCTAAATTTGTAGAATTTTAATTGAAATAGGAAGCTGTCCAATCAAAGAGTCAACAAAACTATAAATCTGGATTTGATTCCTGCTGAGGTGGGACAGCAGGTCTCAAATCTTTGCTGTCAAGTCCCAAGTCATTAGCAACAAGACCCATGTCAAGTCCCTGGTCAGTAAAACATTTCACATCTAGTCCCAAGTCAGTGCAGGTATGTCCAACATCAAGCTCCGAGTCAAATCCGACAAATCCCAAATGAGGACTAACAGATCCGGAGTCAGGGCAGGTTAAGTCTCAAGTGTCATGGAAAGACAAGTTGGTGCTTTGTCAAGTCCCAGGACTGGTAAACCCAAATTTCAGTCTCATGATGCAAATCTGTTCCCATTTGAATCGAGGTCAACATCTAGTCAGGTCACAAGTCGAGACAGAAAGGTGTAAAATTTGGAACAAAATCAAGACTTTGTGTTTCAGCTTAAAGCCAGTATGCGCCCTTCACCAAATCAGTACGATTTACAGTCAATTTAAAATTCCTGTTTCACTTTTCAATTTTTTATTTTCAACAAACTTAATCAACAGCCAATTTCTAGAATTATTGTTGGTGTTGTACATTGCTGCAAATCACTAATATGCTTATACCTTGAGATGCTTTACATTTCAGTTTTTTAATTCAGTGTTGTGACAAGGCTGTGGTTGAGGTCTGGTTAGTTCAGGCACAAAAATCATACGTTAAAGGTTTGGAAAAGATCGTGATCTGGCGAAAAATACTTCAAAACTCAAATGTTTTGCAAGTTGATATTTGTTTAGTTATCAACCACTGCAGTCTTTACATTCAGTTGTGATAATCCAGAGTATCATCTCTTGTCTCTCTGTTGGTCTCATCTAATAAACATCTTTGCTTCCTGCTTGCATGGCCGGGTTGACTGCTGTCAGATTGATCATACATTCTTAATATACCCCAAAAATGTTTTCTTTTGTTTTTCATTCATCCACTCTAATTTTAGGCCTCTTGTGAACATTATGTCACTCCAAGTGAAACAGCAGGTATAAAGTCTCTGGTCATTAGTGTTAAAGTCAAAATTAAGTTGCACAGATTTTTTTTTTTAAGTTGAGTCTAAAGTCATCAGATTCCTGACTTGTGTCTGACCCTTGTTTGCGATACTATGGGCACATTTTGATCAGCGTTCAAAGAGAAGGAGGTTCGATACCCAGCCTTAATGATCACACAGACTCTCAGTTCAGAGCTGAATACAGATATGAAGAGTTCATTTTCCAAAATGCTGTGGGAACATTTTTTTGAAAGGCAGAAGGAGATCGAATTTTTCATTCAGTATCTGTCAGAAATACACAGGACGAAATAAATCACCTTTGAACTTTTATCGTAAATGTGTTTTCATTCGGAAGTGTCACTTTTGCCAAATGTTGGGCAGCTCATTTTGGAATGAAACGCTTCATATCTACTTCATATCTGACTTAAACATAAGTGATAATCATCAGAACTAGTTACCATCTGCTCTACTAATTTACAGGAAAATCAAGCCCACGTTAAGACAGAGACTGAAGCTGAAAACTGATTCCTGTTGTTTCAATATTTTTGTTTTCTGTGCGAGCTGTACTGTGAAGCTTCACAAGAGAACAGTTCATGTTATCAAAGTGACACATCTGCCCCAGATAGATAACCTCTCTGGATAAACCTCAGGTCAGTGTGTCGGCGTGTTTGATGGTGAAATCTAAGAGATCATGAGCACACTCTGAGCGTCACACTTTCAGATGCTAAAAGCTTTTCAGGATTTAAGGGTTTGGGGTATTTTGTCTTTTCTTTGGAATCTTTAATAAATGAACCGCTGACTACATCAATAGATACTTGATCTGTCATTGTTCTTACTGCAGCCTGTGGGGCCTGTGAGTGTGAATTTTGGATAATGAGGTTGCCTGTGTATTTGATCTTCCACACGGCTGCAGCAAATAAAGACGACGCGATTGTTTGTGAGCTAAAAGATCAAATTCTGATTATCAGCAGGTCTATCGATATCGCAGTCGAGGCCTTCGGAGCTGCTGGTGTCAGCTTGTGGGCGTGCAAAGACAGATGATCGCATAAATTAATGTGACCGGCCTGCGTTTATAATAAGAAGAGATACACTCTAGCTGCTGCTGCTGCTGCCCTCCTTTGTTAGCCGAATTTTTCAAGAAAGACAATTTTGGACAGGCTGACTGACATTTTTTGAAAAACTGTAAAAATTGAAACACAGAATATATATATAATGTTTCTTTAATATACCCCTAGACTACAAAATTATGATAAATGTAAAGAACAGTCTATGGATGGATTATTACAATACTTGAATACAGTTTGTAACGTCTGGGCCTGTGTGGTTCTCGATAACTGGTTCGGTGATCTTATCTGACTTAAACAGTTTAAAAATATTCCTACAATATTCTCACATGGATTAAAACACGTCTGTAGCACTCAGTAGTGAATTAAATTGTCTTACTGTTGGGTTTTGAATAAATGAAATTCTGTTATTACTGCTGTGTTGTTCTGGAGACTTGAGAGAATGTGCGTCCCACTAATTAATGGGTTAGTTTGCAGTGATTCTATTGGACTCGTGTCGCCTGCACCTCTGGAGACTTTAACCATGTATTTATGGTATGCACAGGCCCAAGTTACCATGACAGCACACGCTTTTAATTATTTTAATATTGCTACAGAAGCCCGTAACATGTCTTTGGATATGAATTCTGGCCTGACAGTGATCTTACTGCAGGTCCTTTGTTGAAAATACCATTAACAACAGTCCTATATTATTGCTGAAGTATTTAGGGATTATCGTGTTTATGGCAGTGAGTGGATACATAACGTATGACCTATAATGTTTCTGTAATACTGGAAAATCACTATAGTGCATGAGATTATTGTTAAGGCTATATTGCTCTTATAATAGCTTTTGAATTTGAAAAATCCTATAATGTCTCAATAATTTTTCTCTAATATTCCTCAGTTACAGTGTACGCAGGCCTCGGCTGTGATTTGATGATATTTATTTATTGCAATAACATTTCAATACAGATTAAAGGGTTTATTTATGAGGCTTTTATCTCCTATTTTTATATCTCATGCAGTGTCAGCAGTCTCTTTCTTTTCTGACTGAGATCCCCTGATATTATGTGTCAAGATGCCTGCAGTCACTTACACTGTGTAGCCTAGGCAGGCCTCTCCCTGATCTAGTTTGTTTATTGCATTAACATTCCTTCAGAAAGTTACAATATTGTAGGAAAATGTGGAGATTTTCTCCCCCATGTTTCCATCTCACTGCGGCATCACCTCATTCCTGCATAGTTGATATTTTCTGGTACCATTAGGCTCCTGTCTTGTCGTCTCTCAGCGTTTCATAACAGGATTAATGCAAGTCCGTTTTTTTTTTCTCTTCATTTCTGGGTGTTTCTGATTTTTTTTTTCCTCCTCCTCTTCAGACCAAAGTTGCTCCCAGAGGAGGAGAAGCGCAGAGAAAACATGGCCGAGAGCGGGGACACTGTTTCCTGTCCGTCAAGTTCACAACAGGCTTTTTTTTTTCCTTCTTCTTCTTTTTTTTAACGCAAACTTTCGAAGTTAGTCGTGAATTCGGGCGTGTGACAGCCTGCAGCAGGTACATTTAAAGTGCAGCGACACATTTGCGTCTTTTCGGCCGCATCCTGTCTGTGTCTGTCATGCAGGTTCATGAATCCTCATCGAGCCTTTTGCATCTGAAATGTTCTGCACAACCCGGCTCAGAGTGCGTGGAGCAGCCCATTAACTCACACAGACACAAACACACACACGCACACACACACACACACACACACACACACACACACACACAAAAATAAAAAAAAG
>JAQLOL010000011.1:2643147-2666737 GCA_029783665.1 Naso thynnoides | reverse complement strand
CTGGGTTTTGGAGTGAGACCGTACATGTTCACTCTCTACAGCCAGCAGGGCTACTGAGCTGGCAGAGAGAGAGAGAGAGAGAGAGGGAGAGAGAGAGGGAGAGAGAGAGAGAGAGAGCCGGCTCAAAACTGCAAAACTGTGTTTTGGTCATTGTTGGGCCATATTTTGTCCTATAGGCAAGGATAAGAGCAACACATATCTGATTATAAAACCTAAAAATCGATTCATTTCATGGGGACTTTAAGCGTTGTAAAACATGTCATGAATTTATTGATAATAAAGAAACCAAGTTCCAGTTTCCCTCCAAACTCATAGATAAAGATGTCCATTAGGCTGTTTGTATCTCATTTAGGTGCACATTTGAAATGCTGGAAGTCCTCACCAGGATTGCAGTGCACTAATCCTCCATGAAGCTAAAAAGTTTGTGTGAAAAGTCCCTCAGAACTTCGTAACTTCTAGCTTTCAAATTAGTGGTTATTAAAACCAAACTGCGCCATTTTAACTTGCATTAACAGATTTTTTTAGTCATTTGGGGGTCAGTGAAAACAAGATGTAATAATGCTGACATCTTATCATCTTACAAGTTGGTATGGTAATGTACTGGCTTCAGCATTCAGTTGTGGTAGTCACTTGCTTTAACTAACAGTAAAACATATTTGCAAGTATCAAAGTATTTATTTTCAAACATTAATAATAATATAATGGAAGCTCCTTCAGACATTCTCCAACTTTCCTCTTCTCCAAGCGTGAGTTTCTGACCCAGGTTCGCTCTATTTTTTACTCTAAAGGTCTTTCCACACCGCCGAGCAGCTACTCGCTGCCTCTGTCATTTCAGTGAGAGAAGGGTGGCAGAGAGGAAGGGGTTTCAACCACGGCGGTAGGACCATGAAGCAGTTGCCGCCCACGTTAACGTACATAGATTGCGATTCCTTGTGTCAAACTTTTGCCAATAGCTGCCAGGCAGAAGCTGAAGAGTTCGGGCAAAGCGGACCTCCGGTCTTTAGCAAGTGGGTGCTAAGGTTAGCTAGATTTTTTTTTCTTCATTGGTTTTAACGTACTTTGGCAACTGCAGCCACGCTTTCCTGTCTTTCTCATCGCTGGAAAAGTGGCAGGATGAAAGTTCAATGGTTATTTGTTTATTTGATCTGTTTGAACAACATTGGACACAGCACTGCAGCACAGAGAGGATGGCAGACATTGTGGATCTGAAAGCAAACACGGAGGAGCCCACAGTGTTGTTGTCTGAGCTGTACAACACAGCTCTACTGTCGTACAAGGAACCAAAAGAAAATCTGTAAATGGCATTTCTACCTAATGGATGAATAACCCAAATATGTAGAAATCATTGGTTACTTGTGGCTTGTGGGTGTGACTGTCCCAAAGCCAAGTCTTGCACCAAAACACCTCCCTGTCAACGTTTTTCCAGACAGTTTTGAAGAAATATTCTCCAGCTGCGAAGTGGTTTTCAGGGTAGCTACAGCGCTGCGGTGTGAGAGGACCTTAACTCTGTCACTCCCCCTCTCAGCCCCTTTGCCTCCTATATCAATGGGGCTCTTTCTCTTTTTCACTATTGGAACTTACGTTGTTCCACCGTCTGCCCTTGCTGCTGGAGATGGCTAACTTCTTCTTCATGTCCTTGCTGTGCCTGCTGTAAATTCTTCCTTGAACCACCATTCTGACTCGTACCCGGAGGCAGACAGAGGTTGCATGGTGAAGGCTCAGCTTGTAGGGAACCAATCAAAACATCGATGGCATTTTTTCTCAAAAATTAAAATGCAAATGCAATGCAATCAACATTTACCCTTTGGTTATAAGTTAGCCACTTCAATCATTTTAAACGTGGTTGTAAAGGTGATCTAGGCCCACTCATAGGGCTAGTTGGCTGTAGCGAGCCTGCTAACACTTAGTTGCTAGCCAGGTTAGCACTAGTCAGTCACAATAGATGGATGTCACATCAAAGTAGACTTAGCAACACAGCTAAATAGGTTATGGTAGCTTCCTTCATTTTTGAATCTGCAGCTGTCCATATCCTCAAAGGTCAGCACCATCAAGATGGCTTTCTATTGGCCAACAACGCAAACTTGAAGGTCAAAGTTGATCAAAGTTTGCATCTTATCAGTAAAGCCTGGTCTGGGAACCTGCCCATTCACAGACATTTCCACCTGTCCAAAAACAGGACGCTCCAGTCACAACCATTTATCTCATATGGGGCGGGACTTATGCGATGACTCATTGAAGGGGCCGAAGACAGCAGCTCCAGTCTGTACGTGGCAGCTGGTACGAATCATTGATGACCTACACACAGACGAGGGGAGCAGCTAATAATGTGATTTTTCAACAACCTGATAAATAATCACATAGATGTTGTTATACTGCGTTGTGATATTAGCTATAAATGTCAGATTTGAGGTTTTGGTTTTTTTAACGTCTTGTCTTGTCTTGTACTGAGGCTGTTGAGTCTCAGGTCAACACCGCACTGATCGGTGGAAAGACTCTTAAGGCTCATATTCTTCCCTATGTGTAGTAATCACAAAAAACAATCATAGCTGGGTCTCCATGGTTGGTCTCCATGGTTGGTCTCCGTCTTGTCAGAATATTCCTTTTGGTTAAGATTTCAGTGAATATTTCAATGAGCGGGTTTCAGCTTGCCTGAAATTCCGCTTAAAACAACACATGACGGTGGCCCACCTGGAGTGCGAGGGGAAAGACGGGGTAAACAGCTCTGATTGGTTGTATGCCTATCCAATTGCATCCAGAGGCAGTTTTGACTGCATCCGTTGGTACTGCCCCTTGGAAATAAAGGGTGAATCAAGAGGTACCAGACTAATTCTTATTTGAGAATTAGTCTGAGAATTAGTAACAAGCTTCCTTATCAGTGCTGCTGGTATGGATCATAGTTGCTGCAAAATTCAACTATTAGTAAACTGGGATAACCAGACTGTTATGTTTCAAATTTTGGCCTGACAAAACAAGAAATCCATTAAATCAAACATGATTTTAAACTATCAAGACCTGAAAGAATTGCATAGTTCATCATGCTATTTCACTTTAGTTATTTCATATCCTTTGAGCCGTATAATATTCACATGACCCTTCAGAAGCATTAAAAAAAAAAACAGATCAAAAGTGAAGTCAAGGAAGGGAGGGTTATTATTCCCACGCTCACTTCACTGTTTGTTCCTTTCCCAGACACTCGGTGTGGATGTTGAAGCAGCACCCAGCGAAGAAGCTTAAAGCTCTGAGCATCAGTGTTTCTGTTTGTTCCCTGAAAGATTCATAAGCACCACATCCACATGAATCATTCACTAAGGAAATGATTGTCGTAAACATGAAGTGCCATCTCTGCCACTGTGCGCTGAAAAATTCATGCTTTTTAAGGCATAAATTATGACACGGTGCTCTCTCCCTCTGCCGGAGGGGGGTCTGCGACTTCCTCCCATCAACCTTCCTCTTCCTGACTGCAATTCACTGTCTCTCTCTCTCTCTCTCTCTCTCTCTCTCTCTCTCTCTCTCTCTCTCTCTCTCTCTCTCTCTCTCTCTCCCACACACACAGACACACACACATATATTAAAATTATAGGAGCGAAGCACTGAATGAGACTTCCAGGACTTAGAATACAGCAATGGAAACATTCTCTGTTACAAAGACTGATGGAGGAAAGAATCTGATCCAGTTTTATACAACTTGGGTTTTATTTTGACCATAATTTCTGCCATTAATAATGACATCGTACTCAGAATGTTAATGCTGAGATCTGGGAACACCTATCGAGATAAACAAAAAAATTGTTATCCAAATAATCAGTTGTTAACATCAAGTTTTCAGATTGACTTCCTGCTGTTACTCTGACTTCCTGTATTTGCTGTGCTTCTGTGCAATAAAGGATTATTACTTGCATTTCAAGTGCCTCCACCCTCAGTTTGACCCCCAAGTTCAGAAGATGTGGATAAAATGAAGGATGAAAAATAAAAATAAGATCTAATTTGTAATGGAGCATTACTATCAAGAAGTACACTACTTCATTTTATATGCTTGCGTACTTTTGGCTGTTTCTCAATAGTGGAATTGGGGAAAAATCTAATGACAGTCATTTAACTGTGTTTGTCATTAAGATCACTGTTTGGACAACAATGTCTTTCGATAGTGACATAACATATTCCGGAGATCAATCAGATTTGATATCGATTAAATCCAAAATGATCCATATGAGGAGTAATTTTGACTTTGCACTAAAAGTAGCATTTCAGGAAAATTGAACCTTTTGATGATTTGATCATGGCACCGATGCAGTTTTCCTCTGCTCTCTATCAGATGTGGATACATGGCAGGTGACAGTATTATTTCATCATGTCATGATTATTACAGTCAGAATGGGAAGTGCAGAAAAACGGCACGTATTTTTGGAGCACCTTCATTCTAATAATCAGCGAGTTTGAAGAGTTTCTTTTAAAACTGATTTTGTGTGCATTGTGTTGAGCTCAGTTTTCGGTCCTACATTTTAAATACGACAAATTACAGAGTGAACTTCTCATTTCACGCAATACTTTCAAAACACACACACAGAAACCAAGGACCTGCAATGGTTTGTGTGTGTGTGTGTGTGTGTGTGTGTGTGTGTGTGTGTGTGTGTTCCTCCCTCTATCTCCTTCCCGCTCTCACTGCCAGGTCCTAATTTTTTCTGGGGAGTGTGTGGTCCTATCTGTGTGAGCATGTTCCCGTCTTTGTGTGTGTTCCTCTCTCTCCTCGTATATTCGGCCCTCACCTCGAGGCGAGTCGATCCTCTTACAGTAATACCATTGCCTAATCTCAGAGGCGTATCAGAGGGAGCTCAGAGCGCTCAGCACTAATAGGTTCACACAAATGGGATCTAGTCAAAAACCTCCCAATCCTCCTGCCACTGTAAATATGGAGAGCATTATCTGAGTCCGCCTGGAGGCCTCTGATGTGGAACTGATGCAGATTTGACAGAGAGACTGAGAGATAGCGGCCAAAAAAAAAGGTGATTTAACATGCTGTTAGCAGTGTTACAGCGGTAATTTTATTGGTTGTAGGGATGAATCAAATCAAATTTTTACTTTTAAAACCCTGATGGAGTCTGATGCTGTTCATGCGTTCTCAGCGACAGAAACCATCTAACATTAATAGGAACAATTTTAGGGGCTTTTAAGGTTTTTTTAAAAAAAAAAAACTTATTGAACTCCAAGTTAATTCGATCCTTTCAGTGCCAAGAAAAAAGGCTTAAAGTAATGACACACAGGAACTGTTAATGGATGTTAAGTTAGTGTGTCCAGTTCATTTTCAGTAGAGAACTGGGGATTCGGCCAAGTGGTTCATGATGGAAACGACATGAACAGTTGATGGACAAGTTGATGTATCTGGATTTGTTTAATCATGACTTGATGCACCGGTCTATAAAAAGGTGTGCAAAAGTTTCCTTTTTTTGACGTAACTTGTCACAGCGGACATAGTCGCTTCATGATCTTTAAACAGCACATTGCACAAGGTTCACAAGTAGCTTTACCAGCCACTTTTTCATTTGGCAGCTTCTGTGGTGATGTGCATATAAACTATGCTGTTAAGGCTTAATGTCATTCGCTTAATAATTTAGCTACTGTCAAGTAAATGTGACGCAGCCACTATAATCTGGGTTTTTTCTTGTGCTCTGAACAGTCAGTTGAGGAAATGTTTGGCCTATCGCAGATATATCGGTATCAGTGTGTATGTTCTCCAATATCTGCTGATAGGAATACTGTTTCTGAAGGAAGAAAAACATGTTTGGACTAGTGATTTAAAATGTTGCTATTGCGTTGTTTGTTCAGCAGAATGCAGTCAGTTAATTAATAACTTATAAGTGAAGTGTTTACTGCTCACAACACCGATGTTTGGAATAAAGTTTGTTAAAATGTATGAATCCTGCCTCCATTACATATCTTTGTCAAAACTATTTGATTATCACATTCATCCGATACTATTTTATCGTCAGAAAGCAAAGTGTGGCCATTTCAGAGAAATTCTGCATTAAAAAGGAAACAAAATATTGAGCCTGTGGTCAGGGGACATCAGTTTTTACACTGACCGATGCATGCTGAGTTTTTATTGGATTCAGTCGTGTACATGTTGTGCTTTTCACCTGAGAAGCTGTGGTTTCACGTACCATAGCTCAAAAATTTAGAATTCTGTAAGAACTCGCAGGGCACAAATGATGAAGATCGGAGAAAGAGCCAAACAAATTTCATGTACAGGCATGTTCTACATATACTGTATGTTTTGTTTGTTTGTTTGTTTGTTTTGTTTTGTTTTTCTTTTGTACGTGTAGTAAGATAAACAAACACAAACTAAAAATAGTCAAGCTTGTAGAGAATGAAAAGCTCAATAAAAAGGACATATTAAGAGACTGATTGGCTGGATGAAAAGTAAATATACATTTTAAGATACGAATAAAAAAAATACATTTATTAAAAATTATACATTTTGCTCACTGCTGGCTTTTCCCTGCTGTGTGCACCCAAACTCAAAAATGTCAGATGTGGTCAAATAAATAAGTAAAAATCTGATTCTCTCTTGGTGGAGGGAGGACAATGTCTGCCTGGGGGAAAAATCACAGTCTCATCAACAGGACGTAAACTGCACCGTCATTTAAAGATGCAGAAATATGCGAGTAAAAAAACTGAGCAATGAAACCTGCGAAGATGTTTCTGTGCCATGTGATCTGCCGTCCTCTGTCCTTGCAGCTGAAGCACACACAGCTTCTCCCCTGGAGTCAGACACTAACCAGAGCAGAGCTGAGACACAGACAGTCCTGGAGCGACACCCAGAGGCTCCAAACAGTACTGCTTGTTTAAAATGCAAAGTCTGCTATCTGCAGACAAATACAATACACAGTATTTTAATACTCTGTCCATATGCCTGTGGTCAGTGTTTGTACACACACATTATTAATAATTCATTTGAAATTGAGCAAGAAAATTTGCTGTAGAAGACAATGATCATGCTCTCAATCAGTCTTGAGTAACTTGAGTACTTGAGTAAAGATACCTTACTAGAAAATGACTTCAGTAAAAGTGAAAGTTACCTATTAGAATATAACGTGAGTAAAAGTTTTAAAGTAGCTGGTATTTACTGTACTTAAGTGTCAAAACTTCAGTGAATATAAATGTGCTTAAGTAAGAAAGTAAAGTAAAAAGAAAGTAAAAGTCCATGTAAAAACCAGTTAAGTTTAACTTTCAAAAATGGTTTATTTATTTACGTAGGCTCAGGTCTACATAAGGACAGAATCTGTCAGTGATAAAACAAAATGTAAATAAAGTGATAAAAGCAAAGTGTTGTCAGGAAGCTTTTTAATTTTCTAAGCGCCTACTGATTTTAACACAACGGGTAAAGGTTTAGCCCAAGCTGAATCTGCAACAACTGGGTGACTGTTTCTACGTCCAAACAACAAAGTTATTTAAAATCAAACATAAAACATGACGACAGCAGCACCCAGAGTAGCAACTAGTGTTGTGGTCAAGACTCATCAAGATCGAGACTGAGACAAGACCAAGACCACTAAACCATTTTCCTCTAACTTCAAAGTGGCCACAGATGTTTGATGTTTTCCCAGCTGTCTCAGTAAGCACTGCCCCGCAGAATCTGAACCTCTCGTATGTTGTTTTGCACGATTTTCCGTGATTAAGGTAGCCAAACCTCGATGAATCAAAAAAATCAGACTACAATTGGCGTAAGTTATTGGCTGCATTTTAAAAGTTTTACATCCAATCACAGTCATTATGTTGACAAATAAATCTGTTGTGGTCTTTACTGGTCTCCATTAAAAATCTCAAATCTGCTATATCCTTGACCGACACAAGGCCGAGTCAAAATGTGTTTGATTCCAAGTGAGACCAAGACCGATCTCGAGTATCACAACACCAGTGAGAACCCAGTTATTATTTGTACAGCGGCTTGAAAGCACCTGTTTGCACTCGTGCCTGGCATGATCAACCAATGATACAACCTCTTACAGTTTGTGATCCACATTATTGGCCACCGAAACAAAACAAAACCCAAAAATTATGACTAGTAGCCTACCAAATTTCTTCTCATTTTATTTAGTAACCAGTAACTACAATGCTTATTTGGGATGTAATAAGGTAAAAGTATCATTTTTCTTATTAGTATACAGAAATAGAAATAGTAAAGCACAGATATATATATTTAAAAAAAATTAAGAACTACTTAAGTACAGTAACTAAGTATTTCTACTTTACTACTATACAACACTGCATCATCACTGCAATCATCGGTCTCCCTTCCTTCCAGTAGATCAAGTTCCTGCAGCCATGACATCGACACAGGCTCGAAGGGCGGGACTCTAAAATTAAGGCTTTCCTGTGCAAAATGTAATTGTTGGTTTTGGAGGTAGAAGGAGGAAGGGGAATTCACCGTTTCACACTATAATACCAAGTACAATGTAATGAAATTGGTTCTCTGCATTTAACCCAGCCATCAGGAGCAGTGGGCAGCCACTATACAGTGGGACCAACTCCAGCTCAAAGACTGGCCCTCAGGCAAGAAAACCCATCTAATATATAATCAAAGTTTGCGATAGCTGGGGAAAGTGAAGAAAAACCACACAAGCAGGAGGAGAACATGCAAACTCCACACAGAAAGACCCCCACCTCCCCATGAGGCAGTCCAGCAAGGACCTTCTAGCTGTGATGAGAAAGTGATCACAACTGAGTCACCGTGCTGCCAGGACAGTGATGAAGGCAAGAGTCCCAAAAAACAGTGACATCAGATTGCTAAATGAGCCCTTGGCTTTTATTTACAACCACATGATAAAATACCATCATATGACAGAGACCAAACTGTTGCTGGTACAATCAACAGCAGTCCTCATCTACTGCCTACATTCATTCAGTGATAAAAAGACATCAGCTGCAAACAGTGACATGAGGGAGACACAGCAACAGGAATGTGTCAGTTTTGGCTTTGCACTCAATACCCTAAATGTGATAGTAGGTCTGGAAAAACACAAACATCATCTTTGGTTTCACTGTAAACAACCAGTTAGACACACGGAAACTCCTTATTTTCACGGTTCAACCACTTATGAAACTATGAAGAAGTTCCAAAGTTTGAAAGGACAAAAAAAAAGACATCTATGACACAAATGAAGATAAACCAAGACCTCACTGTTGTTTATCACACCATTAGAAGTGTGGAGCACTTGAATTTCCATTCTGTAAATTGAAAAGAAATTGCGACACAACTTGGGGCAATAAAGAAAATAAAACTAAGAACGAAAAGTGTGATACAGAACAAATGACACAAAGATCTGACTTTGAACAAGGTATTTAAAAGATTTAAAGGCTAGAAAAAAAAGTTATAGTCCCACAAATTAGAGACTACAACACCCATCTGTAAGGACACTTGACAATATTTGATACAACATGAGAAAAGATCACTATTTACACCTTATTTTAAATTAAGACACTTTATAACTTCCACCCTCCTCACATTATAATAAAACATTAAAAGAGGATACCTTCGCGTTTTAAGTTTTAGCCCATTGTGAAGGAAAACGTTCAAACTTAAATCTGATCGGACAGAAATAAAACCAAACTAACCGATGTTGCAACCTGATTTCATTTAGTGAACGGACAAACTGACCGTATCTGGAAGATTTTAATTCAAATAAAACACTAACATGAAGTGCTCCGCAGACATCGGGCCAAAACTGTGAATGCCAGAAAAGATCTTTTCTAAACAACCTCACAGATTCTCATTCAGCCACAGTACTGGTGCAAAGGGACAAACTGTCTAAAAATAAAGCTTTTATTTTAAAAATCCTGAGTTTAACAACATTGTCAGTCACACAGTTGCTGCATGACCTTAAACCCCGCTAATGGCGGTCATCTCTTCGGTGAGCTTTTTTTAAAAAAATGTTTTTATTTTAAACAAGGAGTCAGTGCTGAGAGGAGGAAACACACTAAAGTAGCGCTTCGTTTCTGGCGGGCTCACATGCTGGTGGTAAACAAAGCCCCCCGTTACATTTATTAAAAGGTGAGCGACTGCTGGAGTGTCTCTTCTCTTTTATCACATTTCCAGGCACTTAAATACACCAAAGAAAGAAGTCCTCTTGAATTCCAACCAGGCTGTCGATTCTGTGCACAGCTTCTGATGTTGACCGTTTTGGCAGCGACTCCATAAATGACGGTGAAAATAAACCAAGCGCCTCTTGCATTTTCCTCCAAATGCAAGGCAACAGTTTTGCTCCCTCTCATGCTCAGCCCCACATCAGATGTTTTCTGCCTCTCTCTGAGGAACCTCCCTGATGCTGTCCTGAGGCCCGCCCCGCACTGGGGGGCGCCGCCGAATGCTTCGCCCAGATGCAATGAGGTCAGCGTAGCCACGGGAGTGAGAGAAGGCGTAGGCGGAGCGGCGTGACCGCCGGCCACGCTGGAAGGCTGACGGCTGCTTCTTCTTCTCCTCCTCTTGCAACTCCATCTCGTACTTTTTCCTGTTTCTTTGGACCTGATGGATGATGGGAAATAAGCAGGAAAAAAAAAACAGAAGCACTGCTTTATCATTTTTTTCATCTTACTGGAAAAAGACACAGCGGACTTCTACAGGGTCACTTCTATTGTTACATTTGATGACCATTTTCATTTCAAAGCTGTGTAATTTAATTTAATTGCCACTGGATCAAACCACTAAAGTTACATCCATCCTGTCAACAACTCAATTTAATTTGAAAGTTCTAATCTCATAAAACGCAACAAATTGTTAAATATATGCATAGCAGTGTAAGCGATCCGAAATTACACATGGGGAGAAGCGTTATGCTGGAGTTGTTTGATTCATGTGAAAAGGCAAAGCTGGCATAATGCCGGCTGACTGTCCTCTTTTCAGCAGCACAGCGAGATCTCTTTTTAAAAAGGCTACGGTGGATACTCCCAGTCTGCAGGTGTTGTTAGAAGAAATAACTGCTTCAAAGCAGCATTTGTGCTAACTAGCTAAATAATGCTAATCCACATAAACAAAACTTTCATGGAAGCTCCTTTCCATCTGATTTTTGATCGATTAAAAAAAGATTTACTGACGTAGCAGAAACATAGCCTGGTAAACGAGACCCATACAGACAAGACGAGCGGTGGCTAACGTTTGTTTTCCATAAGTTGTAAAATAATCATAAAGATATTGTTATATTGTGTTGTGATATTGGCTATTTTCATCAGTTTAAGCGGTTTCATACCGTGTGTTTTCCCCGAGGCTGCGTGAGTCTTAATGTCCGCATTGCACAGATCGGTAGAAAGGCTCCTACTAAAGGCTCCTATTGGTCCCTACGTGTGGCAATCACAAAAACGCAGAACATCTCGTGTCCCCAAGGTTGCTCTCCGTCTGGTCAGAACGTTCCTTGTATTTAATATTGAGGATTTTTCAGTGACGAGGAGTTTTTGGTGACCTGGCAAACCAAAGCTGTGGGCCTCTGCCATGATTGAACTACTGCTGACAAAGGTTTGACTTCTACATCATCAGACTTAACTGCCCCCACGAGCCACTGATTGGTCCAGCCAAAAATTGTCTCTGCAATTCTAAGGATGCGTCTCATTACTGGACTGATTCTCAGCGAAAACTGAGCTGAGCAGGCGGAGGGCGGAGCCAAGCTAGCAGAAACTGGGTCCCATAAATCTTCACAGTGTAATCATCTAGAAACTGTTTTCCATATATTCTCAATGCATAAGGTTTTCAAATTCCATTTGTAATAAAAGTAATTTTTTCAGAGGCCGGTGGTTCTTTTAGAATAAATACACCATAACAATGTCCATATCTTCGTTAGAGACATAGTATGTACTCAGTGGGGATCATTTGTCATATCCTTTGTGTAAAATCCTCAAGAGGTGCCATCTATATTTCCTCAAAATCTTTCCCTATTGGTCGATTATTAAGCCTGGCTCAGCACTGAGTCTGTACTCATGAAGGTCTCACCTTGTCTCCTACAGACGGCCAGATGGTTTTATGGAGGAACTGGATGCATATGACGGGCAGGAGGGTAATTCCCACAGTCAGGATGATGGTTAACCACAAGTAGGGCTGACGCAGAGCGTTCGATGCCGCACCTACAGACGGAAAATATGGGTTAAGGTAATAGAGGAGACGTTGGAGTTTGATAAGGCGTTTTAAAGTCCAGTTCCATAAAGATATCAACTTTTTTCACAGAGACAACGAAGCCTTTGAAGGGTCACGTCAATACTTGGATGTTAAAATCTCCAGGTCGAGTCAAACACTGAGCTGACAAAAAATACAAAAATGAAAATTCAGCTTTAAAAAATCAAAAGGTACAAAACTATATTCATATTAGAGAAGAGGTTAAAGAAATACATACAGCTTTGAGAACAACAGCGAATCAGCAAGCTTTTAGTGGAAGCTGAGTTTTGCAGAACAAGGATTGACTGTTTATTCTGGGTGTTCGCTCAACTCAGCTAAAAACTGTTTCAGTGGTCATCCTAAAACAGAAATTTCAAGATAAAAATATTTGATTGGTCCCACCTACCTAAGCTATTGTTGCTACTGTCAAGATTCCCAATGCATGAATGCAATTTAAAACTATAACTTCGGCCCATTTATCAGCTGAAATGACTTGAAACTTGGGTCTTTGATTTTACACTGAAGTAGATGTTTCTTCTTGACCACCACATATTTTCCTAGCTTAACATGAAAACTGTGGCTGGGAGATTTTATCAATTGTAGCTAGCAGCTGACTAAATAATCAAAGTTGTGTTACTCTTTGAATCTTCTGAAGAATGTTTTGGAGTCTAGAAAACCTGCTTACTGTCACACTGTGGCAAATGTTTGGTAACTGACCGGTGAAGGTGAACACGGAGGGAAAGATGATGTGGATCCCAGCACTGTGGATGTCAAACATGATGCCAAAGTAGATTGCTATGCTGCCCAAGACTGCAAAGCAGTTGACAAAGGTCCAGTAGGAGGTGTCCAGAGAGATCTGACCAACACGAGGAAGAGATGTCAGTCAGCAGCTCACTCACATGAAATAAATTCATAAAACGTTGTATTAAAGCTGGGGTAGGCAATGTCTGGAAATCAAGCTCGCTGTGGCATGAGACTCCAAAGGAAGCAACTCCGCTGCACCCTCGCCTCCCTGTTTTTGCTCCGGCTTGGGTTTTATTTTCTTTGTGTTGCTCTCTCTTTTAAGGCCAGTTTACATCAGATTCATGACGAGCAGAAACAGTTGCAGCGGAGTGAAGTGGTCCATCTCAGCACGACTTAATCCGACTGAGTGTCGCCAGCAACTCAGCTTGTCAAGTCGCCAGAGGCCAGTTTTAGAGTGTCAATAGTCAATCACTTCATAACGACATCACCTGTCGCTAAGAAGCACAGTGTAAAGCAGCCAAAAGGAGCACGCGCTCTCCGAAATTATCTATGGTTGGAATTAAAAGTTCCCGTCACGGTCGTCATTTTCTAAAGCCTGAACTGAGAGCCAAGGAAAGAAGCAGAAGTCTAGTGTTCTTTCAGACCAGCTCAATTACAAAATGCTGAAAGATTAATGTCGGATTAGACGCCGAAAAAAAACAAAAAACTGCCTACCCCACTTTAAAGGCAGATTTTCTAGGCCAGCTCCAGAGTTAGCATTGCCATGGTTCCTCATCAGAAAGCCGATGGAATTTTTCTATTTCTTACCTATTTACCTAAAGATAATACACCTCTTCTTATTCAATACACCTTTGTGCATGAACAAGAGAACGTATCAAATCTAAAGCTTAGCTGTGGTTGATTCTAGTCGGCATGTAAACGGTATCATGACTGCATTTTCTTACTTATTATTGTTTTAACATTTATGAAAAAGCTTCTAGCCGGAAAAGAAAGACAAACTAAACACTGTGTGTCTAACCTGCAGGTTGACAGTAAAAATGAGAGACGAGGCCGTGACGACAGTGAAGGACTGGTAGTCAGAGGGAGCTTCCCCGTCCTGCCCCATGGTCTGAAGAAAGGCTCCGTAAGGGATGAAGAAGATGATGAGCGAGACGAAGATGCCATGGAACAAACTAATGAAGAAGTTCTTATAGTTGAATAGTGCCCCCTGCTGGCCAGGCAGGTACAACTTGGGGAATTTCAGGCTCAGTTTGTCGTTGACATCCTGAAGTTGGAGAAGGCAGAAGAAGAGAAGGAATCCGTTAAGAGAGTTCTGCACAGGGCTTACGCTAGAAAAACTCTGGTGCCAAAGTGTCCCCGAGAATTTCAATTTCACTGACAAATTGGAGAAATTAAAAAAAAAAATGTTTGGGCAGCCTGGATAAAGAATGACATTATCAAGGCACATAGACTGGGCTATAATATTCTTTCTCGGAAACATTCTAAATAAAATATTTTAAAATATTTTAGCTCAGCCAGTCCCTGAAGGCAGCTTCTCAGAAATGTATTCACCCTTCAGATTAAATAATTAGATAATGTCACACCAGAGGGAGAAATGCAGAGGAGGACAATGAAATGGAAAATGAGTGCCTCTCTCTACGCTAACCATTCATTATTCATTTTCATTTTCGGCTGTGAAACAATAAAAAAAATGATAAAGTTTCAGTCAATATAAATTTTCTATTGTTCCCTCTCCTTTAAAGAGAGGGCGCAGCACAGCAGCAGCTTTGACAGACATCATCATATTTTGCCACAAAAAAGTCCCCCTAATCTGCCCACATTCAGCATGTGGGGAGTGTTCATTTCAGACCCTATTAGAGGGATCTAACCTGACATTTCGATTTTAAAGATTTGAATGTGCTGGACTTCAACAGATTTTCCAGTAATTTATGATTAACGTGAGCTCAGGTTCTGAATTACTTTTGTTTTTCTCTTACTGAGCAAATGTCAATAGAATTCATTTTAATGCTTTTTCTTATTGACAGAAATAGTGACAAACATAGGCCTGCAGCAAATATTTAGTATTTTATCAACAACAATAATCTGCTCAGTGAAAGAACAGGATCCTAATGACAGCCAGGGGAAAAAATGAAACTGAAATGAATTCATAATTATTAAGATCAGTTTGTATCTCAGAAACAGTTACTTTAATCTGTAACACAAACTTTTATTTCTTTTCTTTTATTAAAGAGCTCTTGAGTTTTGAGCAAAAAGTAAAGAACGGTCTTATTATGGAGGCGAATAACACTTCTTCAACCTACTGAGCGCAGCCCCCCACCCCACCCCCGTTTTTTAATCAGATCCTTCCACATCAGTCTGAGTGTTGAGTTAAACAAAATTGGAATCTTGTATTTTGGACTGCGATTATGCAAATGAGGAAACGCGCGGCCAGTGACATACCTGCCAGTGACCTTTTCTCGACAGTAAAATCGGTTTTTACCTGATCTAGAAGTCCAACGAGGAGAACAGGTAAGCTGCTGTAGCAAAGATTGTAGAGAGTGATGAACCAGTTTTCATAGGCGACCTGCAGACAGGAAAATTATCATTCAGTTTCTGTTGGCCTTAGATCAAAAGATTTAAAATATCACTCAGCTATGTTTGATCGGACCTGTGCTGAATAGCCGCTGAAGAAGGAGTACCAGAAGTGGACCAGTGTGAAGGCGAAGTTTTTGAAGAAGAAGAAACGCAGAAACTTGCACATTCGGATGTAGGACCAGCGTCCGTGCACCAGCAGGAGGCGCTCCAGGTAACGGAACTGAGCAAAGGCGTAGTCGCTGGACATGACGGCCTGCATTCCCTCCTGACCACTGATACCCACACCGATGTCCGCAGCTGGAGGGATAGAGGATGAGGAGAGAAATTAATGTAGACTCACTGGACCGTACATCACCTTCAACAGGAGCAGAGGTCACTCGTGTCCTCACTCTTGATCATGTTGACGTCGTTGGCTCCGTCCCCGATGGACAGCGTCACAGCTTTCTTGTACTTCTTCACCAAACTCACGACGTTTGCCTTCTGCTTGGGTGTGACACGGCAGCAGATGACTGCCTCACACTCACAGGCCATGTCCACAAAGTCAGTCTGTCGAGACATTTCACCGTGTTTGTTATTATTTGAGTCATGTGATGCACTCATATCTCACTGTTATACTTGTCTTATAAGCTTATTGTGTTTAACTGCACCTGTCTCATCTCCTTCTCATAGTCGTCCATCGGCTGTCCGTCCTGAGGGCTACTGGCCGGCGGTCGCTTTCCTAGACGTCGAAGACGCAGACGACGACGCTTCTTCTTTTTTTCATACAGAATCTCATTCTTTAAAAAAAATGACAGCAGAATAAATTACTATGTTGCTTGCTTTAAAATGAAAAGATTAACATTTTTTCCCATTTTTTGCCGCATTCCTTATACCGAGACAAATAAACGCATGGACAAAGTTTTATATTTTTGCCAATCCCGAGGTTATTCTGTCACTCAGTATCAAATGTTATACATCCTATGATTGAGAGGAACCTACTCTTTCATGCCAGTGTAGTGTAAAATCACAATTACGCATTGCCTTTGTGTGAGCATATCATATTTGCCTTAACAAAGAAAAACACACAAAAAACGCTCAATGCAAAAAACATGTTTTGTTGGATAACTCCATAGCCAACCAAGGAATTTTTCTTTTTTTAATGTGGAAAGTTGTATTCAGGTGTTTTGAGGCTCCATGTGAAGTTTGATGCAAATTCACCTTTTTCTCTGGTGAGTTACAGCCATTTATTTGCATAATATCCTGGGATTATTAGTATACAATGTGAAAACATACATTTTGGTGCCGTCTTTATACTTTAATCAATATCACCTCTGAAGTAAAGACCTAAATCGTCAAGACCTAAAATCCGCATTACATTGATGCCACGGTAAGTTTAGGAGGAAAAAAACAAATACTGAAATGAATCATTTTTGTCTTAATCTGAAAAATGTTAATCTTGAATTAACTCACCAGCCATCCTCCGGTGATGATGAGAGCGTTTTTGCCCAGCTCAGGGAAGAAAGGCTGCTCGAGCTTCTTTCTGCCTCGACGGACAGTCTGAGGTTCATTCCTCCTGTTAGCCTGACGAATCCTCAACTTCTCACTGGAG
This sequence comes from Naso thynnoides, assembly GCA_029783665.1. Taxonomy (NCBI): domain Eukaryota; kingdom Metazoa; phylum Chordata; class Actinopteri; order Acanthuriformes; family Acanthuridae; genus Naso; species Naso thynnoides. The sequence goes on along the minus strand of JAQLOL010000011.1, from coordinate 2,649,701 downwards.
ACAAGGAAACAAACACAAAGTGTGTACAGTTGAAGAAAATGTTGTGAAAGAAAAAAACATATGTTCCAACTCTTCAGCTTTTTAGTACTAAATTCCCTCTTTAAGTTAAAATAGACATTTTCCCTGCTGAGCTGTGGCAGAAGGAATCATCCTGATGAAGTCATATTTTATTTATTTTAGTTAAGATAGGGGACAATACATATTAATGAACAGGAACCTGTAAACATGCCAGATTATAGCCATAGGCTGATTTCCATCTGTAGTCTCATGACTGGTTGATGTTATACATTTATACAAATAACATCCCTTCCTGTACAACGTAGGAATATTGCTGGGACAAAACACTGGCAGTAAACCCAAACATGATCAACAGGATGAAGATAACTCACTTGATTCGTGTAACTCAGAATGCTGAAGCCTCCTGTTAGCTTAACTTGAACTGTGACCTTTTACAGCCCGTATGAACACAAATGATGACTCTTCAACATTCAGCGTATGTGTGGCATGTTTCAGAATAGACCAAAACTGTCCTTAAAATATGATTCATTTCACATTTCTTTTCTGAGAGAGAGAATGTGTGCTCTCTTACACCAGACTTCACAGAGAGGGAAAAACATGAGCTTATTTTGGGGGCTTTTAATTATAATATTTTTGTGAAATGAGACACTTAAATCAACTCACTTGACATCTTCTCCATAATGAATGTGCATGTCATCCGTCAAAAGTGAGCAAGAAAATCCAATGTTCTCTGCCGTTTCTGGGGAAAAATTGTAAGAGAGAAATGTTTGCCTTTTTTATTTTTTAATGATCAATTATTTAGTTGTTCCAAAAAAAAAAAAAAAAAGGTTTAAATTCCTGCAGAAAGAGTATTCCAGTGTTATTTCCTATGTACCAATTAGGGAAGAAGCAGTTGCTAAACTGGAACTGCAGTTTCATAACACTGATTAACAGCAACATTATTTCATGTCAGGTATGTCAAGTCGATCTAGATTTGGTTTATTTTAAAGAGAGGCAGGTTAATTCTTCAATCCAAAAATGTACAGTGTACACCAATGATTAATCTGGTGTTTTTATATTCGTGCGTACCGTACTGGGTCCTACTGGCTCATTGGAACATTAGTGCAGGTTGAATAACAGTTTGATTCCTCTTTCTAGTCTGAGGTGATGGTACCTTTCTTATCTCCAGTCAGGACCCAGATCTTGATGTCGGCCTTGGCCAGTTTGGCGATGGTCTCTGGCACGCCGTCCTGCAATTTGTCCTCAATGGCTGTCGCCCCAATCAGCTGGACAGAAGGATACAAGTGCTTAGATATGGCTAAGATTCATCATTTAACTATCACAGATATTCCGCAGAAAAATCCCAGATTTCCAGTGAAAAAATGAAGGTTCATACAAACTCAACTTTGGTCAAATTTTTAAAAAAACTTTTTACTGATCTAAAAAGTGCACGGTTAGGCCACATTTAGACAAGAGCAGCCCTACTAAAAAAGGAAAAGTCTTTCCTTTGCATCTTTAAAAAAAAAATCTGTGTTTACGTGAACAACCAAAAGCGTTGTAGTATGCATGCCAGGCCGCTAGTTGGCAGTGAAACTTTGTAATTACATACCATCAAAACAGCCAAAGCTGTTTACTTCCTGTTGCTGCTAAACCCTAAGCAGCCACAAATTAAAGAAATTCATCCATAGTCAGACTTCTAAAATTATGCTACGAATACTTAAATTTGCCTCAACAGACTGTAATCATATTCCAACTGCTTTGTGTGCACCGTGAAGTGATTAATCTGAGTTTGGTCTTGGCTACTGTGGAATGCATTGATATGGGCTAGCATTAGCATTAGCATTTGCTTTCACAGGCTTTGCAACTTGCAAGTTTACACAGCCGGAAAGAAGGTTGTGGTTTCAAAAGATTAAACTCTGAAATCCAGTTTCAAAGTTTGGCATTTCAGGGGCACCGGCATGCTGTTTTCATGTTACAGGAAGGCTGAACTGCAACAAAAGTGTCGTGTTGCAAAAACTCGCAAGGTCTAAGTGTCTAAAAGTCTTAGTGAATATGTGCTTCTACTCTTTCTTGTTTCCCTTTTTTTTGCTGCACCTGTTTCAGAAATTCTAGTTTTGTTAAGTTTATATATGGATGAGTTGTTTTCTACTTACCATCAGGTTTTTCTCTATCTGCTCATACACATGGTCGAGGGCAGCATCTCTGTCAGTCTGTGACACCTGGGCTTCTTTGTGTTTTCTGGACCACGCATCGTACTCGGCTGCACTGATGTCTTTGTAACACAAGCACAGTGTCCGCAGGGTATCATTGGCAAACTCCTGAAACACAAAATGCAGACCATGTTTTCCTTTCCAGAAACAAGAAAAACAGCCACGTGCATGCATATGTCTGCTATTCCGACACACTGTTTACAGCCGTGATATACAATAGTGACAAGAAATAAAAGTCAAACTCACATCCAGAGCTGTCTGAGTGGTTTCTTTGTATTTGGAGTTTGGGGAAAGTCGCTCATAAATGACAGTGTCAGCTCCTTTACAGTAGAGACGAATACGACCATCAGGAAATTTCACTGAAAGAGAGTGAAGGGACAGAATCAGAATCAGAGGTCGGACGTTCCTTGTTTTGCAGGTAAAAAAAAATTGAAAAACTCAACAGCAATGTCTCTTTCCAGAATTCATGACCTGCATACTTAGGATACTTGGCAAACATTCTTATGAGTAGTCTCACACAGGAAATATTTTCGGAACCTCGCAACACCTGGCAGGTTTTTAACCTTTTTAACAGCGTGCAACTATTCATAGATGAGGCTCGTGCTGCGTGAGAGACGTAAACTTAAATGACAACCTCCTCTGCTATGCTGAAACAACAGCCAGCTTAGTTAGACCCCATTAAGACGGCACAAGTTTTTGCATCGAAACATTTTTGTTGCAGTTCGGCCGTCTTTTTACATGACAACGGCGTGCTGGTGTCCCGAAACGGCAAACTTCTGAAATCAGGTTCCAGAGTGTAATCTTTTGAAACTGCAACCTTCTTTCCAGCTGTGTAAACTTGCAAGCTGCAAAGCCTGAGAAAGCGGTGACTAAGCTGATGCTAATGCTAGCACAAGTCAATGCATTCCGCAGTAACCACGACAAACTCTGATTAAACACGCCACAGTGCGCTCAAAGAAAGTAGAATTTAACAGCAGTCTATTGAGGCAAATTTGAGTGTCACAATTTTAGAAGTCAGACTATGGCTGAATTTCTTTAATTTGTCGCTGCTTAGGCCTTAGCAGCAACAGGAACTAACGCTAAACAACTTTAAGCAGTTGCGTCATTACAAACTTACACAGCCGACTTCAGTTGTTCACGTAAATGTGGATTTTTTTTCAAAAGACGAAAAATAAAGACCTCACTTTTTAGTAGGGCTGCTCTCGTCCAAGCATGACCTTAGCTAAGCTCTTGTCCTTTAGATGCCACAAGCTTTGAGACATCGTCATTAAGTTTACAATCTTTTTTTTCTGTGTTTTTTTGTTTTATGGTCATGTAGTTCCATTATGACTGAGAGAAGGCAGACATATCTACAGCCAACAGACAAATATCAGCAACTGACACAGAAACAATAAAAGGTGAAAGGTGAATAAATAGCACTACAGGGGGGAAAATTATAAATTTTTGATTTTGTTTGGCTGTTTAGACAGCAATAAAATGTATGAAGTTTTTTTTGCTAAAAGCAACATAAAGTAGCGAGTCGTCCAGACTTATGCCTCACCATTGTATTCAATTCTTTAAACACTACCTGTTTTAATTAAAAGTGTAAGGCTACATTTATTTGTTTTTTTTGTTTGTTTTTTCTTAGAGTCAGCTGTCCCTGTCTGTGGCTCTCAGCATTAAGCTCTTTAACTCTGACTTAAGAAATAAATCTAAGTATAATAGATCGGTTCTTAAATATAAAGTTCTATGTGGGATTGAGTCCATGGTTGTCCAAGGCAACAGTGTGGTTTATTGATTAATTGTGGGATAGGATTAATTAATTTTTGGTTTCTGGCATAAAGAGTTTAGACTCATTTCACAACTATGTTGGTATTTTATCAAACATTTTGGCTGAGTTTTTCCTGAGAAGTGACTGTTATTAGAACGGCTGTACATGTCATGAAATGCTGTGTGTTTGTCATAGTATGTGTGTGTTTGTGTGCCCGTGCACTCGTACAGATGATGGACATGCGCTTGCGGTCAGAGTTGAAGTCGAGCAGCGCCAACATTTCGTAGGTGTTCTCCTGCTCCATCTCCTGGATGGTGATGGTGTCCTGCGTACGAGACAGAAACACGTAGCCGAAGTTCCTGGCTGCCGTCACCAGGGCGCCCTCATCAGGAGACGCTGCCTGATACACCAGTTCACCTGACAGGAAGATTGGGAGCCATATGACAGGAAGTCATGTACAATGACACGTCTTGATACAGCTCAGGCTTCTTTCCTTTTGCCCAAAGTAGGATTTCAGGATTACCTTCTTTGTTCTCCACCATGACAGTGTGACAGAGGGAGAGCAGTTTGAAGAACTCTGTAACATCCTTATCCTTCCTGGATCGGATGCAGGCAACCAGGGAATGATCCATGAACTGGAATTTTCTGTCAGCATGCCGGTTCCAGCTCCAGTCCACCGGCTTACAGAAAAACAGGAAAATCGTTTTTAGACTACAAATGCAGATCATCACCCATTATCTGTTGTGATACTGAGCAGCTCATATTGACAGTCAGTTTCTCAAAATCTGCTTTGCTAAGCAACGAAGGAGGATAACTTGGTTACGTCATGGTCTTGTTTGGTTTTGTCATATTTTGTGTATTTGGTGTATAACTTTATTTTTTGAGTGTATTTGATTTTACCCTTCCTCTGTCCAGAGTCACTCCCTCAGCAGTGGTCGGATCACCTGCAGAATGGCAGAACAAAAACTTCATATACTGTATATATAAATACACATACACAGTAGTAAAGAAGACATACTTGGCATTACACAGAATGTTGGACATATTTGTCTAACAGTTAATGGCATAATGATATCATTCATTTTGTGGTATCATAATAGCAAAAGTGCCTCGGCACCATTGTGGACATGAGACAGTATCAAACATTAGGTCTTCAGGGCAGAAAGTGCGTTTTTGTTTCAGCCACAATTAAGCAGAATGGAGGTAACAGGGAAATACAGAGACCATAAACCATTGCGGCTCTTTAATCATCACACTGCCAGAGTCACTGGCTCATATAACACAGTTAAGTTTTCTTTTTTTTTTCTTAAACCATTTAAATGTTAAACAGAAGTTTGATGCTTGAGTAAAAACTTCATTGAGTACCGTAGGTGCGTCCAGCGATGGTGCACTTCTTGAACTGCATGATGTTCTGTGTCAGAGTTCCCGTCTTATCGGAGAAGATGTACTCAATCTGACCGAGCTGCTCGTTCAGGGTGGTGGTTCGAGCCTGCACAGGGGCATGAAATAATTTCATGAAAAGTCTGAAATACTTCAAAGGTAAAAGATATGACTTTATACCTTCCACTGCAACCTGCTGCGGTTCAGCTCTGCATTGTTTAGAGGGGAGAAAAAGTTCAGTGAAGTTTAACCAGATTATTTCAACTCAGGGTCCACTTACCAATTTTCTGAAATGTTCAATAGCATTCCAAAGTCAGTATCTGCAAATCTAGTTCACAATGCTCAGTTGTTATTATATATTCTCAGCCAGCTGAAGGCTGTGAGATACAACTGAAAGCTCCAAGAACAGCCAATAAGTGTTTTGACAGAAAACAGTAAAATGGCTTCAGTTTCCTTTTATCTGTGAAATCACTAGAACATCAACACATTGTTAAATATAAAATGAAGACAGATACACATTATCTTTATCATTAGTTTAAGGTATGTGCAGTTCAAAATATATAAACACTTTTTAAAATAATGACAAGGTTTTCTCTCTTGCCCTTGTCACTATTTATTTAAAAATCATTCATAGAAAAAAGAAATAATATGCGATACACTGCACACTGCGATAACCAGCTAGATCAGCTCAGAATATGTTCCTAAAGTGAAATTTTAGTGACATTCGGAAATGATTGCTAGGGAACAACAAGGAGTTTATCTATCCTTCAGGAAAAATCTTCATCTGTTGTTCTAACACTTGTTGTCTGGTCATTATGGACTGACATTGATAATTGCTGTTAATATAAATTCTTAGGTTATTTCTAGTGTTGTACTCAAGACCTCACTAACCAAGACTTGACCGAGACCAGAATGCTCCGAGGCCGAGACAAAACTACGACCCTGAATAATTTTTTCTCTGGTTTCGAGGTGACGATGAAAGTTTAATGTTTTCCCAGCCATCTCAGTAAGCACTGCCTTACAGAACCTGCACTCTGCCAAGTGTTTTCTCTTGTATGTTGTTTTACTTATTAATTCTCTGTGATAAAGGGAGCAAAACTTCAACGAATCAAAAAATGAAACTGCAAATGGCTTACAATATTGGCTGCATTTGAAGAAGAAAGGTTTACATCCAATCACAGTCATTATGTTAACAAATAAATCTGTTGTGGTCTTGA